>JADLZK010011105.1:0-58417 GCA_015847255.1 Hyparrhenia diplandra
AAATGTTGTAATCGCGAGCGAGGAGGCGAATGACCTCTTTTGAAAACCGTCAATTTTCTTGAGCCTTCGCGTGCCTATCCGAGACATGGACTTATAGATTTCAAAAATAGCTTTCTACTAGCCGACGGAGTCGGAATCACTACGAATGGAGTTACTGAACTCAAAAAATGTCACCGCTAGGAATCGTGATAGAAATTTTCGAATGGAGGCCAAATGGCATCTTTGGGCCTTTAGTCGCCCACATGATAATCGTAAGAATTATACTTTTCGATCCTCTAAATTAGGTCATGTTGGGATTCCAACAAAGTCACTTTCATGGTGATCGGATCTATCTTGGTCAAAAATCCGCCAATCTCCGTAAATGTTGAAAGAAATCTGCTCGAAAGGAGGCCAAATGGCATCTTTGTCTGCTCACCGCCCACGTGATACATTGTATAAGAATTTTACTTTTTGATATGTTGAATTACATCCTATTGGGCTTCCAATGTGTCACTTTTCGTGGCTTCTTCGAATCTATCTTGGTCAAAAATCTGCCAATCGCAAATGTTGACAAAATCTAACTAATCCGAGGCCAAATGGCATCTTTTGTCTCTTCACCGCCCACGATACCAGAAGAATTTTACTTTTTGATCCTCTAAATTAGCCAGGGCGTTAGCTCCCAACAGTCACTTTCTTTGGCTGACGGATCTATCTTGGTCAAAAAATCTGCCAATCGCCGTAAATGTTGACGTAAATCTGCACGAACGGAGGCCCAAATGACATCTTTTGTCTCTTAGCCGCCCACATGTGATACCGGTAAGAATTTTACTTTTCGATCCTCTAAATTAGGTCCAATTGGGCTTCCACAGGGTCACTTTCATGGCAAATGGATCTATCTTGGTCAAAAATCCGCCAATCCTTTGTGAAATGTTGATGTAAATCTCGCACAAACGGAGGCCAAATGGCATCTTTTGTCTCCCTTTCACGTGATACGTTAGAATTTAACTTTTTGATACATTAAATTACATCCGTTGGGCTTCCAACAGTCACGCCAGGCGATGTGGATCTATCTTGGTCAAAATCGCCAATCTCCATAAATGTTGATAGAAATCGCCCCGAACCGAGGCTTTTAATGACCTCTTTGAAAACCGTCATTTTATGAGCCCTCGTGATGCCTATCGACATGGACTTATGGATTTCAAAAATAGCTTTCTACTAGCTTTTGCACGGAGTCCGTAATCACTACGAATGGAGTTACGGAACTTAAAAATGTCACCGCTAGGAATCTGTGGGATGTAAATTTCACTCGAATGGAGGCCAAAATGGCATCTTTGGGCTCCTTAGCCGCCCATGTGATAACGTAAGAATTATACTTTTCTGATCCTCTAAATTAGGTCATGTTGGGCTTCCAACAGGTCAATTTTCATGGCATTTGGATCTATCTTGGTCAAAAATCCGCCAGTCTCCGTAAATGTTGATAGAAATCTGCTCAACGGAGGCCATAATGGCATCTTTTGTCTCTGTTCCGCCCGCGTGATACGTAAGAATTTTACTTTTTGATATGTTGAATTACATCCTATTGGGCTTCCCAAACAGTCACTGCGGGTGACCTGATCTATCTTGGTCAAAAAATGTCAATCGCTAGAAATGTTGAAATCGCACGAACGGAGGCCAAAATGACATCTTTTGTCTCTTCACCGCCCAATTGATACATGTAAGAATTTTACTTTTGATCCTCTAAATTAGGTCCGTTGGGCTTCCAACAGGTCACTTTTCATGGCAAATGGATCTATCTTGGTAAAAAATCTGCCAATCCCTTAAAAAGTTGATTAAATGTGCACTAACGGAGGCCAAATGGCATCTTTTGTCTCTTCACCGCCCATGATACCGGTTAGAATTTTACTTTTTGATACGTTAAATTACATCCTATTGGGCTTCCAACAGTCACTTTTCGCGGGCGCCCCGGATCTATCTTGGTCAAAAACCGCCAATCTCCATAAATGTTGCACGTAAATCTACCCGACCTGGAGGTAGAATGACCTCTTTTGAAACCTTCAATTTTATGAGCCTTCGCGATGCCCATCGACATGGACTTATGGATTTCAAAAATAGCTTTCTATTAGCTTCCAACTGAGTCCATAATCATGGCTTTAATGGAGTTACGAACTCAAAAATGTCACCGCTAGGAATCATGATTTAAATTTCATCAATGGAGGCCAAAATGGCATCTTTTGTCTCCTTACGCCCCATGAGATAATTGTAAGAATTTTACTTTTCGATCCTCTAAATTAGGTCATGTTGGGCTTCCAACAAGTCAATTTTCATGGCGATTGATCTATCTTGGTCAAAAAAATCCGCCAATCTCCATAAAAGTTGACGTAAAATGTGCACGAACTGAGGGCCAAAATGGCATCTTTTGCGAGCCTTCACGATGCCCACGTGATATGGATTTCAAGAATTTTACTTTTTGATACGTTAAATTACATCAAAAATATGGGCTTCAATCGTGAGGTCAGAAATTTTAAATTAGCGCCGGATCTATCTTGCTCCTTAGCCGCCAATCTCCATAAATGTTGTGAGAATTATACTTTTCTAATCCGGAGGCCGTAATGACCTCTTTTGAAAAACCGTCAATTTTTGGTCAAAATCCGCCTCGTGATGTTGATAGACATGGACTTATGGTTTTAAAATAGCTTTCTACTACCCAGAATTTTACTTTTGTCATTGAATCACTACTTAATGGAGTTCGGAACTCAAAAAATGTCACACCGCAATTAGGAATCGTGACGAAATTTCACCGAATGGAGGCCAAAATGGCATCTTTGGGCTCCTTAACGCCCATGTGATAATCTGTAAGAATTATACTTTTGATCCTCTAAATTAGGTCATGTTGGGCTTCCAATGTGTGTCAATTTTCATGGCGATCGGATCTATCTTGGTCAAAAATCCGCCAATCTCCGAAATGTTTGTAAATCGCTTTCGGGCGAGGCCATAATGGCATCTTTTTGTCCTTCACCGCCCACGTGATACTGTAGAATTTTACTTTTGATATGTTGAATTACATCCTATTGGGCTTCCAAAGTCACTTTTCATATGATCGAATCTATCTTGGTCAAAAATCCGCCAATCGCCGTAAATGTTGACAAATAAATCGCATCTAACTGGAGGCCAAAATGGCATCTTTTTGTCTCTTCAGCGCCCATGTGATACACATAAGAATTTTACTTTTCGATACATTAAATTAGAATCCTATTGGGCTTCTGGTCGCATCACTTTTCATGGCAAATGGATCTATCTTGGTCAAAAACCGCCAATCGAAATGTTGACATTAAATGTGCACAATGAGGCCAAAATGGCATCTTTTTGTCTCTTCATCGCCTAATGCGTGATACACCGTTAGAATTTTACTTTTTGATACGTTAAATTACATCCCGTTGGGCTTCCAACAGTCACTTTTCATGGCGATTGATCTATCTTGCTCAAAATCTGCCAATCTCCATAAATGTTGACGTAAATCTGCCCGAACGGAGGCCGAATGACCTCTTTTGAAAACCGTCAATTTTTGCGAGCCTTCGTGATGCCTATCGACATGGACTTATGGATTTCAAAATAGCTTTCTACTAGCTTTGCACGGAGTCCGTAATCACGTGATTGAGTTACGGAACTCAAAAAATGTCACCGCTAGGAATCGTGGTAAATTTCCTCTCGAATGGAGGCCAAAATGGCATCTTTGGGCTCCTTAGCTGCCCCATGTGATAACTGTAAGAATTATACTTTTTCGATCCTCTAAATTAGATCATGTTGGGCTTCCAAACAGTCAATTTTCATGGCGACGGATCTATCTTGGTCAAAAAACCGCGCCAATCTCCGTAAATGTTGATAGAAATCGCTTCGAACGGAGGCCAAATGGCATCTTTTGTCTCTTCACCGCCCCACGTGATACGCCGGCAAGAATTTTATTTTTGATATGTTGATTACATCCTATTGGGCTTCCAACAGTCACTTTTCATGGGTGACGAATCTATCTTGGTCAAAATCAGAAATGTTGCAGAATCTGCACTGAACAGGAGGGGACAAAATGGCATCTTTTGTCTCTTCACCGCCCACGTGATAGATACATGTAAGAATTTTACTTTTGATCCTCTAAATTAGGTCCTGTTGGGCTTCCAACAGTCACTTTTCATGGCAAATGGATCTATCTTTGGTCAAAATCTGCCAATCCCGTAAATGTTGACGTAAATGTGCACGGAACGGAGGCCAAAATGGCATCTTTTGTCTCTTCAAACCGCCCATGTGATACCCAGAAGAATTTTACTTTTGATACGTTAAATTACATCCTGTTGGGCTTCCAACAGGTCACTTTTGGTGACGGATCCATCTTGGTCAAAATCTGCCAATCTCCATAAATGTTGACAAAATCCAGACGAAGCGGAGGAGGCCAAATGGCATCTTTGTCTCTTCGCCCACCATGTGATACCAGAAGAATTTTACTTTTGATCCTCTAAATTACATCCTATTGGGCTCCAAAGTCACTTTTCATGGCGTAGGGATCTATCTTGGTCAAAATCCACCAACCGCCGAAAATGTTGTGAAAAATCTGCACAAATGGAGGCCAAATGGCATCTTTTATCTCACGCCCACGTGATACCGTAAGAATTTTACTTTTTCGATCGTTAAATTACATCCCCGTTGGGCTTCCAATAGGTCACTTTTCATGGCGATTTGGATCTATCTTGGTAAAAATCTACCAATCTCCATAAATGTTTGACGTAAATCCGCCCGAATCCGAGCGGGCGGAATGACCTCTTTTAAAAACCGTCAATTTTGCGAGCCTTCGCGATGCCTATCGGACATGGACTTATGGATTTCAAAAATAGCTTTTCTACTAGCTTCGCACGCAGTCTTAATCACTATGAATGGAGTTACGGAAGTCAAAAATGTCACCGCTAGGAATCGTGGGCCAGAAATTTTCTTTGAATGGAGGCCAAAATGGCATCTTTGGGCTCCTTAGCTGCCCCATGATAATCGGTAAGAATTATACTTTTCGATCCTCTAAATTAGGTCATGTTGGGCTTCCAACAGTCACTTTTCATGGATCGGATCTATCTTGGTCAAAAATCCGCCAATCTCTCGGAAATGTTGATAGAAATCAGTCGAAGGGAGGCCAAATGGCATCTTTTGTACGTTGTTTGCCCACGTGATACTGTAAGAATTTTTACTTTTTGATATGTTGAATTACATCCTATTGGGATTCAACAAAGTCACTTTTCATGGGTGACTGATCTATCTTGGTCAAAATCTGCCAATCGGCTAGGAAATGTTGGATGTAAATCGCCTGAACCGAGGCCAAATGGCATCATTTATCTCTTCACCGCCCACGTGATACCACAAGAATTTTTACTTTTTGATCCTCTAAATTAGGTCTGTTGGGCTTCCAATGTGTCACTTTTCGTGGCAAATGGATCTATCTTGGTCAAAAAATCTGCCAATCCCTTTAAATGTTGACGTAAAACGCACTTAATGAGGCCAAAATGGCATCTTTTGTCTCTTCATTTGCCCATGTGATACTGTTAGAATTTTACTTTTCGAGCACGTTAAATTACATCCTGTTGGGCTTCCAATGTCACTTTTCGCGGGCGACTGGATCTATCTTGGTCAAAAATCTGCCAATCTCCATAAAAATGCTGAAATGCGCCTAACGGAGGCAAAATGGCATCTTTTGAAAACCGTCAATTTTGCGAGCCTTGTGATACCCCTAAGATGGACTTATGGATTTCAAAAAAATTACATCCTAGAGACTTAGGAGTCCAATCACTTTCATGGAGTCATGGAACTCAAAAATGTCACCGCTAGGAATCGTGATAGAAATTTCGAATGGAGGCCAAAATGGCATCTTTGGGCTCCTTACCGCCCATGTGATAACTGTAAGAATTTTACTTTTCGATCCTCTAAATTAGGTCATGTTGGGCTTCCAATGTCACTTTTCATGGCGATTGACCTATCTTGGTAAAAATCCGCCAATCTCCATAAATGTTGAAAGAAATCTGCTTTAAGCCGAGGCCAAATGGCATCTTTGTCCTGCTCGGTTGCCTACGCCTCGCGAAGAATTTTACTTTTGATATGTTCAAAAAAATGTTGGGCTTCCAACAGACACTTCCGTGGTCACCTAGATCTATCTTGGTCAAAATATCGCCGTCGCCGGAAATGTTGACGTAAATTCGCACGAATGGAGGCCAAAATGGCATCTTTTGTCTCTTTAGCTGCCCACGTGATAACCGTGGTAAGAATTATACTTTTTGATCCTCTAAATTAGGTCATGTTGGGCTTCCAACAGGTCACTTTTCATGGCGACCGGATCTATCTTGGTCAAAATCCGCCAATCTCCGTAAATGTTGATAGAAATCGTCAACGGAGGCCAAATGGCATCTTTTGTCTGCTCAAATTTGCCCACGTGATACCGTAAGAATTTTACTTTTGATATATTTGAATTACATCCTGTTGGGCTTCCAATGTGTCACTTTTCGCGGGTGACCGGATCTATCGGGTCAAAAATCCGCCAATCGCTAGAAATGTTGATGTAATCTCGCACGAACCGAGGCCAAATGGCATCTTTTGTCTCTTCATTTGCCCATGTGATACCTGTAAGAATTTTTATTTTTCGATCCTCTAAATTAGGTCTTGTTGGGCTTCCAACAGGTCACTTTTTAGTGGCAAATGGATCTATCTTGGTTAAAAAATCGCCAATCCCTAGAAATGTTGACAAATCTCACGAACGGAGGCCAAAATGGCATCTTTTGTCTCTTGGCGCCCACGTGATACTGTTAAGAATTTTACTTTTGATATGTTAAATTACATCCTGTTGGGCTTCCAACAGGTCACTTCGCGTGGCATCGGATCTATCTTGGTCAAAAATCTGCCAATCTCCATAAATGTTGATTTAAATCGCCCTAATCCGAGGCCAAAATGACCTCTTTTGAAAACCGTCAATTTTAAGAAGCCTTCGCGTGCCTATCAGATCATGGACTTATGGATTTCAAAAATAGCTTTCTACTAGCTTTGCACGAGTCCGTAATCAGGCTAAAATGGAGTTACGGAACATAAAAATGTCACCGCTCGGAATCGTGGACCAAATTTCACTTTTCAATGGAGGTAAAAATGGCATCTTTGGGCTCCTTGGAAGAGGCCCCATGTGATAGCTGTAAAAAGAATTATACTTTTCGATCCTCTAAATTAGGTCATGTTGGGCTTCCAATAGGTTACCTTTTCTATGGCGCAATTGGATCTATCTTGGTCAAAAAATCCGCCAATCTCTTAAATGTTGAAAAGAAAATCTGCTCGAAGCGGAGGCCAAAATGGCATCTTTTGTCCTCCTTTAGCCGTGCCGCCACGTGATACCACGTGAAGAATTTTAATTTTGATATGTTGAATTACATCTGTTGGGCTTCCAACGGTGTCACTTTTCGTGGCTTCGGATCTATCTTGGTCAAAATCGCCCAATCGCGTGAAATGTTGATAGAAATCTGCGAACGGAGGCCAAAATGGTATCTTTTGTCTCTTCGGTTGCCCACGTGATGCCCGTAAGAAAATTATACTTTTCGATGCTGCAAATTAGGTCATGTTGGGCTTCCAACGGTCACTTTTCATGGCGGCATCGGATCTATCTTGGTCAAAAAATCCGCCAATCTCGTAAATGTTGACAATAAATGCTTTCGAGCGGAGGCCAAAATGGCATCTTTTGTCTCTTCACGCCCACGTGATACACATGTAAGAATTTTACTTTTGATATGTTGAATTACATCTGTTGGGCTTCCACAGGTCACTTTTAGCGGCGACGGATCTATCTTGGTCAAAATCTGCCGCCGCCGTAAATGTTGATTAAATCTGCATGAACGGAGGCCAAAATGGCATCTTTTGTCTCTTCACCGCCCACGTGATACCTCTAAGAATTTTACTTTTCGGTCCTCTAAATTAGGTCCTGTTGGGCTTCCAACAGTCACTTTTCGCGGGCAAATGGATCTATCTTGGTCAAAAATCGCCAATTCTAGAAATATTTAAATCTACCTAACGGAGGCCAAAATGGCATCTTTTTGTCTCTTCATTTGCCCACGTGATACCGTTAGAATTTTACTTTTTCGATAACGTTAAATTACATCCTGTTGGGCTTCCAACAGGTCATTTTCATGGTATTTGGATCTATCTTGGTCAAAACCGCCAATCTCCATAAATGTTGTGTAAATCGCCCGAACGGAGGCGAGAATGACCTCTTTTTGAAAAACCGTCAATTTTGCGAGGCCTTCGCGATGCCTATCGACATGGACTTATAGATTTCAAAAATAGCTTTCTACTAGCTTCGCACGGAGTCCGTAATCACTACGAATGGAGTTACGGAACTCAAAAAATGTCACCGCTAGAATCGTGATAGAAATTTCCACCGAATGGAGGCCAAAATGGCATCTTTGGGCTCCTTAGCGCCCCCATGTGATAACTGTGAAGAATTATACTTTTCGATCCTCTAAATTAGGTCATGTTGGGATTCCAACGGGTCACTTTCATGGCTCATGGGCGATCTATCTTGGTCAAAATCCGCCAATCTCCGTAAATGTTGAAAGAAATCTGCTCGAAGGGAGGCCAAAATGGCATCTTTTGTCTCTTCACCGCCCACGTGATACGTGAAGAATTTTACTTTTTGATATGTTGAATTACATCTGTTGGGCTTCCAACAGTCACTTTTTCGTTATTCGGATCTATCTTGGTCAAAATCTGCTGTCGCGTAAATGTTGACGTAAAATCAAGACGAATCCGAGGCCAAAATGGCATCTTTTTGTCTCTTCACCGCCCACGCGATACCGTAAGAATTTTACTTTTCGATCCTCTAAATTAGGTCCCGTTGGGCTTCCAATGTCACTTTAGTGGCGATCGGATCTATCTTGGTCAAAAATCTGCTAATCGCTTAAATGTTGTTGTAAATCTGCACGAATGGAGGCCAAAATGACATCTTTTGTCTCTTCACCGCCCACGTGATACATTTAAGAATTTTACTTTTCGATCCTCTAAATTAGGTCCTGTTGGGCTTCCAACGAGGTCACTTTTCATGGCAAATGGATCTATCTTGGTCAAAATCCGCCAATCCCTAGAAATGTTGTGAAAATCTCGACAAATCCGAGGCCAAAATGGCATCTTTTGTCTCTTCACCGCCCACGTGGTACCATTTAGAATTTTACTTTTTGATACATTAAATTACATCTTGTTGGGCTTCCAACAGGTCACTTTTTGTGGCGATCGGATCTATCTTGGTCAAAAAATGCCAATCTCCATAAATGTTGTAAATCGCCCGAATCCGGAGGCCGAATGACCTCTTTGAAAAACCGTCAATTTTGCGAGCCTTCGTGATGCCTATCAGACATGGACTTATAGATTTCAAAATAGCTTTCTACTAGCTTCGCGACGGAGTCCGAATCACTACGAATGGAGTTACTGAACTCAAAAAAATGTCACCGCTAGGAATCGCGATAGAAATTTCTTTGAATGGAGGCCAAAATGGCATCTTTGGGCTCCTTTTAGCGCCCCACGTGATAACCAAGAATTTTACTTTTCGATCCTCTAAATTAGGTCATGTTGGGCTCCAACAGGTCACTTTCATGGCTTATTTGGATCTATCTTGGTCAAAAATCCGCCAATCTCGTAAAAATGCTGACGAAATCGCTTTAACTGAGGCCAAAATGGCATCTTTTTGTCCATTCATTTGCCCCGTGATACACGTAAGAATTTTACTTTTTGATATGTTGAATTACATCTGTTGGGCTTCCAACAGGTCACTTTTCGTGGCGACTGGATCTATCTTGGTCAAAAATCTGCCAATCTTTAAATGTTGTAAATCACGCACGAGCGGAGGAGGCCAAAATGGCATCTTTTTGTCTCTTCACGCCTACTTGATACATGTAAATTTTTACTTTTCGGTCCTCTAAATTAGGTCCTGTTGGGCTTCCAGCAGTCACTTTTAAATGGCAAATGGATCTATCTTGGTCAAAAATCTGCCAATTCCTAGAAATGTTGACGTAAATCTACACGAGCCGGAGGCCAAATGGCATCTTTTGTCTCTTCGTTTGCCACGTGATACTGTTAGAATTTTACTTTTTCGATACGTTAAATTACATCTGTTGGGCTTCCAACAGGTCATTTTGGCGTGGCGGATCTATCTTGGTCAAAAAATCTGCCAATCTCCATAAATGTTGGTAAATCGCCTCGAATCCTGAGGCGAATGACCTCTTTTGAAAACCGTCAATTTTGCGAGCCTTCGCTGATGCCTATCGGACATGGACTTATAGATTTCAAAAATAGCTTTCTACTAGCCGCGCGAGTCGAATCACTACGAATGGGTTATGGAACTCAAAAATGTCACCGCTAGGAATGTGATAGAAATTTCACCGAATGGAGGCCAAAATGGCATCTTTGGGCTCCTTAGCTGCCCCATGTGATAACCTGTAAGAATTATACTTTTTCGATCCTCTAAATTAGGTCATGTTGGGCTTCCAACGAGGTCACTTTCTATGGTATTTGGATCTATCTTGGTCAAAAATCCGCCAATCTCCGAAATGTTGAAGAAAATCGCTCCGAGCGGAGGCCAAAATGGCATCTTTTGTCCGATTCACCGCCCACGTGATACCTGTAAGAATTTTACTTTTGATATGTTGAATTACATCTGTTGGGCTTCCAACAGTCACTTTTCGTGGCTAACCCGAATCTATCTTGGTCAAAAATCTGCCAATCGCTTTAGAAATGTTGACGTAAACTGGCACGAACGGAGGCCAAAATGGCATCTTTTGTCTCTTACCGCCCACGCGATACCGTAAGAATTTTACTTTTCGATCCTCTAAATTAGGTCTGTTGGGCTTCCAACAGTCACTTTTCGTGGCTACGGATCTATCTTGGTCAAAAATCTGCTTGTCGCCCGTAAATGTTGGTAAATCACGCACGAGCGAGGCCAAAATGACATCTTTTGTCTCTTCACCGCCCACGTGATACCCTGTAAGAATTTTACTTTTCGATCCTCTAAATTAGGTCCTGTTGGGCTTCCAACAGTCACTTTTCATGGCAAATGGATCTATCTTGGTCAAAAATCCGCCAATCCCTAGAAATGTTGGCCAATGCACGCACAAAGCGGAGGCCAAAATGGCATCTTTTTGTCTCTTCGGTGCCCACGTGATACCCGTTAGAATTTTTACTTTTGATACATTAAATTACATCTTGTTGGGCTTCCAACAGGTCACTTTTTGTGGCACTGGATCTATCTTGGTCAAAAAAATCGCCAATCTCCATAAATGTTGTGACAATGCGTCTTAACGAGGAGGCGAATGACCTCTTTTGAAACCGTCAATTTTGCGAGCCTTCGTGATGCCTATCGGACATGGACTTATAGATTTCAAAAATAGCTTTCTACTAGCCCTCGCACGGAGTCGTGAATCACTACGAATGGAGTTACGGAACTCAAAAATGTCACCGCTTAGGAATCGTGATAGAAATTTCTTTGAATGGAGGCCAAAATGGCATCTTTGGGCTCTTAGCTGCCCCATGTGATACCGTAAGAATTATACTTTTCGATCCTCTAAATTAGGTCATGTTGGGCTTCCAACAGTCACTTTTTCACAGCATGGATCTATCTTGGTCAAAAATCCGCCAATCTCGAAATGTTGACAGAAATTGCTCGAGCGGAGGCCAAAATGGCATCTTTTTGTCCATTCACCGCCCACGTGATACCTGTAAGAATTTTACTTTTTGATATGTTGAATTACATCCTGTTGGGCTTCCAACGAGGTCACTTTCGTGGCGATCGGATCTATCTTGGTCAAAAATCTGCCAATCGCCCGGAAATGTTGTGACGAAATCCGCACGAACGGAGGCCAAAATGGCATCTTTTGTCTCTTCGGTTTTGCCCACGTGATACCCGTAAGAATTTTACTTTTCGGTCCTCTAAATTAGGTCCCTATTGGGCTTCCAACGAGGTCACTTTTCGTGGCAAATGGATCTATCTTGGTCAAAAATCTGCCAATTCCTAGAAATGTTGACAAATCTACACGGCGAGGAGGCCAAAATGGCATCTTTTGTCTCTTCAACCGCCCACGTGATACGGGTTAGAATTTTACTTTTCGACACGTTAAATTACATCCTGTTGGGCTTCCAACAGGTCATTTTCGGGCATTGGATCTATCTTGGTCAAAAATCTGCCAATCTCCATAAATGTTGATGCAATTCGCTCAAACGGAGGCGAGAATGACCTCTTTTGAAAACCGTCAATTTTTGCGAGCCTTTCGCGATGCCTATCGACATGGACTTATAGATTTCAAAAATAGCTTTCTACTAGCTTCGCACCGCGAGTCCGTAATCACTACGAATGGAGTTCGGAACTCAAAAAAATGTCACCGCTAGGAATCGTGATAGAAATTTCACTTTGAATGGAGGCCAAAATGGCATCTTTGGGCTCCTTAGCTGCCCCATGTGATAACTGTAAGAATTATACTTTTCGATCCTCTAAATTAGGTCATGTTGGGCTTCCAACAGTCACTTTCTATGGCATTTGGATCTATCTTGGTCAAAAATCCGCCAATCTCTTAAATGTTGAAAGAAATCTGCTTTCGAGCGGAGGCCAAAATGGCATCTTTTGTCCGATCAGCCGCCAACGTGATACTGTAAGAATTTTAATTTTTGATATGTTGAATTACATCCTGTTGGGCTTCCAACGGGTCACTTTTCGTGGCTTACGGATCTATCTTGGTCAAAAATCTGCCAATCGCGAAATGTTGTTAAATCGCACGAGCGGAGGCCAAAATGGTATCTTTTGTCTCTTGGTTGCCCACGTGATACTGTAAGAATTATACTTTTCGATCCTCTAAATTAGGTCATGTTGGGCTTCCAACAGGTCACTTTTCATGGTATTTGGATCTATCTTGGTCAAAAATCCGCCAATCTCCGAAATGTTGGATGCAAATCTGCTCGAGCAGGAGGCCAAAATGGCATCTTTTGTCATTCGGTGCCCACGTGATACCTGTAAAATTTTACTTTTTGATATGTTGAATTACATCTGTTGGGCTTCCAACGGTCACTTTCGTGGCGATTGGATCTATCTTGGTCAAAAATCTGCCAATCGCCCGAAATGTTGTGAAATCTGCCTGACGAGCGGAGGCCAAAATGGCATCTTTTGTCTCTTCACCGCCCACGTGATACTGTAAGAATTTTACTTTTCGGTCCTCTAAATTAGGTCTGTTGGGCTTCCAACAGGTCACTTTTCGTGGCAAATGGATCTATCTTGGTCAAAAATCTGCCAATTCCTAGAAATGTTGTGAGGAAATCTACACCGAGCGGAGGCCAAAATGGCATCTTTTGTCTCTTCATTTTGCCCACGTGATACCGTTAGAATTTTACTTTTCGATACGTTAAATTACATCTGTTGGGCTTCCAACAGGTCATTTTCGTGGCGATTTGGATCTATCTTGGTCAAAAATCGCCAATCTCCATAAATGTTGTGAGAAATACGCCCGAACGGAGGCGAATGACCTCTTTTGAAAACCGTCAATTTTGCGAGAGCCCGCGATGCCTATCGACATGGACTTATAGATTTCAAAAATAGCTTTCTACTAGCTTGCGAGTCGAGAATCACTACGAATGGAGTTACGGAACTCAAAAATGTCACCGCTAGGAATCGTGATAGAAATTTTCGAATGGAGGCCAAAATGGCATCTTTGGGCTCCTTAGGCGCCCCATGTGATAACGTAAGAATTATACTTTTCGATCCTCTAAATTAGGTCATGTTGGGATTCCAACGAGGTCACTTTCATGGCGGCGGATCTATCTTGGTCAAAATCCGCCAATCTCGAAATGTTGAAAGAAATCGCCGAGCGGAGGCCAAAATGGCATCTTTTGTCTGCATTCATTTTGCCCACGTGATACCGTAAGAATTTTACTTTTTGATATGTTGAATTACATCCTGTTGGGCTTCCAACAGGTCACTTTTCGTGGCTTTAATCTATCTTGGTCAAAAATCTGCCAATCGTAGGAAATGTTGTGAAAACGCACGAACGGAGGCCAAAATGGCATCTTTTTGTCTCTTCACGCCCACGCGATACCCGTAAGAATTTTACTTTTCGATCCTCTAAATTAGGTCCTCGTTGGGCTTCCAACGGTCACTTTCGTGGCTACGGATCTATCTTGGTCAAAAATCCGCCAATCGCGGTAAATGTTGGTGTAAATGCGCGACGCAGGAGGCCAAAATGACATCTTTTGTCTCTTGGTGCCCACGTGATACGTAAGAATTTTACTTTTCGATCCTCTAAATTAGGTCTGTTGGGCTTCCAACGAGGTCACTTTTCATGGCAAATGGATCTATCTTGGTCAAAAATCTGCCAATCCCTAGAAATGTTGACGAGAAATCGCACACAAGCGGAGGCCAAAATGGCATCTTTTGTCTCTTCAAATTTGCCACGTGATACTGTTAGAATTTTACTTTTTGATACATTAAATTACATCTTGTTGGGCTTCCAACAGGTCACTTTTTGTGGCCCCGGATCTATCTTGGTCAAAATCGCCAATCTCCATAAATGTTGGAACCGCGCTCGAACGGAGGCGGAATGACCTCTTTTGAAAACCGTCAATTTTGCGAGCCTTCGTGATGCCTATCGGACATGGACTTATAGATTTCAAAAATAGCTTTCTACTAGCTTCGCACCGGAGTCCGGAATCACTACGAATGGAGTTACGGAACTCAAAAATGTCACCGCTAGGAATCGTGATAGAAATTTCACCGAATGGAGGCCAAAATGGCATCTTTGGGCTCCTTAGCTGCCCCATGTGATACTGTAAGAATTATACTTTTCGATCCTCTAAATTAGGTCATGTTGGGCTTCCAAACAGTCACTTTTCATGGCGACTGGATCTATCTTGGTCAAAAATCCGCCAATCTCGAGAAATGTTGTAAATCTGCTTTCGAGCGGAGGCCAAAATGGCATCTTTTGTGCATTCACCGCCCACGTGATACTGTAAGAATTTTACTTTTGATATGTTGAATTACATCCTGTTGGGCTTCCAACGGGTCACTTTTCGTGGCATTTGGATCTATCTTGGTCAAAAATCTGCCAATGCCGTAAATGTTGGATGTAAATCGACTAACGGAGGCCAAAATGGCATCTTTTGTCTCTTCAGCTGCCCACGTGATACCTGTAAGAATTTTACTTTTCGGTCCTCTAAATTAGGTCCTGTTGGGCTTCCAACGGGTCACTTTCGTGGCAAATGGATCTATCTTGGTCAAAAATCTGCCAATTCCTAGAAATGTTGATTTAAATCTACACGAGCGGAGGCCAAAATGGCATCTTTTTGTCTCTTTTTGCCCACGTGATTTTGTTAGAATTTTACTTTTCGACACGTTAAATTACATCTGTTGGGCTTCCAACGGGTCATTTTCGTGGCGATCGGATCTATCTTGGTCAAAAATACGCCAATCTCCATAAATGTTGGCGTAAATCGCCTAACGAGGAGGCGGAATGACCTCTTTTGAAAACCGTCAATTTTGCGAGCCCTTCGCGATGCCTATCGACATGGACTTATAGATTTCAAAAATAGCTTTCTACTAGCTTCGCACGGAGTCCGTAATCACTACGAATGGAGTTACGGAACTCAAAAAATGTCACCGCTAGGAATCGTGATAGAAATTTCCTTTCACCGAATGGAGGCCAAAATGGCATCTTTGGGCTCCTTAGCGCCCCATGTGATAACCGTAAGAATTATACTTTTCGATCCTCTAAATTAGGTCATGTTGGGATTCCAACGGGTCACTTTCATGGCGATCGGATCTATCTTGGTCAAAAATCCGCCAATCTCGAAATGTTGAAAGAAATCGCCTCGAGCGGAGGCCAAAATGGCATCTTTTGTGCATTCATTTGCCCACGTGATACCTGTAAGAATTTTACTTTTGATATGTTGAATTACATCTGTTGGGCTTCCAACAGGTCACTTTCGTGGCTTCGAATCTATCTTGGTCAAAAATCGCCAATCGCTTAAATGTTGTTTTAGAAATCTGCACGAACGGAGGCCAAAATGGCATCTTTTGTCTCTTCATTTTGCCCACGCGATACTGTAAGAATTTTACTTTTCGATCCTCTAAATTAGGTCTGTTTGGGCTTCCAACAGGTCACTTTTCGTGGCTTACGGATCTATCTTGGTCAAAAATCTGCCAATGCGCGGAAATGTTGACAAATGCATCGAACGGAGGCCAAAATGACATCTTTTGTCTCTTCACCGCCCACGTGATACCTGTAAGAATTTTACTTTTCGATCCTCTAAATTAGGTCTGTTGGGCTTCCAACAGTCACTTTTCATGGCAAATGGATCTATCTTGGTCAAAAATCTGCCAATCCCTAGAAATGTTGATGTAAATGCGCACTGCGGAGGCCAAAATGGCATCTTTTGTCTCTTCATTTGCCCACGTGATACCAAGTAGAATTTTACTTTTGATACATTAAATTACATCTTGTTGGGCTTCCAACGGGTCACTTTTTTTGTGGCCCGGATCTATCTTGGTCAAAAATCCGCCAATCTCCATAAATGTTGATGCAAATGCGCCGAACGGAGGCGAATGACCTCTTTTGAAAAAACCGTCAATTTTGCGAGCCTTCGTGATGCCTATCGGACATGGACTTATGGATTTCAAAAATAGCTTTCTACTAGCTTTGCACGGAGTTCGAATCACAACGAATGGAGTTTGGAACTCAAAAATGTCACCGCTAGGAATCGTGGTGAAATTTTCTTTGAATGGAGGCCAAAATGGCATCTTTGGGCTCCTTAGTCGCCCCATGTGATAAATCGTAAGAATTATACTTTTGATCCTCTAAATTAGATCTGTTGGGCTTCCAACGGGTCAATTTTATGGCGGCTGGATCTATCTTGGTCAAAAATCCGCCAATCTCGAAATGTTGGCAAATCTTTCGAGCGGAGGCCATAATGGCATCTTTTGTCTGCTCATTTGCCCACGTGATACCGTAAGAATTTTACTTTTTGATATGTTGAATTACATCCTATTGGGTTTCCAACAGGTCACTTTTCATGGCTTTCGAATCTATCTTGGTCAAAAATCTGCCAATCGCCGAAATGTTGTAAATGCGCATCTAACGGAGGCCAAAATGGCATCTTTTGTCTCTTCACTGCCCACGTGATACTGTAAGAATTTTACTTTTGATCCTCTAAATTAGGTCTGTTGGGCTTCCAACAAGTCACTTTTCATGGCAAATGGATCTATCTTGGTCAAAATCTGCCAATCCCCGAAATGTTGGCCAAAATGTGCACGAACGGAGGCCAAAATGGCATCTTTTGTCTCTTCACCGCCCACGTGATACTGTTAGAATTTTTTTACTTTTTGATACGTTAAATTACATCCTGTTGGGCTTCCAACATGGTCACTTTTCATGGTGACTCGGATCTATCTTGGTCAAAAAATGCCAATCTCCATAAATGTTGATGAAATCTACCCGAGCGGAGGTCGGAAAGACCTCTTTTGAAAACCGTCAATTTTGCGAGCCTTCGCGATGCCCATCGAACATGGACTTATGGATTTCAAAAATAGCTTTGTACTAGCTTCACACGGAGTCCATAATCACTACGAATGGAGTTACGGAACTCAAAAAATGTCACCGCTAGGAATCATGACAGAAATTTCACGAATGGAGGCCAAAAATGGCATCTTTGGGCTCCTTAGCTGCCCCATGTGATAACCGTAAGAATTATACTTTTCGATCCTCTAAATTAGGTCACGTTGGGCTTCCAACAGGTCACTTTTCATGGCGACCGGATCTATCTTGGTCAAAAATCCGCCAATCTCGTAAATGTTGATGAAATCTGCTCGAGCGGAGGCCAAAATGGCATCTTTTGTGCGTTCCGCCCCACGTGATACCCTGTAAGAATTTTACTTTTTTGATATGTTGAATTACATCTGTTGGGCTTCCAACGGTCACTTTTCGTGGCGATCGGATCTATCTTGGTCAAAAATCTACCAATCGCGAAATGTTGGTAAATCTGCACTAACGGAGGCCAAAATGGCATCTTTTGTCTCTTCACCGCCCACGTGATACACTGTAAGAATTTTACTTTTCGATCCTCAAAATTAGGTCCCTGTTGGGCTTCCAACAGGTCACTTTTTTGGCGATCGGATCTATCTTGGTCAAAAATCCACCAATCGCGAGAAATATTGACGTAATCTCGCACAAATGGAGGCCAAAATGGCATCTTTGTCTCTTCAATTTGCCCACGTGATACACAGCCAAGAATTTTACTTTTCGATCACGTTAAATTACATCCTGTTGGGCTTCCAATAGGTCACTTTTCATGGCGATTTGGATCTATCTTGGTCAAAAATCTACCAATCTCCATAAATGTTGATAGAAATGCGCCCGAACGGAGGCAGAATGACCTCTTTTTGAAAACCGTCAATTTTTGCGAGCCTTCGCGATGCCTATCGACATGGACTTATGGATTTCAAAAATAGCTTTTACTAGCTAACCACACGAGTCCGTAATCACTATGAATGGAGTTACGAAACTCAAAAATGTCACCGCTAGGAATCGTTCTGAAATTTCACCGAATGGAGGCCAAAATGGCATCTTTGGGCTCCTTAGGCGCCCCATGTGATAACTGTAAGAATTATACTTTTCGATCCTCTAAATTAGGTCATGTTGGTTAGGCGCCCCATGTGATAAGCGTAAGAATTATACTTTTCGATCCTCTAAATTAGGTCATGTTGGGCTTCCAACAGGTCACTTTTCATGGCGATTGGATCTATCTTGGTCAAAAATCCGCCAATCTCCGTAAATGTTGACAGAAATGCGCTCGAACGGAGGCCAAAATGGCATCTTTTGTCCTGTTCACCGCCCACGTGATACCGTAAGAATTTTACTTTTCGATCCTCTAAATTAGGTCTGTTGGGCTTCCAACAGTCACTTTTCGTGGCTACGGATCTATCTTGGTCAAAAATCTGCCAATCGCTTGAGAAATGTTGATGTAAATCTGCACGAACGGAGGCCAAAATGACATCTTTTGTCTCTTGTTTTGCCCACGTGATACTGTAAGAATTTTACTTTTCAATCCTCTAAATTAGGTCTGTTGGGCTTCCAACAGGTCACTTTTCATGGCAAATGGATCTATCTTGGTCAAAAATCTGCCAATCCCTAGAAATGTTGTGTAAATCTGCACAAACGGAGGCCAAAATGGCATCTTTTGTCTCTTCATTTGCCCACGTCATACCTGTTAGAATTTTACTTTTTGATACATTAAATTACATCTGTTGGGCTTCCAACAGGTCACTTTCGTGGTGATTTGGATCTATCTTGGTCAAAAATCTGCCAATCTCCATAAATGTTGGGAAAATCCGCCTCGAACGGAGGCGGAATGACCTCTTTTTGAAAACCGTCAATTTTGCGAGCCCGTGATGCCTATCGGACATGGACTTATGGATTTCAAAAATAGCTTTCTACTAGCTTTGCACGAGTCCGTAATCACTACGAATGGAGTTACGGAACTTAAAAAATGTCACCGCTAGGAATCGTGATGTAAATTTCACCGAATGGAGGCCAAAATGGCATCTTTGGGCTCCTTAGCTGCCCCATGTGATAAGCGTAAGAATTATACTTTTCGATCCTCTAAATTAGGTCATGTTGGGCTTCCAACGGGTCAATTTTCATGGCGACCGGATCTATCTTGGTCAAAAAATCCGCCAATCTCCTTAAATGTTGTGAGAAATCGCTTTCGAAGCGGAGGCCATAATGGCATCTTTTGTCTGTTCACTGCCCACGTGATACCTGTAAGAATTTTACTTTTTGATATGTTGAATTACATCCTATTGGGCTTCCAACAGGTCACTTTTCATGGCTTCTCGAATCTATCTTGGTCAAAACCCGCCAATCGCGAGAAATGTTGACGTAAATCGCATCGAACGGAGGCCAAAATGATATCTTTTGTCTCTTCAAATTTGCCCACGTGATACACAGTAAGAATTTTACTTTTCGATCCTCTAAATTAGGTCTGTTGGGCTTCCAACAGGTCACTTTTCATGGCAAATGGATCTATCTTGGTAAAAAATCTGCCAATCGAAAAGTTGGACGTAAATGTGCACCTAACGGAGGCCAAAATGGCATCTTTTGTCTCTTCATTTTGCCCACGTGATACTGTTAGAATTTTACTTTTTGATACGTTAAATTACATCTGTTGGGCTTCCAACAGGTCACTTTTCGTGGTGATTTGGATCTATCTTGGTCAAAAATCGCCAATCTCCATAAATGTTTGAGAAATCTACCCGAACGGAGGGTAGGAATGACCTCTTTTGAAAACCGTCAATTTTGCGAGCCTTCGCGATGCCCATCGACATGGACTTATGGATTTCAAAAATAGCTTTCTACTAGCTTCACACGGACTCCATAATCACTACGAATGGAGTTACGGAACTCAAAAAATGTCACCGCTAGGAATCATGGCGAAATTTCCTTCGAATGGAGGCCAAAATGGCATCTTTGGGCTCCTTAGGCGCCCCATGTGATAACTGTAAGAATTATACTTTTCGATCCTCTAAATTAGGTCATGTTGGGCTTCCAACAGGTCACTTTTCATGGCGACCGGATCTATCTTGGTCAAAAATCCGCCAATCTCGAAATGTTGGTAAATCGCTTTCGAACGGAGGCCAAAATGGCATCTTTTGTGCGATTCATTTGCCCACGTGATACCGTGTAAGAATTTTACTTTTTGATATGTTGAATTACATCCTGTTGGGCTTCCAACGAGGTCACTTTTCGTGGCGGCCCCGGATCTATCTTGGTCAAAAATCTACCAATCGCGGAAATGTTGTGAAAATCTGCCGAACGGAGGCCAAAATGGCATCTTTTGTCTCTTCATTTTGCCCACGTGATACCCGTAAGAATTTTACTTTTTGATACGTTAAATTACATCTGTTGGGCTTCCAATAGGTCACTATTCATGGCGATTGGATCTATCTTGGTCAAAAATCTACCAATCTCCATAAATGTTGATAGAAATGCCCGAACGGAGGCGGTATGACCTCTTTTGAAAACCATCAATTTTGCGAGCCTTCGCGATGCCTATCGACATGGACTTATGGATTTCAAAAATAGCTTTCTACTAGCTTCGCACGAGTCCGTAATCACTATGAATGGAGTTACAAAACTCAAAAAATGTCACCGCTAGGAATCGTGGATTAAATTTCTTTGAATGGAGGCCAAAATGGCATCTTTGGGCTCCTTAGCTGCCCCATGTGATAACTGTAAGAATTATACTTTTCGATGCTCTAAATTAGGTCATGTTGGGCTTCCAACAGGTCACTTTTCATGGCTATTTGGATCTATCTTGGTCAAAAATCCGCCAATCTACGTGAAATGTTGGTAAATCGCTTTCGAAGCGGAGGCCAAAATGGCATCTTTTGTGCATTCACCGCCCACGTGATACACGTAAGAATTTTACTTTTCGATCCTCTAAATTAGGTCTGTTGGGCTTCCAACAGGTCACTTTTCGTGGTGATTTGGATCTATCTTGGTCAAAAATCTGCCAATCTCCATAAATGTTGTGAGAAATGCGCCGAGCGGAGGCGAATGACCTCTTTTGAAAACCGTCAATTTTGCGAGCCTTCGCGATGCCTATCGACATGGACTTATGGATTTCAAAAATAGCTTTCTACTAACCCGCACGTAGTCGTAATCACTATGAATGGAGTTACGGAAGTCAAAAAATGTCACCGCTAGGAATCGTGACGTAAATTTCTTCGAATGGAGGCCAAAATGGCATCTTTGGGCTCCTTAGTCGCCCCATGTGATAAGCGTAAGAATTATACTTTTCGATCCTCTAAATTAGGTCATGTTGGGCTTCCAATGGGTCACTTTTCATGGCGATCGGATCTATCTTGGTCAAAAATCCGCCAATCTCCGAAATGTTGTGAAAATCGCTCGAGCGGAGGCCATAATGGCATCTTTTTGTCCGCATTCTTTTGCCCACGTGATACTGTAAGAATTTTTTTTTTGATATGTTGAATTACATCCTATTGGGATTCCAACAGGTCACTTTTCATGGCTTCTCGAATCTATCTTGGTCAAAAATCTGCCAATCGCCCGGAAATGTTGATTAAATCACGCTAAGCGGAGGCCAAAATGGCATCTTTTGTCTCTTCAAATTTGCCCACGTGATACGTAAGAATTTTACTTTTCGATCCACTAAATTAGGTCTGTTGGGCTTCCAACAGTCACTTTTCGTGGCAAATGGATCTATCTTGGTCAAAATCTGCCAATCCCCGAAATGTTGAGAAATCACGCGCGAACGGAGGCCAAAATGGCATCTTTTGTCTCTTCGATTGCCCACGTGATACATTTAGAATTTTACTTTTCGATACGTTAAATTACATCCGGTTGGGCTTCCAACAGTCCTTTGTTAGGTGGCGGCCCCGGATCTATCTTGGTCAAAAATACGCCAATCTCCATAAATGTTGGCGTAAATGCGCCCGAACGGAGGCGAGAATGACCTCTTTTGAAAACCGTCAATTTTGCGAGCCTTCGCGATGCCTATCGACATGGACTTATGGATTTCAAAAATAACTTTCTACTAGTTTCGCACGGAGTCCGTAATCACTACGAATGGAGTCATGGAACTCAAAAAATATCACCGCTAGGAATCGTGATAGAAATTTCCTTTGAATGGAGGCCAAAATGGCATCTTTGGGCTCCTTAGCTGCCCCATGTGATAACCGTAAGAATTATACTTTTCGATCCTCTAAATTAGGTCATGTTGGGCTTCCAACGGGTCACTTTTCATGGCGATGGATCTATCTTGGTCAAAAATCCACCAATCTCGTAAATGTTGACGTAAATCGCTTTCGAACGGTGGCCAAAATGGCATCTTTTTGTCACCGCCCACGTGATACTGTAAGAATTTTACTTTTTGATATGTTGAATTACATCCTCGTTGGGCTTCCAACAGGTCACTTTTCGTGGCGATCGGATCTATCTTGGTCAAAAATCTACCAATCGCCGAAATGTTGATGTAAATCGCACGAACGAGGCCAAAATGGCATCTTTTGTCTCTTCTTTTGCGCCCACGTGATACACTGTAAGAATTTTACTTTTTGATACGTTAAATTACATCCTGTTGGGCTTCCAATAGGTCACTATTCATGGCGATCGGATCTATCTTGGTCAAAAATCTACCAATCTCCATAAATGTTGATAGAAATCGCGAACGGAGAGGCGGTATGACCTCTTTTTGAAAACCATCAATTTTGCGAGCCTTCGCGATGCCTATCGACATGGACTTATGGATTTCAAAAATAGCTTTCTACTAGCTTCGCACACGGAGTCCGAATCACTATGAATGGAGTTACAAAACTCAAAAAATGTCACCGCTAGGAATCGTGACAGTAAATTTCGAATGGAGGCCAAAATGGCATCTTTGGGCTCCTTAGCTGCCCCATGTGATAAGCGTAAGAATTATACTTTTCGATGCTCTAAATTAGGTCATGTTGGGCTTCCAACAGGTCACTTTTCATGGCGATTTGGATCTATCTTGGTCAAAAATCCGCCAATCTCTGAAATGTTGATGCAAAAATCGCTTTCGAAGCGGAGGCCAAAATGGCATCTTTTGTGCATTCTTTTGCCACGTGATACCCTGTAAGAATTTTACTTTTCGATCCTCTAAATTAGGTCTGTTGGGCTTCCAACAGGTCACTTTTCGTGGTGATTTGGATCTATCTTGGTCAAAAATCTGCCAATCTCCATAAATGTTGTAAATCGCGCGAGCGGAGGCGGAATGACCTCTTTTGAAAACCGTCAATTTTGCGAGCCTTCGCGATGCCTATCGGACATGGACTTATGGATTTCAAAAATAGCTTTCTACTAGCTTCAAGACGTAGTCGTAATCACTATGAATGGAGTTACGGAAGTCAAAAAAATGTCACCGCTAGGAATGTGATGTAAATTTTCACGAATGGAGGCCAAAATGGCATCTTTGGGCTCCTTAGCTGCCCCATGTGATAAGCGTAAGAATTATACTTTTCGATCCTCTAAATTAGGTCATGTTGGGCTTCCAACAGGTCACTTTTCATGGCGATCGGATCTATCTTGGTCAAAAATCCGCCAATCTCGTAAATGTTGACGTAAATCGCCGAAGCGGAGGCCATAATGGCATCTTTTTTGTCCATGCAAATTTGCCCACGTGATACCTGTAAGAATTTTACTTTTTGATATGTTGAATTACATCCTATTGGGATTCCAACGGTCACTTTTCATGGCTTCCGAATCTATCTTGGTCAAAAATCTGCCAATCGCCGGAAATGTTGGCAAATCGCATGACGAACGGAGGCCAAAATGGCATCTTTTGTCTCTTCGGTTTGCCACGTGATACTGTAAGAATTTTACTTTTCGATCCACTAAATTAGGTCCTGTTGGGCTTCCAACAGGTCACTTTTCGTGGCAAATGGATCTATCTTGGTCAAAAATCTGCCAATCGAAATGTTGACGAAATCGCACGAACGCGAGGCCAAAATGGCATCTTTTTGTCTCTTGATTGCCCACGTGATACGTTAGAATTTTACTTTTCGATACGTTAAATTACATCGGTTGGGCTTCCAACAGTCCTTTGTTCGTGGCGATTTGGATCTATCTTGGTCAAAAATCCGCCAATCTCCATAAATGTTGGTAAATCGCGCCGAGCGGAGGCGGAATGACCTCTTTTGAAAACCGTCAATTTTGCGAGCCTTCGCGATGCCTATCGAACATGGACTTATGGATTTCAAAAATAACTTTCTACTAGTTTCGCACGGAGTCGAGAATCACTACGAATGGAGTCATGGAACTCAAAAAATATCACCGCTAGGAATCGTGATAGAAATTTCGAATGGAGGCCAAAATGGCATCTTTGGGCTCCTTAGCTGCCCCATGTGATAACTTGTAAGAATTATACTTTTCGATCCTCTAAATTAGGTCATGTTGGGCTTCCAACGGGTCACTTTTCATGGCGATGGATCTATCTTGGTCAAAATCCACCAATCTCGTAAATGTTGTGTAAATGCTTTCGAAGCGGTGGCCAAAATGGCATCTTTTGTCCTTCTCACCGCCACGTGATACCGTAAGAATTTTACTTTTTGATATGTTGAATTACATCCTGTTGGGCTTCCAATGGGTCACTTTTCGTGGCGGCCCCGGATCTATCTTGGTCAAAAATCTACCAATCGCCGAAATGTTGTGTAAATGCACGAGCGGAGGCCAAAATGGCATCTTTTGTCTCTTCATTTGCCCACGTGATACCTGTAAGAATTTTACTTTTTGATACGTTAAATTACATCCTGTTGGGCTTCCAATAGGTCACTATTCATGGCGACTGGATCTATCTTGGTCAAAATCTACCAATCTCCATAAATGTTGATAGAAATCTGCGCGAACGGAGGCCGGTATGACCTCTTTTGAAAACCATCAATTTTGCGAGCCTTCGCGATGCCTATCGGACATGGACTTATGGATTTCAAAAATAGCTTTCTACTAGCCGCGCGAGTCGGAATCACTATGAATGGAGTTACAAAACTCAAAAAATGTCACCGCTAGGAATCGTGATGAAATTTTTCGAATGGAGGCCAAAATGGCATCTTTGGGCTCCTTAGCTGCCCCATGTGATAAGCGTAAGAATTATACTTTTCGATGCTCTAAATTAGGTCATGTTGGGCTTCCAACGAGGTCACTTTTCATGGCGACTGGATCTATCTTGGTCAAAAATCCGCCAATCTACGAAATGTTGATGAAAATCGCTTCGAGCGGAGGCCAAAATGGCATCTTTTTGTCCGTTCGGTTGCCCACGTGATACTGTAAGAATTTTACTTTTCGATCCTCTAAATTAGGTCTGTTGGGCTTCCAACAGGTCACTTTTCGTGGTGATTTGGATCTATCTTGGTCAAAAATCCGCCAATCTCCATAAATGTTGACAGAAATCGCGCGACGGAGGCGAGAATGACCTCTTTTGAAAACCCGTCAATTTTGCGAGCCTTCGCGATGCCTATCGGACATGGACTTATGGATTTCAAAAATAGCTTTCTACTAGCCGCACGTAGTCGGAATCACTATGAATGGAGTTACGGAAGTCAAAAAAATGTCACCGCTAGGAATCGTGTGATGTAAAATTTTTCGAATGGAGGCCAAAATGGCATCTTTGGGCTCCTTAGCTGCCCCATGTGATAAGCGTAAGAATTATACTTTTCGATCCTCTAAATTAGGTCATGTTGGGCTTCCAACGGGTCACTTTTCATGGTATTTGGATCTATCTTGGTCAAAAATCCGCCAATCTCCGTAAATGTTGATGTAAATCACGCTCGAGCGGAGGCCATAATGGCATCTTTTGTCCTGTTCATTTGCCCACGTGATACACTGTAAGAATTTTACTTTTTGATATGTTGAATTACATCCTATTGGGATTCCAACGAGGTCACTTTTCATGGCTTCGAATCTATCTTGGTCAAAAATCTGCCAATCGCCGGAAATGTTGTGAAATGCGCACGAGCGGAGGCCAAAATGGCATCTTTTGTCTCTTCATTTTGCCCACGTGATACCGTAAGAATTTTACTTTTCGATCCACTAAATTAGGTCTGTTGGGCTTCCAACGAGGTCACTTTTCGTGGCAAATGGATCTATCTTGGTCAAAAATCTGCCAATCCCCGAAATGTTTGTAAAATGCACACGAAGCGGAGGCCAAAATGGCATCTTTTGTCTCTTCGGTTGCCCACGTGATACCACGTTAGAATTTTACTTTTTCGATACGTTAAATTACATCCGGTTGGGCTTCCAACAGGTCCTTCAGGCGTGGCATCTGGATCTATCTTGGTCAAAAAATCGCCAATCTCCATAAATGTTGGCAGAAATCGCACGCGAGCGGAGGGCGAGAATGACCTCTTTTGAAAAACCGTCAATTTTTGCGAGCCCGCGATGCCTATCGGACATGGACTTATGGATTTCAAAAATAACTTTCTACTAGTTTTCGCACGGAGTCGTAATCACTACGAATGGAGTCATGGAACTCAAAAAATATCACCGCTAGGAATCGTGATAGAAATTTCACCGAATGGAGGCCAAAATGGCATCTTTGGGCTCCTTAGCTGCCCCATGTGATAAGCTGTAAGAATTATACTTTTCGATCCTCTAAATTAGGTCATGTTGGGCTTCCAACGGGTCACTTTTCATGGCGATCGGATCTATCTTGGTCAAAAATCCACCAATCTCCGTAAATGTTGGTAAATCTGCTTTCGAGCGGTGGCCAAAATGGCATCTTTTGTGCATTCATTTGCCCGTGATACGTGTAAGAATTTTACTTTTTGATATGTTGAATTACATCTGTTGGGCTTCCAAAGGTCACTTTTCGTGGCGATTGGATCTATCTTGGTCAAAAATCTACCAATCGCGAGAAATGTTGTGTAAATCGCACGCGAGCGCGGAGGCCAAAATGGCATCTTTTGTCTCTTCATTTTGCCCACGTGATACCTGTAAGAATTTTACTTTTTTGATACGTTAAATTACATCCTGTTGGGCTTCCAATAGGTCACTATTCATGGCGACTGGATCTATCTTGGTCAAAAATCTACCAATCTCCATAAATGTTGATAGAAATGCCTCGAACGGAGGCGGTATGACCTCTTTTGAAAACCATCAATTTTGCGAGCCTTCGCGATGCCTATCAGACATGGACTTATGGATTTCAAAAATAGCTTTCTACTAGCCGCCGCATCGGAGTCCGAATCACTATGAATGGAGTTACAAAACTCAAAAAATGTCACCGCTAGGAATCGTGATGAAATTTCTTTGAATGGAGGCCAAAATGGCATCTTTGGGCTCCTTAGTCGCCCCATGTGATAACTGTAAGAATTATACTTTTCGATGCTCTAAATTAGGTCATGTTGGGCTTCCAAATGGTCACTTTTCATGGCGATCGGATCTATCTTGGTCAAAAATCCGCCAATCTACGTAAATGTTGGTAAATCGCTTTCGAGCGGAGGCCAAAATGGCATCTTTTGTCTGCTTTCATTTGCCCACGTGATACCCGTAAGAATTTTACTTTTCGATCCTCTAAATTAGGTCTGTTGGGCTTCCAACGAGGTCACTTTTCGTGGTGATTTGGATCTATCTTGGTCAAAAATCTGCCAATCTCCATAAATGTTGACGTAAATCCGCCTCGAACGGAGGCCGGAATGACCTCTTTTGAAAACCGTCAATTTTGCGAGCCTTCGCGATGCCTATCGGACATGGACTTATGGATTTCAAAAATAGCTTTCTACTAGCTTTCGCACGTAGTCGTAATCACTATGAATGGAGTTACGGAAGTCAAAAAATGTCACCGCTAGGAATCGTGGACGTAAAATTTCACTTTGAATGGAGGCCAAAATGGCATCTTTGGGCTCCTTATTTTGCCCCCATGTGATAACCGTAAGAATTATACTTTTCGATCCTCTAAATTAGGTCATGTTGGGCTTCCAACGGTCACTTTTCATGGCGACCGGATCTATCTTGGTCAAAAATCCGCCAATCTCCGTAAATGTTTGATGAAATCCGCTTTCGAGCGGAGGCCATAATGGCATCTTTTGTCCTGCATTCATTTGCCCACGTGATACCTGTAAGAATTTTACTTTTTGATATGTTGAATTACATCCTATTGGGATTCCAACAGTCACTTTTCATGGCTTCGAATCTATCTTGGTCAAAAATCTGCCAATCGCCCGAAAAATGTTGTAAAAATCACGACGAACGGAGGCCAAAATGGCATCTTTTGTCTCTTCATTTGCCCACGTGATACACGTGTAAGAATTTTACTTTTCGATCCACTAAATTAGGTCTGTTGGGCTTCCAACAGGTCACTTTTCGTGGCAAATGGATCTATCTTGGTCAAAAATCTGCCAATCCCCGAAATGTTGACAAATCGCGCACGAACGAGGAGGCCAAAATGGCATCTTTTGTCTCTTCGGTTGCCCACGTGATACCGTTAGAATTTTACTTTTCGATACGTTAAATTACATCCGGTTGGGCTTCCAACAGTCCTTCGTTCGTGGCGATCGGATCTATCTTGGTCAAAAATCGCCAATCTCCATAAATGTTGATGTAAATCGCCTCGCGAGCGGAGGCCGTTTAATGACCTCTTTTGAAAACCGTCAATTTTGCGAGCCTTCGCGATGCCTATCAGACATGGACTTATGGATTTCAAAAATAACTTTCTACTAGTTTCGCACGGAGTCCAGAATCACTACGAATGGAGTCATGGAACTCAAAAAATATCACCGCTAGGAATCGTGATAGAAATTTCACTGAATGGAGGCCAAAATGGCATCTTTGGGCTCCTTAGCTGCCCCATGTGATAACTGTAAGAATTATACTTTTCGATCCTCTAAATTAGGTCATGTTGGGCTTCCAACAGGTCACTTTTCATGGCGACTGGATCTATCTTGGTCAAAAATCCACCAATCTCGAAATGTTGACGTAAATCGCTTTCGAGCGGTGGCCAAAATGGCATCTTTTGTCTGTTCAACCGCCCACGTGATACCCGTAAGAATTTTACTTTTGATATGTTGAATTACATCCTGTTGGGCTTCCAACAGTCACTTTTCGTGGCGACCGGATCTATCTTGGTCAAAATCTACCAATCGCCGAAATGTTGATGTAAATCGCACGAGCGGAGGCCAAAATGGCATCTTTTGTCTCTTCACCGCCCACGTGATACTGTAAGAATTTTACTTTTTGATCCTCTAAATTAGGTCTGTTGGGCTTCCAACAAGGTCACTTTTTGTGGCGACCGGATCTATCTTGGTCAAAAATCCACCAATCGCGAGAAATGTTGATGTAAATCGCACAAATGGAGGCCAAAATGGCATCTTTTGTCTCTTCACCGCCCACGTGATACCGTAAGAATTTTACTTTTCGATACGTTAAATTACATCCTGTTGGGCTTCCAATAGGTCACTTTTCATGGCGATCGGATCTATCTTGGTCAAAAATCTACCAATCTCCATAAATGTTGATAGAAATCCGCCCGAACGGAGGCGGAATGACCTCTTTTGAAAACCGTCAATTTTGCGAGCCTTCGCGATGCCTATCGGACATGGACTTATGGATTTCAAAAATAGCTTTCTACTAGCTTCGCAGTCGAGTCCGTAATCACTACGATTGGAGTTACGGAACTCAAAAATGTCACCGCTAGGAATCTTGACAGAAATTTCCCTAAATGGAGGCCAAAATGGCATCTTTGGGCTCCTTAGCTGCCCCACGTGATAACTTTAATAATTATACTTTTCGATCCTCTAAATTAGGTCATGTTGGGCTTCCAACAGGTCACTTTTCATGGCGATTTGGATCTATCTTGGTCAAAAATCCACCAATCTCCGGAAATGTTGACGTAAATCGCTCGAAGCGGTGGCCAAAATGGCATCTTTTTGTCCTGCTCAACCGCCCACGTGATACTGTAAGAATTTTACTTTTTGATATGTTGAATTACATCTGTTGGGCTTCAATAGGTCACTTTTCATGGCGACCGGATCTATCTTGGTCAAAAATCTACCAATCGCCGAAATGTTGACAAAATCCGCACGAGCGGAGGCCAAAATGGCATCTTTTGTCTCTTATTTTGCCCACGTGATACTGTAAAGAATTTTACTTTTCGATCCTCTAAATTAAGTCCTGTTGGGCTTCCAACAGGTCACTTTTTGTGGCGATTTGGATCTATCTTGGTCAAAAATCCACCAATCGCCGAAATGTTGTGTAAATCTGCACAAATGGAGGCCAAAATGGCATCTTTTGTCTCTTCGCCCACGTGATACCGTAAGAATTTTACTTTTTCGATACGTTAAATTACATCCTGTTGGGCTTCCAATAGGTCACTTTTCATGGCATTTGGATCTATCTTGGTCAAAAATTTACCAATCTCCATAAATGTTGATAGAAATCGCCTCGAACGGAGGCCGAATAACCTCTTTTGAAAAACCGTCAATTTTGCGAGCCTTCGCGATGCCTATCGGACATGGACTTATGGATTTCAAAAATAGCTTTCTACTAGCCGACGTAGTCGAGAATCACTATGAATGGAGTTACGGAAGTCAAAAAATGTCACCGCTAGGAATCGTGATGAAATTTTTGAATGGAGGCCAAAATGGCATCTTTGGGCTCCTTAGTCGCCCCATGTGATAAGCTGTAAGAATTATACTTTTCGATCCTCTAAATTAGGTCATGTTGGGCTTCCAACGGGTCACTTTTCATGGCAACCTGGATCTATCTTGGTCAAAAATCCGCCAATCTCGTAAATGTTGGCCAAAATCGCTTTCGAGCGGAGGCCATAATGGCATCTTTTGTCCTGCTCATTTGCCCACGTGATACACTGTAAGAATTTTACTTTTTGATATGTTGAATTACATCCTATTGGGATTCCAACGGGTCACTTTTCATGGCTACGAATCTATCTTGGTCAAAAATCTGCCAATCGCGGAAATGTTGACGTAAATCGCACTTAAGCGGAGGCCAAAATGGCATCTTTTGTCTCTTCACCTGCCCACGTGATACGTAAGAATTTTACTTTTCGATCCACTAAATTAGGTCTGTTGGGCTTCCAACAGGTCACTTTTCGTGGCAAATGGATCTATCTTGGTCAAAAATCTGCCAATCCCAGAAATGTTGACAGAAATCGCACGAGCGGAGGCCAAAATGGCATCTTTTTGTCTCTTCGGTTGCCCACGTGATACTGTTAGAATTTTACTTTTCGATACGTTAAATTACATCCGGTTGGGCTTCCAACAGGTCACTTTTCGTGGCGATTTGGATCTATCTTGGTCAAAAATCTGCCAATCTCCATAAATGTTGTGTAAATCACGCTTTGCGAACGGAGGCGGAATGACCTCTTTTGAAAACCGTCAATTTTTGCGAGCCTTCGCGATGCCTATCGGACATGGACTTATGGATTTCAAAAATAACTTTCTACTAGTTTCGCATGGAGTCGGAATCACTACGAATGGAGTCATGGAACTCAAAAAATATCACCGCTAGGAATCGTGATAGAAATTTCACCGAATGGAGGCCAAAATGGCATCTTTGGGCTCCTTAGCTGCCCCATGTGATAAGCTGTAAGAATTATACTTTTCGATCCTCTAAATTAGGTCATGTTGGGCTTCCAACAGGTCACTTTTCATGGCGATGGATCTATCTTGGTCAAAAATCCACCAATCTCCGAAATGTTGTGTAAATCGCTTTCGAGCGGTGGCCAAAATGGCATCTTTTGTCTGTTCGGTTGCCCACGTGATATCTGTAAGAATTTTACTTTTTGATATGTTGAATTACATCCTGTTGGGCTTCCAATAGGTCACTTTTCGTGGCGATTGGATCTATCTTGGTCAAAAATCTACCAATCGCGAGAAATGTTGGTAAATCTGCACGAGCGGAGGCCAAAATGGCATCTTTTGTCTCTCAAATTTGCCCACGTGATACCTGTAAGAATTTTACTTTTTGATCCTCTAAATTAGGTCCTGTTGGGCTTCCAACAGTCACTTTTGTGGCGATTTGGATCTATCTTGGTCAAAAATCCACCGCCGGAAATGTTGATAAAATCTGCACAAATGGAGGCCAAAATGGCATCTTTTGTCTCTTCACGCCCACGTGATACCTGTAAGAATTTTACTTTTCGATACGTTAAATTACATCTGTTGGGCTTCCAATAGGTCACTTTTTTGGCGGCGTGGATCTATCTTGGTCAAAAATCTACCAATCTCCATAAATGTTGATAGAAATCGCGAGCGAACGGAGGCTAATGACCTCTTTTGAAAAACCGTCAATTTTGCGAGCCTTCGCGATGCCTATCGACATGGACTTATGGATTTCAAAAATAGCTTTCTACTAGCTTCGCGAGTCGAGTCGAGAATCACTACGATTGGAGTTACGGAACTCAAAAAATGTCACCGCTAGGAATCTTGATGTAAATTTCCTAAATGGAGGCCAAAATGGCATCTTTGGGCTCCTTAGCTGCCCACGTGATAACTTTAATAATTATACTTTTCGATCCTCTAAATTAGGTCATGTTGGGCTTCCAATGGTCACTTTTCATGGCGACCGGATCTATCTTGGTCAAAATCCACCAATCTCCGAAATGTTGTGAAATCTGCTTTCGAGCGGTGGCCAAAATGGCATCTTTTGTCCTGCTCACCGCCGCCCACGTGATACCGTAAGAATTTTACTTTTTGATATGTTGAATTACATCCTGTTGGGCTTCCAATAGGTCACTTTTCATGGCGATTTGGATCTATCTTGGTCAAAAATCTACCAATCGCCCGGAAATGTTGTGACGTAAATCTGCAGCTAATCGGAGGCCAAAATGGCATCTTTTGTCTCTTATTTGCCCACGTGATACACGTAAGAATTTTACTTTTCGATCCTCTAAATTAAGTCTGTTGGGCTTCCAACAGGTCACTTTTTGTGGCGTTGGATCTATCTTGGTCAAAAAATCCACCAATCGCCGAGAAATGTTGGTAAATCTGCACAAATGGAGGCCAAAATGGCATCTTTTGTCTCTTCATTTGCCCACGTGATACTGTAAAAATTTTACTTTTCGATACGTTAAATTACATCCCGTTGGGCTTCCAATAGGTCACTTTTCATGGCGATTGGATCTATCTTGGTCAAAAATTTACCAATCTCCATAAATGTTGATAGAAATCGCGCGAGCGGAGGCGGGAATAACCTCTTTTGAAAACCGTCAATTTTTGCGAGCCTTCGCGATGCCTATCGACATGGACTTATGGATTTCAAAAATAGCTTTCTACTAGCTTCGCACGTAGTCCGGAATCACTATGAATGGAGTTACGGAAGTCAAAAAATGTCACCGCTAGGAATCGTGACGTAAATTTCACTTTGAATGGAGGCCAAAATGGCATCTTTGGGCTCCTTAGCTGCCCCATGTGATAACCGTAAGAATTATACTTTTCGATCCTCTAAATTAGGTCATGTTGGGCTTCCAACGGGTCACTTTTCATGGCACCCTGGATCTATCTTGGTCAAAATCCGCCAAATCTCCGGAAATGTTGGAAATCGCTTTCGAGCGGAGGCCATAATGGCATCTTTTTGTGCGCTCACCGCCCACGTGATACACGTAAGAATTTTACTTTTTGATATGTTGAATTACATCCTATTGGGATTCCAACAGGTCACTTTTCATGGCTTCTCGAATCTATCTTGGTCAAAATCTGCCAATCGCGAAATGTTGGAAATCTGCCACGAACGGAGGCCAAAATGGCATCTTTTGTCTCTTCATTTGCCCACGTGATACCCGTAAGAATTTTACTTTTCGATCCACTAAATTAGGTCTGTTGGGCTTCCAACAGGTCACTTTTCGTGGCAAATGGATCTATCTTGGTCAAAAATCTGCCAATCCCGAAATGTTGTGAGAAATGCGCACGAGCGGAGGCCAAAATGGCATCTTTTGTCTCTTGATTGCCCACGTGATACCGGTTAGAATTTTACTTTTCGACACGTTAAATTACATCTGTTGGGCTTCCAACGAGGTCACTTTTTCGTGGCGACTGGATCTATCTTGGTCAAAAAATCCGCCAATCTCCATAAATGTTGGTAAAAACGCGAACGGAGGCGAATGACCTCTTTTGAAAAACCGTCAATTTTGCGAGCCTTCGCGATGCCTATCGAGACATGGACTTATGGATTTCAAAATAACTTTCTACTAGTTTCGCACGGAGTCCGAATCACTACGAATGGAGTCATGGAACTCAAAAATGTCACCACTAGGAATCGTGATAGAAATTTTTCGAATGGAGGCCAAAATGGCATCTTTGGGCTCCTTAGCTGCCCCATGTGATAACCGTAAGAATTATACTTTTCGATCCTCTAAATTAGGTCATGTTGGGCTTCCAACGGGTCACTTTTCATGGCGATTTGGATCTATCTTGGTCAAAAATCCGCCAATCTCGAAATGTTGAAAGAAATCTGCTTTCGAGCGGAGGCCAAAATGGCATCTTTTTGTCTGCGTTTTGCCCACGTGATACCCGTAAGAATTTTACTTTTTGATATGTTGAATTACATCTGTTGGGCTTCCAACGGGACACTTTTTCGTAATACGGATCTATCTTGGTCAAAAATCTGCCAATCGCCCGAAATGTTGGAAATCTGCCGCGAACGGAGGCCAAAATGGCATCTTTTAAAATGCCCACGCGATATCGTAAGAATTATACTTTTCGATCCTCTAAATTAGGTCATGTTGGGCTTGAGCAGGTCACTTTTCATGGCATTTGGATCTATCTTGGTCAAAAATCCGCCAATCTCGAAATGTTGTGTAAATCGCTTTCGAGCGGAGGCCAAAATGGCATCTTTTGTCTATTGTTTGCCCACGTGATACCGTAAGAATTTTACTTTTTGATATGTTGAATTACATCCTGTTGGGCTTCCAACAGGTCACTTTTCGTGGCGACGGATCTATCTTGGTCAAAATCTGCCAATCGCCGAAATGTTGTGAGAATCACGCACGAACGGAGGCCAAAATGGCATCTTTTGTCTCTTGTTTTGCCCACGTGATACACGTAAGAATTTTATTTTTCGATCCTCTAAATTAGGTCTGTTGGGCTTCCAACAGGTCACTTTTTCGTGGCAAATGGATCTATCTTGGTCAAAATCTGCCAATCCCTAGAAATGTTGATAGAAATCTACGAGCGGAGGCCAAAATGGCATCTTTTGTCTCTTCGGCACGACCCACGTGATACTGTTAGAATTTTACTTTTCGACACGTTAAATTACATCTGTTGGGCTTCCAACAGGTCACTTTTCGTGGCGATTTGGATCTATCTTGGTCAAAAATCGCCAATCTCCATAAATGTTGTGAGAAATGCGCTAACGGAGGCGAATGACCTCTTTTGAAAACCGTCAATTTTGCGAGCCCGCGATGCCTATCGGACATGGACTTATGGATTTCAAAAATAGCTTTCTACTAGCTTCGCACGAGTCGAATCACTACGAATGGAGTTACGGAACTCAAAAATGTCACCGCTAGGAATCGTGATAGAAATTTCAGAATGGAGGCCAAAATGGCATCTTTGGGCTCCTTAGCTGCCCCATGTGATAAGCTGTAAGAATTATACTTTTCGATCCTCTAAATTAGGTCATGTTGGGCTTCCAACGGGTCACTTTCATGGCGACCGGATCTATCTTGGTCAAAATCCGCCAATCTCGAAATGTTGAAAGAAATCTGCTCGAGCGGAGGCCAAAATGGCATCTTTTGTGCATTCATTTGCCCACGTGATACCTGTAAGAATTTTACTTTTTGATATGTTGAATTACATCTGTTGGGCTTCCAACAGGTCACTTTTCGTGGCTTCGAATCTATCTTGGTCAAAAAATCGCCAATCGCCGGAAATGTTGGATGAAATCGCACGAAACGGAGGCCAAAATGGCATCTTTTGTCTCTTCACCGCCCACGCGATATACGTAAGAATTATACTTTTCGATCCTCTAAATTAGGTCTGTTGGGCTTCCAACACAGTCACTTTTCATGGTGATTTGGATCTATCTTGGTCAAAAATCCGCCAATCTCCGTAAATGTTGACAGAAATGCGCCGAAGCGGAGGACAAAATGGCATCTTTTGTCCGTTCAGCCGCCCACGTGATACCTGTAAGAATTTTACTTTTGATATGTTGAATTACATCCTGTTGGGCTTCCAACGGGGTCACTTTTCGTGGCGACCGGATCTATCTTGGTCAAAAATCTGCCAATCGCTTTAAATGTTGATGAAATGCACGAAGCGGAGGCCAAAATGACATCTTTTGTCTCTTCACCGCCCACGTGATACCCTGTAAGAATTTTTTCTTATTCGATCCTCTAAATTAGGTCTTGTTGGGCTTCCAACGGGTCACTTTTTCGTGGCAAATCGATCTATCTTGGTTAAAAATCTGCCAATCCCTAGAAATGTTGACGTAAATCTACACGAACGGAGGCCAAAATGGCATCTTTTGTCTCTTCATTTTTGCCCACGTGATACTGTTAGAATTTTACTTTTCGATACGTTAAATTACATCTGTTGGGCTTCCAACAGGTCACTTTAAATGGTATTTGGATTTATCTTGGTCAAAAATCTGCCAATCTCCATAAATGTTGCCAATGCCCGAAGCGGAGGCGGGAATGACCTCTTTTGAAAAACCGTCAATTTTGCGAGCCTTCGCGATGCCTATCGAACATGGACTTATGGATTTCAAAAACAGCTTTCTACTAGCTTTGCACGGAGTCGAGAATCACTACGATTGGATTTACGGAACTCAAAAAATGTCACCGCTAGGAATCGTGGCCGAAATTTCACCGAATGGAGGCCAAAATGGTATCTTTGGGCTCCTTAGCTACCCCATATGATAAGCGTAAGAATTATACTTTTCGATCCTCTAAATTAGGTCATGTTGGGCTTCCAACGGGTCACTTTTCATGGCGGACCCGGATCTATCTTGGTCAAAAATCCACCAATCTCGAAATGTTGATGTAAATCGCTTCGAAGCGGTGGCCAAAATGGCATCTTTTGTATGCGTTATTTGCCCACGTGATACCCGTAAGAATTTTACTTTTTGATATGTTGAATTACATCCTGTTGGGCTTCAATAGGTCACTTTTCGTGGCGATCGGATCTATCTTGGTCAAAAATCTACCAATCGCCCGGAAATGTTGCGTAAATCGCATCGCGAACGGAGGCCAAAATGGCATCTTTTGTCTCTTCACGCCCACGTGATACTGTAAGAATTTTACTTTTTGATCCTCTAAATTAGGTCTGTTGGGCTTCCAACAAGTCACTTTTGTGGCGATCGGATCTATCTTGGTCAAAAATCCACCAATCGCCCGAAATGTTGGTAAATCTGCACAAATGGAGGCCAAAATGGCATCTTTTGTCTCTTCATTTGCCCACGTGATACGTAAGAATTTTACTTTTTGATACGTTAAATTACATCTGTTGGGCTTCCAATAGGTCACTTTTCATGGCGATTTGGATCTATCTTGGTCAAAAATCTACCAATCTCCATAAATGTTGATAGAAATGCCGAACGGAGGCGAATGACCTCTTTTTTGAAACCGTCAATTTTGCGAGCCTTCGCGATGCCTATCGACATGGACTTATGGATTTCAAAAATAGCTTTCTACTAGCCGCACGGAGTCGAATCACTACGATTGGAGTTCTGGAACTCAAAAAATGTCACCGCTAGGAATCTTGACAGAAATTTTCCTAAATGGAGGCCAAAATGGCATCTTTGGGCTCCTTAGCTGCCCCACGTGATAACTTTAATAATTATACTTTTCGATCCTCTAAATTAGGTCATGTTGGGCTTCCAATGGGTCACTTTTCATGGCTTGGATGGATCTATCTTGGTCAAAAATCCACCAATCTCCGAAATGTTGATGTAAATCTGCCGAGCGGTGGCCAAAATGGCATCTTTTGTCCTGCTCACCGCCCACGTGATACCCTGTAAGAATTTTACTTTTGATATGTTGAATTACATCCTGTTGGGCTTCCAATAGGTCACTTTTCATGGCGACCGGATCTATCTTGGTCAAAAATCTACCAATCGCCGAGAAATGTTGATGTAAATCGCACGAACGGAGGCCAAAATGGCATCTTTTGTCTCTTCGCCCGCCCACGTGATACGTGATACCGTAAGAATTTTACTTTTCGATCCTCTAAATTAAGTCTGTTGGGCTTCCAACAAAGTCACTTTTTGTGGCGATCGGATCTATCTTGGTCAAAAATCCACCAATCGCCGAAATGTTGGATGTAAATCGCACAAATGGAGGCCAAAATGGCATCTTTTGTCTCTTCATTTGCCCGCGTGATACGTAAGAATTTTACTTTTCGATACGTTAAATTACATCTGTTGGGCTTCAATAGGTCACTTTTCATGGCTATTTGGATCTATCTTGGTCAAAATCTACCAATCTCCATAAATGTTGATAGAAATCGCCCGAACGGAGGCGGAATAACCTCTTTTGAAAACCGTCAATTTTGCGAGCCTTCGCGATGCCTATCGACATGGACTTATGGATTTCAAAATAGCTTTCTACTAGCTTCGCACGTAGTCCGTAATCACTATGAATGGAGTTACGGAAGTCAAAAATGTCACCGCTAGGAATCGTGATGTAAATTTTCGAATGGAGGCCAAATGGCATCTTTGGGCTCCTTAGTCGCCCCATGTGATAAGCGTAAGAATTATACTTTTCGATCCTCTAAATTAGGTCATGTTGGGCTTCCAACGGTCACTTTTCATGGCAACTGGATCTATCTTGGTCAAAAATCCGCCAATCTCCGAAATGTTGTGAAATCACGCTCGAGCGGAGGCCATAATGGCATCTTTTGTACATTTCATTTGCCGCGTGATACACTGTAAGAATTTTACTTTTGATATGTTGAATTACATCCTATTGGGATTCCAACGGGTCACTTTTCATGGCCACGAATCTATCTTGGTCAAAAACCGCCAATCGCCCTTTAAATGTTGTGAAATCCGCGCGAGCGGAGGCCAAAATGGCATCTTTTGTCTCTTCACCGCCCACGTGATACACCGTAAGAATTTTACTTTTCGATCCACTAAATTAGGTCCTGTTGGGCTTCCAACGAGGTCACTTTTCGTGGCAAATGGATCTATCTTGGTCAAAAAATCTGCCAATCCCGGTAAATGTTGTGTAAATCGCGCGAGCGGAGGCCAAAATGGCATCTTTTGTCTCTTGATTGCCCACGTGATACCTGTTAGAATTTTACTTTTTCGTCGTTAAATTACATCCTGTTGGGCTTCCAGCGAGGTCACTTTTCATGGCGATCGGATCTATCTTGGTCAAAAATCGCCAATCTCCATAAATGTTGACGTAAATCGCGCAACGGAGGCGAGAATGACCTCTTTTTGAAAACCGTCAATTTTGCGAGCCTTCGCGATGCCTATCGAACATGGACTTATGGATTTCAAAAATAACTTTCTACTAGTTTCGCGACGAGAGTCCGAATCACTACGAATGGAGTCATGGAACTCAAAAAATGTCACCGCTAGGAATCGTGATAGAAATTTCACCGAATGGAGGCCAAAATGGCATCTTTGGGCTCCTTATTTCGCCCCATGTGATAGCTGTAAGAATTATACTTTTCGATCCTCTAAATTAGGTCATGTTGGGCTTCCAACGGGTCACTTTTCATGGCGACCGGATCTATCTTGGTCAAAAATCCGCCAATCTCCGAAATGTTGAAAGAAATCGTCGAAGCGGAGGCCAAAATGGCATCTTTGTTGTTCATTCATTTGCCCACGTGATACTGTAAGAATTTTACTTTTTGATATGTTGAATTACATCCTCGTTGGGCTTCCAACAGGACACTTTTCGTGGCTTACGTATCTATCTTGGTCAAAAATCTGCCAATCGCCGTAAATGTTGAAATGCAAACACACTAACGGAGGCCAAAATGGCATCTTTTATCTCTTCCTTGCCGCGATACCGTAAGAATTATACTTTTCGATCCTCTAAATTAGGTCATGTTGGGCTTCGAGCAGGTCACTTTTCATGGCGATCGGATCTATCTTGGTCAAAATCCGCCAATCTCGGAAATGTTGACAGAAATGCGCTCGAGCGGAGGCCAAAATGGCATCTTTTTGTCCATTCACCGCCCACGTGATACCTGTAAGAATTTTACTTTTTGATATGTTGAATTACATCCTGTTGGGCTTCCAACGGGTCACTTTTCGTGGCGGCCCGGATCTATCTTGGTCAAAAATCTGCCAATCGCCCGAAATGTTGGACGAAATCACACTGACGGAGGCCAAAATGGCATCTTTTGTCTCTTTTTTGCCCACGTGATACTGTAAGAATTTTATTTTTCGATCCTCTAAATTAGGTCTGTTGGGCTTCCAGCGGGGTCACTTTTCGTGGCAAATGGATCTATCTTGGTCAAAAAATCTGCCAATCCCTAGAAATGTTGATAGAAATCTACGAACGGAGGCCAAAATGGCATCTTTTGTCTCTTCGCTGCAGCCCCACGTGATACTGTTAGAATTTTACTTTTCGTCACGTTAAATTACATCTGTTGGGCTTCCAACGGGTCACTTTTCGTGGCGATTGGATCTATCTTGGTCAAAAATCCGCCAATCTCCATAAATGTTGATTTAAAAATGCGCGACGGAGGCGAATGACCTCTTTTGAAAACCGTCAATTTTGCGAGCCTTCGCGATGCCTATTAGACATGGACTTATGGATTTCAAAAATAGCTTTCTACTAGCCGCCTGAGAGTCCGAATCACCTACGAATGGAGTTACGGAACTCAAAAAATGTCACCGCTAGGAATCGTGATAGAAATTTTCTCAATGGAATGGAGGCCAAAATGGCATCTTTGGGCTCCTTAGCTGCCCCATGTGATAACTGTAAGAATTATACTTTTCGATCCTCTAAATTAGGTCATGTTGGGCTTCCAACAAGGTCACTTTCATGGCGATCGGATCTATCTTGGTCAAAAATCCGCCAATCTCCGAAATGTCGAAAAGAAATGCTTTCGAGCGGAGGCCAAAATGGCATCTTTTGTGCATTCATTTGCCCACGTGATACCGTAGAAGAATTTTACTTTTTGATATGTTGAATTACATCTGTTGGGCTTCCAACAGGTCACTTTTCGCGGGCTACGAATCTATCTTGGTCAAAATCTGCCAATCGCCCGAAATGTTGTGTAAATCTGCACGAACGGAGGCCAAAATGGCATCTTTTGTCTCTTCACCGCCCACGCCGATACCGTAAGAATTATACTTTTCGATCCTCTAAATTAGGTCTGTTGGGCTTCCAACAGTCACTTTTCATGGTGATTTGGATCTATCTTGGTCAAAAATCCGCCAATCTCCGAAATGTTGTGTAAATCGCGTCGAAGCGGAGGACAAAATGGCATCTTTTGTACGTTCATTTGCCCACGTGATACTGTAAGAATTTTACTTTTGATATGTTGAATTACATCTGTTGGGCTTCCAACGGGTCACTTTCGTGGCGGACTGGATCTATCTTGGTCAAAAATCTGCCAATCGCCGAAATGTTGGTAAATCTGCCTAACGGAGGCCAAAATGACATCTTTTGTCTCTTCACCGCCCACGTGATACTGTGAAGAATTTTCTTTTTCGATCCTCTAAATTAGGTCTTGTTGGGCTTCCAACAGGTCACTTTTTCGTGGCAAATCGATCTATCTTGGTTAAAAATCTGCCAATCCCTAGAAATGTTTGAGTAAATCTACGAGCGGAGGCCAAAATGGCATCTTTTGTCTCTTGTTGCCCACGTGATACTGTTAGAATTTTACTTTTCGACACGTTAAATTACATCTGTTGGGCTTCCAACAGTCACTTTTAAATTTATTTGGATATATCTTGGTCAAAAATCGCCAATCGCCCGAAATGTTGGCAATAAATCGCGCACGGGAGGCCAAAATGACATCTTTTTGTCTCTTCAACCGCCCACGTGATACTGTAAGAATTTTCTTTTTCGATCCTCTAAATTAGGTCTTGTTGGGCTTCCAACAGGTCACTTTTCGTGGCAAATCGATCTATCTTGGTTAAAAATCTGCCAATCCCTAGAAATGTTGTGAGAAATCTACACGAACGGAGGCCAAAATGGCATCTTTTGTCTCTTCGGTTTGCCCACGTGATACCGTTAGAATTTTACTTTTCGATACGTTAAATTACATCCTGTTGGGCTTCCAACAGGTCACTTTTCGTGGCGACTGGATTTATCTTGGTCAAAAATCTGCCAATCTCCATAAATGTTGGCAATCTGCTAAGCGCGGAGGCGGAATGACCTCTTTTGAAAACCGTCAATTTTGCGAGCCTTCGCGATGCCTATCGGACATGGACTTATGGATTTCAAAAATAGCTTTCTACTAGCTTCGCACGGAGTCCGTAATCACTACGAATGGAGTTACGGAACTCAAAAAATGTCACCGCTAGGAATCGTGATAGAAATTTTCTTGAATGGAGGCCAAAATGGCATCTTTGGGCTCCTTAGCCGCCCCATGTGATAAGCTGTAAGAATTATACTTTTCGATCCTCTAAATTAGGTCATGTTGGGCTTCCAACAGGTCACTTTTCATGGTGATTTGGATCTATCTTGGTCAAAAAATCCGCCAATCTCGAAATGTTGAAAGAAATCGCTTTCGAGCGGAGGCCAAAATGGCATCTTTTGTGCGCTCAAATTTGCCCACGTGATACCGTAAGAATTTTACTTTTTGATATGTTGAATTACATCCTCGTTGGGCTTCCAACAGGACACTTTTCGTGGCTACGGATCTATCTTGGTTAAAAATCTGCCAATCGCGAAATGTTGACAGAAATGCCGCACGAACGGAGGCCAAAATGGCATCTTTTGTCTCTTCATTTGCCCACGCGATACCGTAAGAATTATACTTTTCGATCCTCTAAATTAGGTCATGTTGGGCTTCCAACGGTCACTTTTCATGGCGATTTGGATCTATCTTGGTCAAAAATCCGCCAATCTCGAAATGTTGACGTAAATCTACACGAACGGAGGCCAAAATGGCATCTTTTGTCTCTTCGCCATAGCCCACGTGATACCCGTTAGAATTTTACTTTTGATACGTTAAATTACATCTGTTGGGCTTCCAACAGGTCACTTTTCGTGGTATTTGGATCTATCTTGGTCAAAAATCTGCCAATCTCCATAAATGTTGTAAATACGCTTAACGGAGGCGGAATGACCTCTTTTGAAAACCGTCAATTTTGCGAGCCTTCGCGATGCCTATCGAGACATGGACTTATGGATTTCAAAAAATAACTTTCTACTAACCGCGACGGAGTCCGTAATCACTACGAATGGAGTTCGGAAAAAAAATATCACCGCTAGGAATCGTGACAGAAATTTCACTTTGAATGGAGGCCAAAATGGCATCTTTGGGCTCCTTAGGCGCCCCATGTGATAAGCGTAAGAATTATACTTTTCGATCCTCTAAATTAGGTCATGTTGGGCTTCCAACGAGGGTCACTTTTCATGGCGACCGGATCTATCTTGGTCAAAATCCGCCAATCTCGAAATGTTGAAAGAAATGCGCTCGAGCGGAGGCCAAAAATGGCATCTTTTGTCCATTCATTTTGCCCACGTGATACTGTAAGAATTTTACTTTTTGATATGTTGAATTACATCTGTTGGGCTTCCAACAGGACACTTTTCGTGGCTTACGGATCTATCTTGGTAAAAATCTGCCAATCGCCAGAAATGTTGTGAAATACGCACGAAGCGGAGGCCAAAATGGCATCTTTTGTCTCTTCCATTTGCCGCGATACCTGTAAGAATTATACTTTTGATCCTCTAAATTAGGTCATGTTGGGCTTCCAACGGTCACTTTTCATGGCGATTTGGATCTATCTTGGTCAAAAATCCGCCAATCTCAGAAATGTTGGTAAATCTGCTCAAGCGGAGGCCAAAATGGCATCTTTTGTGCATTCATTTGCCCACGTGATACTGTAAGAATTTTACTTTTTGATATGTTGAATTACATCTGTTGGGCTTCCAACGAGGTCACTTTTCGTGGGATTTGGATCTATCTTGGTCAAAAATCTGCCAATCGCCGAAATGTTGGCAAATCCCGCACGAGCGGAGGCCAAAATGGCATCTTTTGTCTCTTCACCGCCCACGTGATACTGTAAGAATTTTACTTTTCGATCCTCTAAATTAGGTCTGTTGGGCTTCCAATGGTCACTTTTTGTGGCAAATGGATCTATCTTGGTCAAAAATCTGCCAATCCCTAGAAATGTTGGCAAATCTACACGAGCGGAGGCCAAAATGGCATCTTTTGTCTCTTCACGCCCACGTTATACTGTTAGAATTTTACTTTTTGATACGTTAAATTACATCTGTTGGGCTTCCAACAGGTCATTTTAAATGGCGATCGGATCTATCTTGGTCAAAAATCGCCAATCTCCATAAATGTTTGAGAGATCCGTCGAACGGAGGCGAGAATGACCTCTTTTGAAAACCGTCAATTTTGCGAGCCTTCACGATGCCTATCGGACATGGACTTATGGATTTCAAAAATAGCTTTCTACTAGCCGCACGGAGTCAGAATCACTACGAATGGAGTTACGGAACTCAAAAAATGTCACCGCTAGGAATCGTGATAGAAATTTCACCGAATGGAGGCCAAAATGGCATCTTTGGGCTCCTTAGCTGCCCCATGTGATAAGCGTAAGAATTATACTTTTCGATCCTCTAAATTAGGTCATGTTGGGCTTCCAACAGGTCACTTTCATGGCGACTGGATCTATCTTGGTCAAAAATCCGCCAATCTCCGGAAATGTTGAAAGAAATCTGCTCTCGAACGGAGGCCAAAATGGCATCTTTTGTGCATTCATTGCCCACGTGATACCCTGTAAGAATTTTACTTTTTGATATGTTGAATTACATCTGTTGGGCTTCCAACGAGGTCACTTTTCGTGGCTTACGAATCTATCTTGGTCAAAATCTGCCAATCGCGGAAATGTTGGTAAATCGCACTGACGGAGGCCAAAATGGCATCTTTTGTCTCTTGTTTGCCCACGCGATACCCGTAAGAATTATACTTTTCGATCCTCTAAATTAGGTCTGTTGGGCTTCCAACGAGGTCACTTTTCATGGTGACTGGATCTATCTTGGTCAAAAATCCGCCAATCTCGAAATGTTGATGTAAATCGCTTTCGAGCGGAGGACAAAATGGCATCTTTTGTACGTTCTCACCGCCCACGTGATACCTGTAAGAATTTTACTTTTTGATATGTTGAATTACATCTGTTGGGCTTCCAACGGGTCACTTTTTCGTATTTGGATCTATCTTGGTCAAAAATCTGTCGCCGGAAATGTTGGTAAAATGCACGAAGCGGAGTCCAAAATGACATCTTTTGTCTCTTCCCGTTTGCCCACGTGATACACGTAAGAATTGTCTTTTCGATCCTCTAAATTAGGTCTTGTTGGGCTTCCAACGAGGTCACTTTTCATGGCTTACGAATCTATCTTGGTCAAAAATCTGCTAATCGCGAGAAATGTTATTTAAATCTAAGCGAGCGGAGGCCAAAAATGGCATCTTTTGTCTCTTCAATTTTGCCACGTGATTTTGTTAGAATTTTACTTTTTGATACGTTAAATTACATCTGTTGGGCTTCCAACAGGTCACTTTTCGTGGTATTTGGATTTATCTTGGTCAAAAATCTGCCAATCTCCATAAATGTTGGAAATCTGCCCCGAACGGAGGCGAGAATGACCTCTTTGAAAAACCGTCAATTTTGCGAGCCTTCGCGATGCCTATCATCGACATGGACTTATGGATTTCAAAAATAGCTTTCTACTAGCCATACGGAGTCCAGAATCTCTACGAATGGGAGTTACGGAACTCAAAAATGTCACCGCTAGAAATCGTGACGAAATTTCCTTTGAATGGAGGCCAAAATGGCATCTTTGGGCTCCTTAGCTGCCCCATGTGATAAGCTTTGTAAGAATTATACTTTTCGATCCTCTAAATTAGGTCATGTTGGGCTTCCAACGGGTCACTTTTCATGGCGACCGGATCTATCTTGGTCAAAAATCCGCCAATCTCGAAATGTTGAAAAGAAATCGCTTTCGAGCGGAGGCCAAAATGGCATCTTTTTGTGCATTGTTGCCCATGTGATACCTGTAAGAATTTTACTTTTGATAGGTTGAATTACATCTGTTGGGCTTCCAACAGGTCACTTTTCGTGGCTTACGGATCTATCTTGGTCAAAAAATCTGCCAATCGCGTAAATGCGAAATGTTGGTAAATCTGCCTGAGCGGAGGCCAAAATGGCATCTTTTGTCTCTTGTTTGCCCACGTGATACTGTAAGAATTTTACTTTTCGATCCTCTAAATTAGGTCTGTTGGGCTTCCAACGAGGTCACTTTTCGTGGCAAATGGATCTATCTTGGTCAAAAATCTGCAAATCCCTAGAAATGTTGGCCAATCTACACGAGCGGAGGCCAAAATGGCATCTTTTGTCTCTTCATTTTGCCCACGTGATACACAGTAAAGAATTTTACTTTTTGATCCTCTAAATTAGGTCTGTTGGGCTTCCAACGAGGTCACTTTTCGTGGCAAATGGATCTATCTTGGTCAAAAATCTGCCAATCCCCCGAAATGTTGTAAAATCGCCTGACGGAGGCCAAAAAATGGCATCTTTTGTCTCTTGATTGCCCATGTGATACACGTTAGAATTTTTACTTTTCGATACGTTAAATTACATCTGTTGGGCTTCCAACAGGTCACTTTTCATCATGCATCGGATCTATCTTGGTCAAAATCCGCCAATCTCCAGAAATGTTGTAAATGCGCGAACGGAGGCGAGAATGGCATCTTTTGTCTCTTCGGCTGCCCACGTGATACACGTAAGAATTTTACTTTTTGATATGCTGAATTTACGTCTGTTGGGCTTCCAACGGGTCACTTTTCATGGCTTACGGATCTATCTTGGTCAAAAATCTTGCCAATCGCCCGAGAAATGTTGTTAATCTGCCTGACAGAAAGCGGAGGCCAAAATGGCATCTTTTGTCTCTTGCTGCCCACGTGATACACTGTAAGAATTTTACTTTTCAATAACATTAAATTACATCTGTTGGGCTTCCAACGGGTCACTTTTCGTGGCGGCCCCGGATCTATCTTGGTCAAAATCTACCAATCTCCATAAATGTTGGCAAACGCGAGCGAGGAGGCGAATGACCTCTTTTGAAAACCGTCAATTTTTGCGAGCCTTCGCGTGCCTATCGGACATGGACTTATGGATTTCAAAAATAGCTTTCTACTAGCTTTGCACGGAGTCCGAATCACTATGAATGGAGTTACGGAACTCAAAAATGTCACCGCTAGGAATCGTGACGAAAATTTCGAATGGAGGCCAAAATGGCATCTTTGGGCTCCTTTAGCTGCCCCCCATGTGATAATTGGAAGAATTATACTTTTCGATCCTCTAAATTAGGTCATGTTGGGCTTCCAACGGGTCAATTTTCATGGCGATTTGGATCTATCTTGGTCAAAAATCCGCCAATCTCGGAAATGTTGGCCATAAATCGCTTTCGAGCGGAGGCCATAATGGCATCTTTTGTATTCGGTACCCACGTGATACTGTAAGAATTTTACTTTTTGATATGTTGAATTACATCCTATTGGGCTTCCAACAGGTCACTTTTATGGCTTACGAATCTATCTTGGTCAAAAAATCTGCCAATCGCGGAAATGTTGGAGAAATCTGCCTGACGAACGGAGGCCAAAATGGCATCTTTTGTCTCTTAAATTTGCCCCGTGATGATACCGTAAGAATTTTACTTTTTGATCCTCTAAATTAGGTCTGTTGGGCTTCCAACGGGTCACTTTTTCGTGGCAAATGGATCTATCTTGGTCAAAAATCTGCCAATCCCCGAAATGTTGATAGAAATACGCACGAACGGAGGCCAAAATGGCATCTTTTGTCTCTTTAGTTGCCCACGTGATACGTTAGAATTTTACTTTTCGATACGTTAAATTACATCTGTTGGGCTTCCAACAGGTCACTTTTCGTGGCTTAATCGGATCTATCTTGGTCAAAATCTGCCAATCTCCATAAATGTTGGTAAAACCGCGCGACGGAGGCGGAATGACCTCTTTTGAAAACCGTCAATTTTGCGAGCCTTCGCGATGCCTATCGGACATGGACTTATGGATTTCAAAACAGCTTTCTACTAGCTTTGCACGAGTCCGGAATCACTACGATTGGAGTTACGGAACTCAAAAAATGTCACCGCTAGGAATCGTGGATGAAATTTCCTTTGAATGGAGGCCAAAATGGTATCTTTGGGCTCCTTAGCTACCCCATATGATAAGCTGTAAAATTATACTTTTCGATCCTCTAAATTAGGTCATGTTGGGCTTCCAACGGGTCACTTTTCATGGCTATTTGGATCTATCTTGGTCAAAATCCACCAATCTCGAAATGTTGAAAGAAATGCTCGAGCGGAGGCCAAAATGGCATCTTTTTGTGCATTCATTTTGCCCATGTGATACTGTAAGAATTTTACTTTTTGATATGTTGAATTACATCTGTTGGGCTTCCAACAGGTCACTTGCGGGCTTCCGGATCTATCTTGGTCAAAAATCTGCCAATCGCCCGAAATGTTGATTTAAATGCACGCTAACGGAGGCCAAAATGGCATCTTTTGTCTCTTCATTTGCCCACGTGATACACGTAAGAATTTTACTTTTCGATCCTCTAAATTAGGTCTGTTGGGCTTCCAACAGGTCACTTTCGTGGCAAATGGATCTATCTTGGTCAAAAATCGCCAATCCCTAGAAATGTTGGCCAATCTACACGAGCGGAGGCCAAAATGGCATCTTTTGTCTCTTATTTTGCCCACGTGATTTGTAAGAATTTTACTTTTCGATCCTCTAAATTAGGTCTGTTGGGCTTCCAACAGGTCACTTTTCGTGGAGAATGGATCTATCTTGGTCAAAAATCTGCCAATCCCGAGAAATGTTGGCCAAATACGCACGAGCGGAGGCCAACATGGCATCTTTTGTCTCTTCGATTGCCCATGTGATACTGTTAGAATTTTACTTTTTCGATACGTTAAATTACATCTGTTGGGCTTCCAACGGTCACTTTTCGTGGCGACCGGATCTATCTTGGTCAAAAATCCGCCAATCTCGGAAATGTTGGTAAATCTGCGACGGAGGCGGAATGGCATCTTTTTGTCTCTTCGGCCGCCCACGTGATACTTTGTAAGAATTTTACTTTTTGATATGCTGAATTACATCCTGTTGGGCTTCCAACGGTCACTTTTCATGGCTACGGATCTATCTTGGTCAAAAAATCGCCAATCGCCGTAAATGTTGATAGAAATGCGACGCGAGCGGAGGCCAAAATGGCATCTTTTGTCTCTTCTTTTGCCCACGTGATACCGTAAGAATTTTACTTTTCAATAACATTAAATTACATCTGTTGGGCTTCCAACAGGTCACTTTTCGTGGCGATCGGATCTATCTTGGTCAAAATCTACCAATCTCCATAAATGTTGGCCAATGCGCCCGAGCGGAGGCGAATGACCTCTTTTGAAAACCGTCAATTTTGCGAGCCTTCGCGATGCCTATCGACATGGACTTATGGATTTCAAAAATAGCTTTTCTACTAACCGCACGGAGTCCAGAATCACTACGATTGGAGTTCGGAACTCAAAAAATGTCACCGCTAGGAATCTTGGTAAATTTCCTAAATGGAGGCCAAAATGGCATCTTTGGGCTCCTTAGTCGCCCCCACGTGATAACTTTAAGAATTGTACTTTTTGATCGTCTAAATTAGGTCATGTTGGGCTTCCAGCGAGGTCACTTTTCATGGCGACTAGATCTATCTTGGTCAAAAATCCGCCAATCTCGAAATGTTGACGTAAATCTGCGGAGCGGAGGCCAAAATGGCATCTTTTGTCTCTTTTATTGCCACGTGATACCTGTAAGAATTTTACTTTTCAATAACATTAAATTACATCTGTTGGGCTTCCAACAGGTCACTTTGGGGTATTTGGATCTATCTTGGTCAAAATCTACCAATCTCCATAAATGTTGAAATGCACGCCTAACGGAGGCGAATGACCTCTTTTGAAACCGTCAATTTTGCGGAGCCTTGCGATGCCTATCGGACATGGACTTATGGATTTCAAAAATAGCTTTCTACTAGCTTTGCACGGAGTCGAATCACTATGAATGGAGTTACGGAACTCAAAAAAATGTCACCGCTAGGAATCGTAGCCTTTAAAATTTCTTTGAATGGGGCCAAAATGGCATCTTTGGGCTCCTTTAGCCCCATGTGATAAGCTTGTAAGAATTATACTTTTCGATCCTCTAAATTAGGTCATGTTGGGCTTCCAACGGGTCAATTTTCATGGCGACTGGATCTATCTTGGTCAAAAATCCGCCAATCTCCCGAAATGTTGACGTAAATCTGCTTTCGAGCGGAGGCCATAATGGCATCTTTTTTGTGCATTTTGCCCACGTGATACTGTAAGAATTTTACTTTTTGATATGTTGAATTACATCCTATTGGGCTTCCAACGGGTCACTTTTTATGGCTTACGAATCTATCTTGGTCAAAAAATGCCAATGTCGCGGAAATGTTGACGTATCTGCGCACGAAACGGAGGCCAAAATGGCATCTTTTGTCTCTTCAATTTGCCCACGTGATACCAGTAAGAATTTTACTTTTTCGATCCTCTAAATTAGGTCTGTTGGGCTTCCAACGAGGTCACTTTCGTGGCAAATGGATCTATCTTGGTCAAAAATCTGCCAATCCCCGAAATGTTGATAGAAATGCACTTTGCGAGCGGAGGCCAAAATGGCATCTTTTGTCTCTTGATTGCCCACGTGATACCTGTTAGAATTTTACTTTTTCGATACGTTAAATTACATCTGTTGGGCTTCCAACAGGTCACTTTTCATGGTATTTGGATCTATCTTGGTCAAAAATGCGCAATCTCCATAAATGTTGGCAAACGCGCCACGACGGAGGCGGAATGACCTCTTTTGAAAACCGTCAATTTTGCGAGCCTTCGCGATGCCTATCGGACATGGACTTATGGATTTCAAAAACAGCTTTCTACTAGCTTTGCAGTCGAATCACTACGATTGGAGTTACGGAACTCAAAAAATGTCACCGCTAGGAATCGTGACGAGAGAATTTCTTTGAATGGAGGCCAAATGGTATCTTTGGGCTCCTTAGCTCCCCCATATGATAACTGTAAGAATTATACTTTTCGATCCTCTAAATTAGGTCATGTTGGGCTTCCAACGGGTCACTTTTCATGGCGACTGGATCTATCTTGGTCAAAAATCCGCCAATCTCGAAATGTTGAAAGAAATCAGCGCTCGAGCGGAGGCCAAAATGGCATCTTTTGTGCAATTCATTTGCCCATGTGATACCGTAAGAATTTTACTTTTTGATATGTTGAATTACATCTGTTGGGCTTCCAACGGGTCACTTTCGTGGCTTACGGATCTATCTTGGTCAAAAAATCTGCCAATCCCTAGAAATGTTGGCCAATCTACCGCGGAGGCCAAAATGGCATCTTTTGTCTCTTATTTGCCCCGTGATACACAGTAAGAATTTTACTTTTCGATCCTCTAAATTAGGGTCTGTTGGGCTTCCAACAAAAATGGATCTATCTTGGTCACTAGAAATGTTTTTCGTGGTGAATGGATCTATCTTGGTCAAAAGGTCTGTTGGGCCAATCCCATGGAAATGTTGAAATGTTTGGAAATGCGCACGAGCGGAGGCCAAAATGGCATCTTTTGTCTCTTGATTGCCCATGTGATACTGTTAGGAATTTTACTTTTCGATCGTTAAATTACATCTGTTGGGCTTCCAACGAGGTCACTTTTAATGGCGATTTGGATCTATCTTGGTCAAAAATCCGCCAATCTCCGAAATGTTGACGAAATCGCGCCGAACGGAGGCGAGAATGGCATCTTTTGTCTCTTAATTTGCCCACGTGATACCGTAAAGAATTTTACTTTTTGATATGCTGAATTACATCTGTTGGGCTTCCAACGGTCACTTTTCATGGCTACGGATCTATCTTGGTCAAAAATCTGCCAATCGCGGAAATGTTGACGAAATGCACTAACGACGGAGGCCAAAAATGGTATCTTTTGTCTCTTGGTGCCCGCGTGATACTGTAAAATTTTACTTTTCAATAACATTAAATTACATCTGTTGGGCTTCCAACAAGTCACTTTCGTGGTGGCATTTGGATCTATCTTGGTCAAAATCTACCAATCTCCATAAATGTTGGCAATCTGCGAGCGGAGGAGAATGACCTCTTTTGAAAACCGTCAATTTTGCGAGCCCCGCGATGCCTATCGGACATGGACTTATGGATTTCAAAAATAGCTTTCTACTAACCGCCACGGAGTCCGGAATCACTACGATTGGAGTTACGGAACTCAAAAAATGTCACCGCTAGGAATCTTGGAGAAATTTCCCTAAATGGAGGCCAAAATGGCATCTTTGGGCTCTTAGGCGCCCCACGTGATAACTTTAAGAATTGTACTTTTGATCGTCTAAATTAGGTCATGTTGGGCTTCCAACAGTCACTTTTCATGGCGACTAGATCTATCTTGGTCAAAAATCCGCCAATCTCTCGTAAATGTTGGTAAATCGCGCGACGGAGGCCAAAATGGCATCTTTTGTCTCTTGTTCGCCCACGTGATACCGTAGAATTTTACTTTTTGATACGTTGAATTACATCTGTTGGGCTTGAGCAGGTCACTTTTCATGGTATTTGGATCTATCTTGGTCAAAAATCTACCAATGTCGCCCCGAAATGTTGGCAAAATGCGCACGCGGAGGCCAAAATGGCATCTTTTGTCTCTTCGCTGCCCACGTGATACCCAGTAAGAATTTTATATTTTGATACGTTGAATTACATCCTGTTGGGCTTCCAACAAGTCACTTTTCATGGCGGCAGGATCTATCTTGAATCTACTGTCGCCGATATATGTTGTAAATCGCGACTAACGGAGGCCAAAATGGCATCTTTTGTCTCTTCACCGCCCATGTGATACTGTAAGAATTTTTACTTTTCGATACGTTAAATTACATCCTATTGGGCTTCCAACAGGTCACTTTTCGTGGTGGTGATCGGATCTATCTTGGTCAAAATTGCCAATCGCCCCGAATCGCGCGACGAGGCCAAAATGGCATCTTTTGTCACTTCACTCCCCACGTGATACCGTAAGAATTTTACTTTTCGATAACGTTAAATTACATCTGTTGGGCTTCCAACAGGTCGTTTTCGTGGCGACTGGATCTATCTTGGTCAAAATCTGCCAATCTCCATAAATGTTGACGTAAATGCTCCGAGCCCGAGGCCGAATGACCTCTTTTGAAAACCGTCAATTTTGCGAGCCTTCGCGTGCCTATCGAGACTTGGACTTATGGATTTCAAAAATAGCTTTCTACTAACCCACGCGAGTCGAGAATCACTACGATTGGAGTTACTTTGAACTCAAAAAAATGTCACCGCTAGGAATCTTGTGTAAATTTCCTAAATGGAGGCCAAAATGGCATCTTTGGGCTCCTTAGCTTCCCACGTGATAACTTTAAGAATTGTACTTTTTGATCCTCTAAATTAGGTCATGTTGGGCTTCCAACGGGTCACTTTTCATGGCGACTAGATCTATCTTGGTCAAAAATCCGCCAATCTCCGGAAATGTTGGTAAATCTGCTCGAACGGAGGCCAAAATGGCATCTTTTGTCTCTTGACTGCCCACGTGATGTAAAATTTTACTTTTGATACGTTGAATTACATCTGTTGGGCTTCCAACAGTCACTTTTCATGGTATTTGGATCTATCTTGGTCAAAAATCTACAAATCGCGAGAAATGTTGAGAAATGCACGCGACGGAGGCCAAAATGGCATCTTTTGTCTCTTCATTTGCCCATGTGATACTGTAAAATTTTACATTTTGATACGTTGAATTACATCCTGTTGGGCTTCCAAGGTCACTTTCGTGGCGACAAGATCTATCTTGGTCAAATCTACCAATCGCCCGGATATGTTGGCCAATGCGCACGAGCGGAGGCCAAAATGGCATCTTTTGTCTCTTGTTGCCATGTGATGATACTTAAAGAATTTTACTTTTCGATGCGTTAAATTACATCTGTTGGGCTTCAGCAGGTCACTTTTTCGTGGCGGCTTGGATCTATCTTGGTCAAAAATCTACCAATCTCCTACGATTAAATGTTGTCAAAAATGTCACCGACGGAGGCGAATGACCTCTAAGCGGAGGCCAAAATGGCATCAATTTTTAGGCGTCCCGCGTGCCTATCGAGACATGGACTTTTTTTTCAAAATTAGCTTTCTACTGTTGGGCTTCCAATAGGTCGGAATCACTACGATTGGATCTATGGAACTCAAAAAATGCCAATCGCTAGGAATCTTGACGAAATTTCCTAAATGGAGGCCAAAATGGCATCTTTGGGCTCCGCTACGCATTACGTGATATTTGTAAGAATTTTACTTTTCTATCCTCTGAATTAGGTCATGTTGGGCTTCCAACGGGTCACTTTTTGGCGGCATTTGGATCTATCTTGGTCAAAATCCGCCAATCTCGAAATGTTGCCAATCTGCTCGAGCGGAGGCCAAAATGGCATCTTTTGTCTCTTAATTACCCATGTGATACTGTAAGAATTTTTACTTTTGATACGTTAAATTACATCTGTTGGGCTTCCAGCGAGGTCACTTTTCATGGTATTTGGATCTATCTTGGTCAAAATCTACCAATCGCCGAGAAATGTTGGCGCGACGAGGAGGCCAAAATGGCATCATTTGTCTCTTAATTTGCCCGTGATACTGTAAGAATTTTACTTTTGATAGCGTTAAATTACATCTGTTGGGCTTCCAACGGGTCACTTTTAAATGGCGGCCTGGATCTATCTTGAAAATACGCAATCTCTCCATAAATGTTGGCAATGCACGCGCGAGCGGAGGCCAAAATGGCATCTTTTGTCTCTTCAATTTTGTGAGCCCCAGCGTAAATTTTACATGGACTTATGGATTTCAAAAATAGCTTTCTATTAGCTTCCAGCGAGGTCACTTTCAGTGGCGATTGGCTTCTATCTGAACTCAAAAATGTCACGCTAGAAATGTTGACAAAATTTTTCCTAAATGGAGGCCAAAAATGGCATCTTTGGGCTCCTTGGCCCCCACGTGATAAGCGTAAAAATTTTACTTTTCTATCGTTGAATTAGGTCATGTTGGGCTTCCAACAAGTCACTTTTCGTGGCAAGCTGGATCTATCTTGGTCAAAAATCCGCCAATCTCGAAATGTTGTGAGAAATCTGCTTTCGAATGGAGGCCAAAATGGCATCTTTTGTCTCTTATTTGTGCCCACGTGATACGTAAGAATTTTACATTTTGATACGTTGAATTACATCTGTTGGGCTTCCAGCAGGTCACTTTCATTACGGGATCTATCTTGGTCAAAAATCAGCCAATCTCGAAATGTTGGAAATCTGCACGAGCGGAGGCCAAAATGGCATCTTTTGTCTCTTCAATTACCCATGTGATACACGTAAAATTTTACTTTTGATATGTTGAATTACATCTATTGGGCTTCAACGAGGTCACGTTTCGTGGCGGAAGGATCTATCTTGAATCAAAAATCTGGAATATGTTGCCGAAATACGCACGAGCCGGAGGCCAAAATGGCATCTTTGTCACTTAATTTGCCCGCGTGATATACTGTAAGATTTTTACTTTTCGATACGTTAAATTACATCTGTTGGGCTTCCAACGGTCACTTTCATGGCGATTTGGATCTATCTTGGTCAAAATCGCCAATCTCCATAAATGTTGTGAGGATCTGCCCGAGGCGGAGGCCAAAATGATCCTCTTTTGACAAGCCTTGGGAGTTATCAATTTTGCGAGCCTTCGCGATGCCTATCGAGACATGGACTTATGGATTTCAAAAATAGCTTTCTACTAACCGCTAAATGGGCCGAGAGGTCAAAATCTTTGGGATTGGATTACGGAACTCAAAAACTTTTTCATCCGCTAAATTAATCTTGGGCTTCCAACCGGGAATTTTTAATGGGGGATCTATCTTGGTCAAAATCTTTAGGCTCCATAAATGTTGCTTACGTAACCGAGGTAAGAATGACCACTTTTCTATCCTCTAAATTAGGTCATCGGACATGGACTTTGGATTTCAAAAATAGGTCTACTTTCGTGGTCGAATTTGGATCTATCTTGGTCAAAAAATGTCTACCAATCTTGAGATATGTTTTCTAAATGGGAGGCCAAAATGGCATCTTTTGTCTCTTCAATTGCCCATGTGATACCTGTAAGAATTTTACTTTTCTATCCTTAAATTATATCTGTTGGGCTTCAACGAGGTCACTTTTCGTAAAAGCGGATCTATCTTGGTCAAATCGCCAATCTCGAAATGTTGGGGAAATACGCGAAACGGAGGCCAAAATGGCATCTTTGTCTCTTGTTTGCCCGCGTGATACGTAAGAATTTTTACATTTTGTCGTTGAATTACATCTGTTGGGCTTCCAACGAGGTCGCTTTTTGGTATTTGGATCTATCTTGGTCAAAAAATCTGTCGCCGAATATGTTGGCAAACTCTGCGAGCGGAGGCTAAATGGCATCATTTGTCTCTTCAATTTTACCCCGTGATACCTATAAGAATTTTACTTTTTGATACGTTGAATTACATCTGTTGGGCTTCCAACGAGGTCACTTTTTGATGGCGGCCGGGATCTATCTTGAATCTGTCGCCCGGATATGTTGTGAGAAACGCACGACGCGAGGCCAAAATGGCATCTTTTGTCTCTTCGGTTTGCCCATGTGATACAGCAGAATTTTACTTTTGATCGTTAAAAATTACATCTGTTGGGCTTCCAATAGGTCACTTTTCGTGGTATTTGGATCTATTTTGGTCAAAAATACCAATGCGCGAGAAATGCCGAAAATAGAGGCCAAAAATGGCATCTTTTTGTCTCTTCATTTGCCCGCGTGATACTGTAGAATTTTACTTTTCGATAACATTAAATTACATCTGTTGGGCTTCCACGAGGTCGCTTTCGTGGCGACTGGATTAATCTTGGTCAAAATCGCCAATCTCCATAAATGTTGACGGAACTACGCGACGGAGGCGAGAATGACCTCTTTTGAAAGCGAGTCAATTTTGCGAGCAGCCTTGCGATGCCTATCGAGACATGAACTTATGGATTTCAAAAATAGCTTTCTACTAGCCGCCGCGAGTCGAATCACACTATGATTGGATTCTGGAACTCAAAAATGTCACGCTAGGAATCTTGGCCGAAATTTCCCTAAATGGAAGCCAAAATGGCATCTTTGGGCTCCTTATTTGTACGTGATAGCGTAAGAATTATACTTTAGATCCTCTAAATTAGGTCATGTTGGGCTTCCAACGGGTCACTTTTCATAACCTTTGGATCTATCTTGGTCAAAATCCGCCAATCTCCGAAATGTTGACAATCTGCCGACGGAGGCCAAAATGGCATCTTTTGTCTCTTTTTGCCCATTGATACAGTAAAATTTTACATTTTGATACGTTGAATTACATCTGTTGGGCTTCCAACCGGGTCGCTCGTGTGTTGGATCTATGTTGGTCAAAAAATCTACCAATCGCGGATATGTTGTGAGCATGAGCGGAGGCCAAAATGGCATCTTTTGTCTCTTCGGTGCCCATGTGATACACGTAAGAATTTTACTTTTCGATACGTTAAATTACATCTGTTTGGGCTTCCAGCGGGTCACTTTTAATGGCATTTGGATCTATCTTGGTCAAAAATCTGCCAATGCGAAATCTGCCCGAGCGAGAGGCCAAAATGGCATCTTTTTGTCTCTT
>JADLZK010011106.1:0-252531 GCA_015847255.1 Hyparrhenia diplandra
AACTCTAATGTCTCTAATCACAAGCAAGGGCTAGGTTGCTAAGTTACTCCTAGGTGAACAAGATATACTAACTAATTCTACCACTAGGAGCTAACAAGGCTAAGCTAACTAAACTAGCTACACAACACTAAGCACCCTAACAAGATATACTACGAAAGTAATGCAAGAGGTGCTAGGATACAATACCACCTAGGTGAAGTGTCGAGGTTGTAGCCAATCACCGTGATCACCAAGAAATCTCCAACGAGCAAGAACAAGTGACATGATGATTTTTACCGAGGTTCACGTGCTTGCTAAGACGCGCTAAGTCCTCGTTGTGGCGACACACTCACTTGGCGTGTGCTAAGCTTAATGGCGGTGCCAAAACCCCTATGGGCGCTCAAGCAAGCGATCACAAGAGAGGGTCCAACAAGCCACGAGCAATCCACTAGTGCTCCTTTCGCGAATCTCCCGCGGGGTAAGGAACGACCCCTCACAATCACCACCGGTGTGGCCTCAAACAAGCTCCACTTGAGCTCAACACCGCCTCTTGCTCCAAGCCGCTAGGGAACCGGGCAAATTCCCAAGAGAAACAAGAATCCCACGGCTTCTCCAAGGATGAAGTGCTCTAGATGCAACCAAGCAATGCAATGCACTTCTATCACTCTCAATCTCACCAAGAATTCGAGTTAGAGTTGGGGACATGAGTGGAGAGGAGTATCAAATGCTCACTAGCAAGTTGGAAGCTTCAAATGTGCAAGAGAGAGACTATGAAACCGGGCAAACCCATATATATAGCCTCCACCACGCGAGATAGAGCCGTTGCCTTCAAATTGTGCTCTTTTTCGGGTGACGGGACGCACCGACCGGACTCACCACCCGAAGTCCGGTCGCGAGTCCGGTCACCGCTCCGGTCACAACCGACAAGGGTTGGGCCCACAGGTGGCACCCTCTCCTCGCGTCCGTCCGATCACGGATCCGGTCGGCACCGAAGCGTCGTCCCTGCGTCCGATCCCAAGCGTCCGGTGAAATGCGCTACGAGCTCTCTGCCAGACGCACCGACCGAGCCACGCCGGTCGATGCGTCCGGTCAGCCTCGTCGCGTCCGTCCGTGCGGGACGACTCCATCTTCTTCTTTTCTTTTGCTCTTTGCTTCAATCTTGCTTTGCCACTTGCCATGGGTCACCAACACGTCGAAATGATCACGTTATCATCCATGTTAGCTCATCGAGAAGTTAGGCAAGATCGAAGTTAGTGCTCTCATTGTCCTAAATGCAATATGCAAGTCAATTGGACCTAGAAGCACTTCATGCAAGGATTGTCGCGGCATCCCTCTTGATAGTCGGCTATCTATCCTATAATGTGATCATACGCTCTATCGTGTCTTGATCACCGAAAGGAAAACCCTATCAAGTATACCTTTGCCTTGATCTCGGGTTCCTCTCAAGCCCGATCACCGAGCTTGGCGATCCATCATGTCCATCATCATCGTCCATGTTTATGATCATCATGCTCCTTGTCATCCACCTAATCCTTTCTTAAGTCACACACTTAGAACAAAGGATTAGTCCACAAGTGTGTCATCAATTTCCAAAACCAAACATGAGATTTTCAGCGCCACGACGGCGGCGCGGCGGTCTTTGGCGGCGTGGAGGCCGGATCCGGCGGCGCCAAGGCCGGATCCAATGGCGTGAAGGCCGGTCGCCGGATCCGGGCGGTTCTGGGGCTGGATCCGCGCGCAAGCGCCCGGCGGCGGCAGCGGCGGCAAGACCGGGTGCCGTGCCCTTAACTCGGCCCATTAGGGTTTGGGTTACGGGTTTTTTTTTATTTTTTAAATGATTTTCGTGGCGGGCAAATGGAAACCGCCACGGTAAATCTTTGATTTTCCGTGACCTTGTGTTCGTGGCGGGCATGAAAACCGCGACCATAAATCGTTTTTGCCCGCCACGGTAAATCACTTATCTAGTAGTGCCAACTCGCCGCGACGTCACCCCTTCCCCCCCTCCCGGCTCAACCCCATGGACAGCCGCGTGGCCTCGCGTGCTAGGCAACCGCGACCGGCGTTGCCCGGCAGCACATCGCGTGTCCGCTGCTCCCACCCCTACCGGTTCATGTTCCCGTCGCCTCACGGTGCCACTCTTGGCGGCGGCGCTGCGGCGTCATCCGTGCCCTCCCTTCCCTTCCTCGAATGCGGCGGGCGGACCTGCCCCACAAGCTACAACAGCGGAGGTGAGATATCATGGTCCCCTTGCCGCCCGACTTGAATACCTCGATTCACTCCTCGTCCAGCTAATTCGGCCGCTAAATCGCTCGAATCGAGTTGTTGCTTCGGGTTCCATGCTGCACCGGGGGGCCGCTTGGCTTCCAGTTCCGCGAGACGTGTTCTTGGGCCAGGGCTGAGCGGCGGGGCGGCCATGGACCCGTCGATAGCACCGAGCATTGTCAAGGAGGTGCTCCTGGAGCAGCGGCCGATGCAGGGACGCGGTGGGGGTGCGCCGCGCCCAATGGAGGGGCTGCACGAGGTGGTCCCCGTCGTTCCTCACCAAGGCGTTCCACCTGGTGGACGACCAAGCCACCGACGTCGTCGTCTCCTGGAGCCGCGCAGGCAACAACTTCGTCGTCCCGGGACCCACCGAGTAGAGGAAATAGGGGGTTCCTGTTGCTGGGGGCTTGAGATTACAATTTGAGGGGCATGAAAAATGAGGGCACATTCAGAAGCTCCACTGGAGTTTGTTTTTTTGTCGAATCCCTTAAAATTTAGGGTAGGGGATTAGATAGGGGCCTGGTTGGAGATACTCTAATACCCCTAGAAACCCACTTTGATGCTCATGCATGTGCATGTTCAATGGGTGTGTGGTCGCACACCCGAAAAATAAATTTGACGTGTCACAAGATTTTAACTAGCAGTTTCATGTACGTCGTCTAAGCAATAGATACATAGATAGATTTGACTACATACCAAACCTATATATCTACAGTTAGATTTGATAAAGATACCTTCTAGCTCGCAACTCATGCATCAATATCTACATATACCGATGATTCAGACGTGGCATATAGCGAAGTATATATGGGCACATCACCACAACGACGTACGTTTTTTTTTTACGTTTGACTAGATTCTAGCAAGCAATTTCATCACCGACGTACGTTTGATACGTACGTATCGAATTTCCAATAAACCGCGTCGATCGAAATTGCAGACAGAGAAAAAGAAGAAAGATCGAAATCCATCCACAGGGGAAAAAAAGGCGAACATGCATGTCGCACGTTTGTCATCTTGCAATGCGAGCGCTGGTGATCACCGCGGATTTGTTCACAAACACAGCCGGGTTTCGTTGTTCACAAACACAGCAGCTCATAGCGTGTGCATCTAATCTACGGAGGCTTGATCCATTATCCAGGCAACGACCTTGCATTACCTATGTTACACGGATACTTGAAGGGCGGTGACGTATCCGTATCCGATACTCGTCGGATACTCGGATATGGATACTCGGATACACCATTTTAGTGGGTTTTCTTTTAAGAAAGTGTGTATCCGCGTATCCGATACATATCGTATCGGATACCCGTACCCGTACTCGTGTAACATTAGGCCATTACTATTCTCAACGTAGCACATGCAATGCACATGTATAGTCTCGCCCACGGCCCCACCTCGCACGACCTCCAATAATAGCGCCTACTTTTACTGCCAACATAATTTTAAGTGCTATAAATTATACTCCCTCCATCTCAAATTGTAAGAGCAACTCCAACAGTTTGCAATTTGTGTTTGGCATTCTCAAATTTTATCAAAAAAACTCTAAAAACTCTCCCCAACAGTTTGGCATTTGGAGTTGGCAATTTAGTGAGTGTTGGCAAATTAGGCCGTTTACGCGCGCATTTATGCGCGCGCACGACGTTTGACATTCACGGCACATCCGTACTTATTAGAAGAGGTGGAGGGCATAAACATAATTTTTGTTTCTACCTCGGGGTTTCGAGGTAAGTTTTCAAGAGGTGGAAGGATATAAACATAATTTTATTTCTCTTCTAGGATTCCTGGTGTAAATTAGATCTCGAGTTTGGTAAATGAATTATGTCAAACTATTGGAGATGAACTCTTTTTGGACTTGACATTTGCATTTCAGATTTGGCAAATAGAGAAATTGTCAAACCAGTTTTGCCAAAGCTGTTGGAGATGCTCTAAATCGTTTGACTTTTTTGGCTCCAAGTTTGACCATTCGTCTTATTCCAAAAAATTTGCGCAAATATTGTCAAATTCAAGTCATTCTTTAAGAACTTTTATTAATAAAGAAAGCCACGGCAAAAAAAAAGTGATATTTTGTACAAATTTTTAAATAAGACGAGTGGTCAAACTTGTTGTTAAAAAAAGTGAAACGACTTACAATTTGGGATGGAGGAAGTAAGATTTTACTTACTGTAGATGTGGAATATAATGAAATCAAGTAGAGACTAGAAAGATATTGTACAAAGACCGACGTGACATTCATTCTGAAAGTATCTCCAACTGTGCCAAATCTCCTCCAACAATCCTTTCTCTATGTACATGCATGCACAGTCTATTAATTTGGTTCAAAACAATGTCAGTATATTAATTTGGTTTTAAAGTATCTCCAGGCTCCAGCTGCACGGAGCTCTTCATCCTCCTAACTTTATCAGTTTGCGCTCCTACAACTACGTACTCCCTCCATTCCAACTTCTAAATTATAACTGGCTTTCATTTGGTACGTCCATTTGACCACATTATGTCTACATACATAACAAAATGGACGAACCAAAATTAAAGTCAAAGCTACTTGGACGGAGGGAGTACTGTTTTTTCTCCTACAGCTACTAGCAGCCGGTCCATCATCTCCTCTTGGCCCATCACTTGCTCCAGCGCTTGGCTTGAGTGGCGTAACGACGACTCTTCCCGCCTTCTCCGAACACTTGCAACAACTACTCACACATGCACGCGTTGATTTAGGATTGATCGACACACTTTACTACCTTACTAAATTTCTTGCAAATAATACGCTTAAGACAGCGACATAATCTCCAAAACACAACTTTAACTTCTCTTTTCTATAAAAATATTTATTGGAAAGTTATATATGTATATTATAAAAGTATTTTTCAAGATATATCTATTGATATGATTTTCACATTTGAAACTTAATGACTTAAAAGTTATTCATGATTTATGTTTCTAATGTTTGACCCAATCCTTTTCCTAAGTGTCATGTGACAGTGATATGGAGGGAGTACGTGTTTATATGGATGTGGACAATCTAAGACAAATGCATGTCCTCTTTACTGCCTTAATAAATTTCACATGTGTCACAAACCGGATCGATTCGGTATGACACGTGGCTGCCGGCGACATTGGGGCGGCGGCGGCAGGCTGAGGGGTGGCGATCGGGCGGCGAGATAGCGATGATGACGACGATCAATGGCGTGATGTGTCGTAGGGCTGACAACGAACGGCGAAGTAGAAGACGGCGGTGATGACGAACAGCTGCACCGGTGGCAATGATGTAACGGCGGTGGGGCGGTTGGAGACGTCGGAGAGGAGGAAGAAGAGGAGGAAGACGATGGCGAGGACTGCGTAGATGGCGGCACAGGTAGCGGCGGGCGGTGGCGGCGGTGGCGCTGGCGCTGGCGGCGATGGCGGCGGGGCAGTAGCGGCGGCGGCGTGGAGTCGGCGGGCGGCGGCGGTAGGGTTGGGAGAGAGAGAGCTGGAGAGACAAGAGCTGTTTGGGGAGGTACCCCTTTAATTTTTCTGATTAATTCCAAATGATTACAGTTCCCTTGTATTTATAGTCTTGGAAGCAATCTCTAAGAGGTTTCCTTATAGATTGGAACACCTCTTTTACAAGCAATCCATTTATTCTCTATTTTATTCCTATCTTTATTTCTTAAATATCTATTACTTAATGACGAAGCTGAGGTGGCGAAGGATGACGACGGTGCGGCGGTCGGCCCTTGGCCTCGTGTGAGCGCGCTTGGGCCTTCCTGGGCTGGTGGCGTTGGCTTCTAGGCCCCACCTATTTTGGTTCATGACAACATGCATGTCCTTTTTTTTGCATTAGTTTCCATTTAATAATATTTAGATAAAATTTTATATGGATATGGACAGTCCTAGACAAGACAGGCTGATAGGGACAGGGTATAGGCTGATCAGGACATGGCTTAAAAGCAGTGTTAGACGGACAGAAAATAGGGTGAAAAAAAGTGGTAGAAATTTTAGTGTTTTATTATTAGCTTTAGATATAGATCTAGAATAGATATAGATAGAGATAGATATAGATTATATTGGTGCATGATATCCAATTTCGGAAGAAAATTAAAGAGGTGCCTCCACACGAAGAAAGGCCTCTATAAAACCATGAGCAACCAGCAGGAAACATAGAGGGGCAAACACAATTGAGATCGTTCGTCATGGCACTCAGCACGTTCATCACCAAGAAGGCACTGCTGTGTGCCGCCCTTTGCGTCCTTGTTCTTCTGATTCCATCTCACGCGGAAGGTAAGTCAACTGCACGCACACGCACACGCTTTTGTACTTACAACCATGATTGGGATTGCTATAACTAATCAAGTGTTGCATGAGCACGAACGCAGATCACACACAGTGCGATCCGATGGCCAAGTGCACTTTCACCAAGTGCGCCCAAAGTTGCTACAAGCAGCACTTGCAGAAAAAACTAAGGGTGGAGAGGAGCGAATGCCTTGGCCACCCCCTGGGGAGTGCTGCTGCACATTCTTTGAGCCAGATCGACAGTCCCTAGTTACCGCGGCGCCGTTGGATAATCAGTAGCATTTTTTTTTTTGACCGAACCGGTCGAGGAGCTCCCCGACCTCTCTCTCTCTCTCTCTTTTAATTAAATAAAAGAATGGTTACAGTAAAGATTTACAAGGCAGCCAGGCCTAAAAGAAAATCATCAGTAGCATGGTTGGATAGATTTATCTTGCATGTGGTTCTCGTGCATGCATGATCTGTTTTTGTCCATCTTTCCAATATGTATAAGAATAAAGGTGTTCCGTTCTATCGAAAAATATTATTGTGCCCCTTTTTTTTTTGAGATTACACAGTACAACGCAGACACTCAACACGCACGCACACTCACCCCTATGAATACACGTACGCATACCCTACCCCTATGAGCACCTTCGAAGGACTGAGCCGACAATCTTGAAGTTCACGAAGTCACCACAGGCGCCTCGCTGTCGACGGGGACGTCGCCTACCACTTAATGCGCAGCGCCAGAAATCCTAAAATAAATACAGGATAATGTGTCGCACCCAGGATTTGAACCCTGGGTGGGAGCCCTCTAACCAATGGCCTTTGCCATTGCGCTATGAGCCCCTTGACTAGTTGCAACGGTGAATCACGCTGGAACGATCGGTACAGCCCACAAAATCACTAAAGATTACATCAATGGCGCCGGCATGCATGACATCTAGGCTGCCATCAAGGATGCTCTGCCCGAGCTGTGCTCGTGACCTTCACAGTCGTGTCGTGTGCTTCCCGTCGACCACGTTGACATGCGCCACTACAGGAAAATTATCCTATAGCGGCGGTCAGAAAGAGACTTTGGTGGCGGGTTTGGTGCCCCACGCATTGGTACGATTAACACCCATATGGGTCGTTTCCTATGAAACAATACCGAGGACAAGCACAAATACCACCTAGCTCATTGGCAATTAGTTGCTCCGAAGAAAGAGCTAGGTGGGCTAGGCATCCCTGACTCGAGAAACCTTAACCTTGCTCTTCTTAGCTCTTGGATCTTTAGATATGAGTTACATAAAAGCTATCTGGGCTCAGATCTCTGACCATAAGTATAAAACTGATCAGCCCAATATCTGTAGTAACTTGGGCAACCAGTTGTCACCAGACGTGGTGGCACGGAACATTGGTCTCGTATTTGTCGTGCCCCAAAACACCTAGTTGAGCTCTACCAGAGTCCTTCCAGAAGCAAGGGCAGGGAAGAGTCAACAAAATCCTCACTTCACCACCGAGCATGAAGCTCGGGAACATGACAACATGCTTGTAGACACAAATGACAAACATATCTAAATGGACGGAAGTGAGGATGACCTTGTCGATGATGACTTTGATATATAGGGAGTTGTAATCCCAAAGATATCATAGTCACAATGCAATGTCCAAATGTACTTGTGGAATTTGACCATTCATGCTCCTCAAGAGCATTTGCAATATGTCGAATGGTCATGCATGCTCCCGAAGATCCTTTGTGATATTTTCCACAAGTTATGAATGTTGGTCTTTGCACTATGTGCTAAATCCCCAAAGCCTCAAGCCAACTGCATACCCCCTTTTACAGCTAGTGCGTGAGAGAGAATCAAGTATTTACCATCTGCGTATAATTAGTTACTCCCTCTGGTTTGGTATTAGAAGTCGTTTTGGACAAGATTTGAGTCAAACGTCAGGAATATAAATCATCAATAACTTTTAAGTTGTTGAGTTTGTAAATGTAAAAATTATATGAGTAGATTTTTCTTAAAAAATACTTTGATAAAAGTATACATATATCACATCTCCATAAATATTTTTATAATAATAAGAGGTCAAAGTTGTGTTTTGGAGACCGTGTCGCTGTCTTAAACGACTTCTAACCATCCCGGAGGGAGTATGTGGTATCTGTGCCAGTACCATCACATCAGCACACACCATAAAAGGCTCCACCAGAAGTTGGGATATATGAGCCTATGAATAGGGGATCTTCATAAGGCTCGGTGCGCTGATTGCATTTCCAAGCATTAGGAGGAGATATACATCTCGATGAATGTTGGGAAATTGCATGATGAAGTTCATTTCTCACACACTAGTTAGTCCGAACCAGCAGTTTAGAGGATTGCAAATTGCTACAAATAAGCTGCCAAACACCTTTACTGATCAGAAAAGTGGCAATGCCACATTTACTAGTAGTAAATGCGCCAGAGAGAGTATAGGGAGCCCAGAAGGTTACTATCTCTATCATCTCTGCCCGATCCTAGGTTGAGGGGGAGACCTAAGGGTGCTCAGACAAGTGTCCGCGGAGACGTCCGTAGAGACAAGGTCTCGAGCCGTTTGCATCACTTAAGGAATCAATTGAAGAAGATCAACCTGAAGTTGAGAACGCCCCTGAAGTGGCGGCTCGACCTGAAGTCGAGTTGGTCCCTAAAGGACCCCATCCTGAAGATTGAAACCACCATGCGACACGCGCTCAATATCACATTGGTGGATCGGAAGGCCCCAGCTCAATCGTTATGGGAAATCACGATGAGTGGGATGAAAAGATTGCCACTAATCATGTGGAGATGGGAGAATCTATTGTCGACATATATTAGCTTAGAATTGCTAATTCAATAGGTCCGAACCCGAAACTAAAGTCCATGGCAGAGTGCTAGAAGCACTCAGAATGGGACAAAATAGAAAACAACAATTCAGAAAAAGTAGCGCTCACTTTAGAGAGGTTATTGGGCCTGCAGTTCCAACACCTCTAGATGACATCCCTGAAGGATGCAGGTGGGTCTTCCTCCTGAAGAGGAATAAATATGGCACAAAGCGATGCTAGCGGTACAAGAGTTCACGCAGAGACCCGACATCGATTATGATGAGGTTTACTCTCCCATCATGAATGGCATAGATTTCCGATATCTTATATCTATGGCAGCTAATAACTTGAATTTAAAAGGCAGTTGGCAAATGTCATGACCGCATACTTATATGGGTCACTTGATAAGGAAATCCATATGGAGTCCCCGAAGGACCCAAGATCCCTAAACCGAATAAAAAACGCAAGACAACCGACTGCAGCGGTCGTAGTATAGGTTCGAAATAATCTGAAAGGATGTGATTGAACCATTTGAGTAAATTCTTCTGAAGAGGGATTACACACGATAAAGGATCTGGATAAAATCAAGAGAAGTCTCTAGAGTGTAGTTAACATATCTAGGGATGAAATATCTAGAGGAGATATTTGGGGAGTGCTAGCCAAAGCTTCTCCCTATAAATAGGGGCTAGCCTCCATTGTCAGAGGCATCTATGAAAGTGACTCAATAATAGAGAGCCTCCATTTTTCCCAACATTCTCTCTGTGCCTTCTTGTGTGCTCGGTGGTTCGCGGTTCCACGGCGGATTCTTAACAGAAATTTTGAATGGGTGTTTTTAGAATTTTTAGGCCTGTCCTCTTTGAGCGGTTGTAGGGAAATACGTACATAATCTGAAGTTTATGCTAATGGAATGATGATTGCCGTGTATTTAGTTTTTATGCAATAGAGAGCTTGCCTTATGCCTGATCGAAATAGCAAATTCATTGCTTAAAATCTATATATATAGTACAGCTGACTCACTATAATGATGATAGTATGATGATATCATTATCGTCCATGGAACTCAACTATCATGTGCAGTAGCTCCTGTGAATGAACATAAGAAAAACCATGCTCAACTTTCAATACAATCTAGAGATAGTTGTAAGAATAGCTTACAGTATTACAGTATAACTTTTTAAGTCAACATGATGGTTTCATAGTGATACATTGAAATTTGACATATACAATTGATACGTGAGATTCTCAAAGAAAAATGGAACTGTATGAAATCTGACAAACATTGGTGTCCAAGATTCTATAAAGGATTATATGGATTTTCACTTTCCAGACCAAACAAGGTTAGTATTAGTTGGTCATGCACATATATCTTTCTTTCGAATCTAGAGTTCAAGCACATTATTGGGCTACAACATCACCCTATTTCCACTGCCATCTGATCCCAAGCAAGGTTCGCATCGGGTCATGCCGGTTAGGCCTCCATTCTTAGCGCCCTGACACTTGGAGAGGCATCGGCCAGTTAGTCATGGCTAGGGGCTCGGCAGTCACTAGGGGGCAATAGGTCTAGATTATCCTTTATTTTGATTGGTTTCTTTCCTATTTAGTTCCCATGGAATTAATAGGAGACAAGATCTTAGATTGGTGTATTAGGAATGGATAAATATTCCCAAGCATTGGTTGAGATAACAAGGCAAGGCAATGCTATTGTTTGGATACTCCAGCTGGGCTAGACCTAGAGTTAGTTTCTAGCTCTAGCTCTAGCATCAAACTGGCTCTAGCCCTAGACCTTTTTGGATCCATGGGCTAGCTAGTTTATTAGTAAATACATATTTTCAATCATTTGGCACATTTTCAACAACTTTTGAGCTAGATTTTGTGTGGCTATTCTTGTGTGGCCTCCTTCAAGAGGTGTTTGGATCCACGATTGGTGGCGCATCACAGATGGGCAACGAGGCTTAGGACCGGCGTGGACAACACCTGGGACGTACCTAGGACGTGCCTGGACGCCTACCCATACCCGGCCGAATGAGTCTTGCCCGCCCGCTCGGCGGCCCCCCCGCCGCCTCGCTCACCGCCCGGCCGAACCGCCAACCACCGCCCTGTCGGCCCGGCCGCGCTAGGCCGGCCGACTAGATTCTACAGCCCGGGGGAAGAAGAGAGGGCGTGGGGAGCTCGGCGTAACACTAACCCGTGGGGGAACGCCGTCGTCGGGAACGCTCATCATCGTCGCCGTCTCCGGCGTCGTTGCGGTCACCCGCTGCGGCGTTGTCGCCTCCTCGAAGCGGGCGTGGGCGGCCCACCATAGGGTGGTCGGCACATGCTTCGGCGCCGACCTGGTCGGCGCATAATATTGCCAAAAACTGGAGGTCAGTAGCAGCGGGAGAAAGTTGTTGGCCGCTCCTGCACAAACCAAAAAGAAAATAAAGATACTGCTCGTTGAGGAAGCCACCATCTATGGATACCGGATCTGCCGCCACTAGTACAAAATTTATTTTAGGTGACACCCCTAAACATTCCGTGGTGGACACACCTTTTACCCGCCACGGTTAATGCCACTCAAGACACAGACTGATTTGCCGCCACGGCGCATCTTCTCTTCTCTTCCTAACCGCGCCACGGCGCACCCTCCATTCTCTCCATGGCACAACTCCTTCCCATCCTCTCACCGTCAACGCTCCCCACCCATCCCCTAGCTGCGGTGCGAGGTACACCTCTCCACTCCCCTAGCAGTGGCGCGAGGTGCTCCCCTCCCCTGGCCGCGGTGTGAGGCAGCGCGAGGTGCTCCACTCCCCTGCCTGCGACGGTGCTCCAACAACAAGAGGTCCCAATGGTGGTGGCATGTCCCCTACTGGAGCGGTGCCTGTGCTCGTAGTGAGAACCCTAGATCCGGCGGCGCCCGCACTCATGGCTGGTGGATTCGGTGGCGCCAATGCTCATGGCACGCAAATCGAGGATGGCGGTAGGAACCCTAGATCCGACGGCGCGGCGCTCATGGCCACTGGCGGCGGCACTGGCGACGTTACTGGGCCTAGTAGGCCAAGATCCCGGTCCAAATGGGCTCAGGTTTAGTTATTATTATTATTTTTAATTCATTAACCGTGGCAGCAAGCGGGGCATGCCACGGTGAATCTGGCATTAATCATGACCTCACCATTGTGACGGGCGTCTTTGCCCGCCACGGTAAATCTAAATCGCCCGCTATGCAAAATCATTTAAGTACTAGTGTGCCCCGTCATGTGGACACCGGATCCACCGTTCCCCCTTCACATGGACACTAGATCCGTGATGTGGCAGTACTAAGAGAGGAGCACTGGAGAGAGTAGCGCTGGCTTAGGGAGGGGTGCCGCCCATTGCGGACACCGAGCCATCGGATCCAAGAGCTAGAGAGGGAGAGAAGGGCCCACCGCCTCCGTCCTTGGCTACCGCCTCTTCATGTCGACCTGAAGCATAGCCCGCCATTGACATCCTCCTCCTTGCACGGGCGAGTGGTAAGTTCGACACCTGCATAGATTGAGAGGAAAGAAAAGGAAATGTGTCACTGGTAGATCTCACACAAAAGGAGAAGGCAAGAGGGCACATTAGACGAGCACCACCCAAGACCGAGGTGGTGGAGAGGCACCAGGCTAGGGGCAGGAGGATCCCGGTGTGGCCCACCACTACCAGCCGAGGAATATCTGTCGGATCCATCAATGGATCTGCCGGCCATGCATCGCCTGCCGCCGCCCATTGAGGAAAAGCGTCCGGATCCGCCGATGATCGCCAGTCGGATTCGCTGCGCGCGCCTCTTGTAACCGGCGAGAGAATGCTGCCAACTGGATCTGCTCTATCGTGCTCGAGCAGCGGTGGAGAGGAGAAGAAAGGGACGAGGCAGAGGGGAGAGGGGAGGGGGGTAGGGGCGACTCATGGGTGGAGAGAGTTAGGGGTTTTGTGTTGTGTTTGCTGGCTGTTTTTTTTTTTTTTTTTTTTTTGCAGCTCATTACAGACCGTTGCTGAAAATGATTCTTAGTGCCATGCCAAAATATGGACCTTTCCTACAAATTGATTCATATTAGCGGCCGTGGGTTTCTTTTTCCCCGCCACTATGTAATTTTGTGTCCCACTGCTACCGCTGTAGCCTTGTTTTCATGTAATATATCAAACCTTGAAATTTGGATATTGTCATATATACATTAAATATTGGATGTTGTCATATACTCATTTATATTAATAGATATCATAAAAGCCATGTAGATCAAATATCTGGGACGACACCTTATGAGGTAGAAGTGCAAGATATCAACCCTTAAATATTGCATATTGTGATTGATGTTCAATAGCACTGTAATTAATAACACCTTACGAGGTAGAAGTGCAAGAAATCAAACCTTAAATATTGGATATTGTTATTGATGTTCAGTAGTACTCTAATTAATAGCACCTTATGAGGTAAAGTGCACGATATCAAACCTTAAATATTGAATATTGTCATTGATGTTCAATAGTACGGTACTCCCTCCATATCACTATTAGATGACGTTTTTGGAAAAGGTTTGGGTCAAACATTGGGAACATAAATCATGAATAACTTTTAAATGGTTGAGTTTGGAAATGTGAAAACCATATCAATAGATTTGTCTTGAAAAATACTTTCACAAAAGTATACATATATAATTTTTTAGTAAATATTTTTATAGAAAAGAGAAGTTAAAGTTGCGCTTTGGAGACCGTGTCGCTGTCCTAAACGTCTTCTAATAGTGTTACACTGGGGAGTAATTAACAACACCTTACGAGGTAGAAGTGTAAGATCTCAAACCTTAAATATTGTATATTTTCATTGATGTTCACGTACTGTAATTAATACTACCTCCGCTTCAAATTATAGGTTGCTTTGACTTTTTTGGTACATCCATTTTACTACGCATCTAGATATAATAATATGTCTAGATACATAGCAAAATAGATAAATGAAAAAAGTTATAACAATTAATAGCACCTTACAAGGTAAATAAGTGCAATATATAAAACCTTAAATATTGGATTAGTGATGTTCACTAGTACTATAATTAATAACACCTTATAAGGTAGAAGTGCAGGTCAAACATTGGATATTGTCATTAATGTTCATTGGTACTATAATTAATAACACCGTACAAGGTAGAAGTGCAAGATATCAAACCTTAAATATTGTATATTGTCATTGAGATGTTCACTAGTATTGTAGTTAATACTGCCTCCATTGCAAATTTAAAATTGCTTTGACTTTTTTTATACATTCTTTTTGCTATGTATCTAGATATAATAATATGTCTACATACATAGTAAAATAGATAAACTAAAAAAGTCAAAGCGATTTATCTAAGCCATGTGTGTCTTGAGATATGCCTATATATAAGGTAAGCAATTGTAATTAACCATGATGGGAATACCCAAACATCCAAACCTGAATACAAGACTCTTGCTCTAAGACTAGTGTTTAATATAATAATTAGCACTGATTGTTCCTCATGGCACTCAAAGCCAACTCATGCAAGAAGGGCGCTGCTCTTTGCATTGTCCTTGTCCTTGTCCTGATCATGTGTTTTATCCTCTCCTCCTTCGCGCAAGGTATATATCTGCTGCCGCTACCTTCTTTTTCGTACCTCCCGAACCTATACACATTATGTTTGTATGATGATTATAGCATGGGTTATTTGCAGATGAGACGAAATGTGACGTTTCTGAGCATTGCATGGATGGATATCATGGACTGTGTCATATAGATTGCTCCGTGGAGGCCCATAAAGTGAAGAAAGTATTAGTGGAATCAAAATGCGAGAGACACCATAAGCCTGTACAGTGTTGCTGCACATTCCGCAACCACAACCCACCCCTCGCCACCGCCGGTGATCCTGGTCGCAAGAGCTGCGGCGGAAGGAGTTCATAATTGAGGATTACATTATAATTATTTATAATGTAATGTGTAACAATGTTCGGTCAAAAAATGTAATGTAATAATGTTTCTGCCCAGTTGGGCTCGTAAAAGTTGCCTCCAATCTCCATCAATGAGAAAATTCAGGTCGACTCAAAACCTTCACCGTAGGTTCTTTGGCCCCTCCAGCTTCTTCCCAAAAAAAAAGTGTTAGAAGCTCCCAGCTTCAGAACCCAGCTACCAATAATACAAGGAGGCCCGTCAGGGAGCGTACCAGGAGCGTCCTCGTCTCTGGGCCGAAATGGGCCAATATTTTTTTTTTGTGGCCAAGAAAATTTCATGGATACTAAAGCAAGTTACATCCTCTCATTATAAAAATAAACCAAACTACTCCAACTCCATTGATGGGAGACAGGAATCCTTGAAAAAGTCATAAATTCCACTATCTAGAATCATCATCCGAAACGAATATGCCATAAACGCAAGCTCCAATCTGAACGAACTGGGCCATCTCACCATCCACCACCGTTATCCTCATACCATCACTTTTGTAAAAGAGGAGTAAACTGCTAAAACTCCACATGCAAACATGATAAAATTGGCGCCGCCGATTACGTCATCGACCTCATCATCGACACCTTCACCAAATTTGTCATGGGAGAACACAAGTGCAACCGACATTCAGATAGATATCGTTGGAAAACTCACTCTCACTAGCCCCCCGCCATGGCAGCATAGAACCACAACAAGACAAAAGAAGGGCTGGAGTACCTTATTCTTCATCAATGATGATGTCTTTGTCTTGCCATCACCGCTGAGAAAGGACATGCTCCATCGCTCCATCGATGATATTGACGACGCCTTTATGCTGTTGACAATCTCTTCCATTGGATCTCCAAAGAAATCTTGAACCTTGAAGATCGACTCAATCTACTAGGGAAAAATTTATTAAAAACGATGGATCCCCACTCCTTTAACCCCCGGCGTGATGCTAGAGGAGAAGGGAGGGGATCAGCTGTGGTGGAAGGCAAGAGCCGGCGGCAGAGTCCTTCTAGGGTTTGGCAGCGTCCGTGCTCCCCACCTTCTCAGTGTCTGGGTCTCTTGTGTTTTGGAATGGGCCAATATTTATGTTCACACGAATCCCAGCTGTGAGTGAGAAGTGGTAGGCAGAGCGAGAGCATTGGCAACTTTGAACCCTGTATTCATTATTCACATCTCCTACTGTAGTAGGAGTAAACTTCATTGTCTACGATTAGCTACCTTCTCTATTTGAATCTGGTTGTCGTCGGTAGCTAACAATGGTGTCAGATCCTAGTAAATCTGATTTTTTAGCGTGCTAGACATCCACCCTCCCACTTCCACTTCACCCGACTGCAACGCTCTCGTGGTCTGATGGATCCTATCGTCAGCACCAAGTTTGACGAGTTGATCAATCGAATCTAGGATTGGAGCACGTCTCGCCATGTAGGACGCGGATCGACAACACCATTTAGCCGCCGTCGATGGCCACCTTGCCGTGCTAGAGCAGTATGCCTCCGTCCAGTACGCCACCACCGACAACTGGGGCGGCCACTTCGAGGAACGAATCAACGACGTTGAGCACCACATCGTCGACCTTGAATAGGTCCACTATGTCGAGATCCAGGACAACCGCGATGCGCACATCTCCGTGTTCGAGTCTGCAGTGCAGGTGTTTGAGGATTGGCGTTCTCGAATCGAGAGCTCCCTCTTCACCGTTCGTTCAGAGGTGGACAAGCTCTCCAAGCTCCAGCTAGGATCGATCCGCCGCCACACTGGCTGCAGGATCTCTCAAGCCGGTACGTCACCGGGCGTACCTCTGCTGGATCAACGATCGACTAGCACAACGGGCACAATGTGGGGTCATCAACCAGTGGTACGTTTGTGTTCTCCGTCCATCTTCTACCTCTACTCAAGGCGTCATTCCCCCTCCATACCCGCCACCTCTATCCCTTCAGCTGCCACCAGCGCCGTTTCTACCTCCTTCCATGCTCCCACCTCCACCAGTGTCGTTTCCACCTCCTTCCACACTACTCCCACCTCCACCTGTGACATTCCCACTCAATTCTCAATCCGAAATGGATCAGAAGAACTTGATCACACTTGATTGTGTTGCTCCTATGCCTGCTTAGACTTAGACTTAGAGACTTAGACTTAGACTTAGACTTAGCCACTAATGGCCTTATGGCGCTGGTAATGCATGCCCGCAGTGGCGTAGCTAGATGGGTGGCACCGTCGGCCACAGACCACCCTATAATTCAACAAAATATCTTTTAAATATTAATCATAAGATATCTAATTTTATTTAGAGTCAAATTTTAGGTACAATAAGGAGATTTTAAGGTATTTTTTATGAGGCAATTTATTTAGCTTTAGTACTTCTTATGATAAATTAACACATTACATTTCTAATATTAAAAACATAATATAAGTTGGACCACCAAAAGTCTTATATTATGTTTATTTAGCTTTAGTACTTCTTATGATAAATTAACACATTACATCAACTGTGTACTTCTTATATTATGTTTATTTACAATAAGGAGATTTTGAGGTATATTTATTTACAATAAGGAGGTACTTCTTATAATATATTATGTTTATTTACATCAACTGTGTAAGTTCTAGCAGTTATATTTATTTATATAGCAGGGGCCTTGTCATGTGTAACTTTTTTAATGCTAACATAACAAATGGCCTCTAGACTGGTAAAACACAAATGACTGTTTTCCCCACATTAGTATTTTTTCTTTGTAGGGAATAAAAAATCTCACACATTAGTTAATTCAGTATATTAGTTTGGTTGGGAGAAAAATAAATGATGATTACTATTTTTTTAGGTGAAAATGATGAGTACTGTTAAGAAATAGTTTGTCTTGACTCTTAAAAAAATACAGAGGGTTCTGATGTATGTCAGTAGGAGACTGAGCTAATTGCTAGTACTCTGTATGTCATTATCATAGATGGTTAGGTGCACAACAATACAGAATACAGAGTATGTTGTGATTTCATGCTGGATGTCAGTATTGGTCCAGCGACTTCTTCGAGCATATATAATGACTTGACCTGAACAGAACCAGGAAACTGATTTCTTTCATAACCTTAGTATGCGTCCAACGGAAGATAATATCATGCATGCAGGTACATTGCTGTGAGGTGTACGCATATGATACAAAATTAATACATAAACATATACTATATATGTTTTCTAAGCAAGAAGTAGAGACGAATACTTTCGCTAACAGTTTCGAGGTTCAGTTCACCCGGGCCTTGCGTTTTCTAAGCAAGAAGTAGAGACGAATACTTTTCGCTAACAGTTTCGAGGTTCCGTTCACCCGGGCCTTGCGCTTCAGGAGTTTTGGAGTAAGCTGCTAGTATACCAAACCTTACTCAACGAAGGGTGGTGTATAAGCAAATGCGTCCACCCTCTTAGCTAACCATACATCGCTTTTTAACATTCCAGCAAAGAATAATATCTGTCATATGAACAAGATAGCAAAAATTTGCAGAGTATACTTTTGATGGACCTCTCCTCTCCCTTTGTGTTTCTAGGTGGTCTTCTTCAGTAAGGACCATGTATAAGCAAATTGGTAGAATATAATAGGAAAAGGTACTCACCGCTAGTTTCAAAAACCGGTTGTTTTTCTATTGTGAGTGGTTTAGATGGCAATTTTGTTTGATGTCACATCACTTCATCGATCTCTGTTTTATTTCCTTCAGGTAGTGATAATTTGGTACTAGTAGTAAGTAAAAATAGAGTATGGGAGAGAAGATTTTCACATGCCTCAGTTTTATTTCTTAAGACTCTTGTAGTGATAATTTTGTTTTGGCCGTGTTGGATTGAACTTATCAGCCCGGCTCATTAGTCATGATACAATATTTTTTTTCTAACTACAAATCAACATCAGCCGGCTTATCAGCCACACAAACCACCAGTATATCTATGCATGCTCTTTAGGAAGAAAGAAAAGGAACGCACTAAAACTCAGGTGTTGTGGCAGAGTAGCATTATATAACCCATTCCCGTCCAAGCATGTTGTTTAGGAAGAAGGGAAAGGGGAAAAACATTAAAAACTTAAGTGTGGGAGACAAAATTCTCACCAAGTTTTTTTTTTTGCTACAGGATAATTGGAGGAGCTTCATGCTCTAATGCATAACAATAACCGAGATGCCATTCTACTCCACTAATTCCATACACAAAGTTTAAATTCAAGGCCTGGTTAGATTCTTTTCTCTCTCCTCCATGAGAAAGAAAAAGATGCAGTCAACTAATGGAGCATTTTTTTCCTTCATCAAAGAAATAAGACAGAGGCTAAACTTGTGGCTTGTTATACAAATTCAGATTGAGCGAACATTTTTTTTGTTGCAAAACATGTGCTGACACTTGAGGGGTGCCTTTTTTTGTTTTTTTTCTAAAAGCGTGCCTTAGCATTAGCACGTGCCTTTTTGAGTGGAAGAATAGAGGGTGCCTTTTTGTCAATGCTAGATTCTTGTTTTATGCCTGATAGCAGTTCTAGATTTTCAGGAAGATGTTGATCAGCCTGGCCCTTGAGGGTTGCCTTTTCTGTTCCCTAAACTTGTATTCCAAAGCTTTTCTCATATTAGTAAAATTGCACTCATTTGGAGAACCTGTTTAGCTGAGTTATTTACCAAATATACTTTCTGAAAACTGCAATTGTTGGCTGTTTTATGAGCGACTGAATGTATTGTGAATATGATTGAATGCTCTGTCATACTACAGCATACTAAGTAGAAACATGTATTGTGATATGAGCGACTGAATGTATTGTGATATAGCAAATAAGTAGAAACATGTGATGTCCAGCAAGGTGCGAATGTTACAGTCTTTGGATTCATTGTGTTGAGACGGAGCTTCTTCTATTCCATCAGCATCTCATCGGCTTCCTTCATTTCTGACTCAAACCTGTTGAATCCAGTCTTGGTGATGCTGAATTCCTTGTGTGGGCTCAGGAGTCTGCAGACTCTGCACTGGTGAATTCAGTCTTGGTGATACTTCAATAAAATATATTTTGGTAACGGTATACATTACAGCGTGCATCATGTTGTAAAACGAATTAAGACAAAACTCAAATTTACGAGAACACCTGTTATTTACTGGTGAAAAAACATACTCAGTGAGGATGTCATTCTATACTCAGTGAAGATGCCATTCTACTTCTTGAGTGGTTTGTTGCCTTTTCGGCTGAAGATCCTGCTCATCAGAAGTAGTCTCCTCCCTTGCATTCCTCAAGTTCAATCCCTGGTGGCTACTCTCTGCATTGCAACAGTCTTGCTTTACATTTTGTGGAATTATTACAATATGCAGTTTCTGAAACAGGCTTATTGTTATATGCTTTCTTGCAGTAAGTTCTGAATACTAACAGGGTTAGAATAACTTTTCACAAAGTGGAATGTAGAAACACTGAGTTTGGCAAACAGATACATGCCATCCATAGATCAAATATTAACCCTAATTGAATCAACAATATTTAAACGTTAGATCCAATACTGTCAACGTTCCTCTGGCTAGCACTTTTGGTGTTCTCACAAGCAATAATATATTGGATCAACAGTGGAGATGAAAACAAGCAACTACCTAACATTTTTCACTGATCAGATACCATAGTTTCTACCAGAGATGCCTACTAAAAATAGCATGTGATACTGCAGAGGTGCTCTTAGCACAAGGTTGAACAGTTTTACCTGCATTTGCCAATGGCTAATCATAATACTTCAAATAAACAGTTACGCACAAATGTACAAAGAATACTTAGTTCAGAGTTTTCTTAAATATTTAAACATTGCTGAACAGCTAAAAGTTTCAAGGAAGAATTAAGAAAATGGAGTTTTGTCAGAGCAAAAAACATCTTGAAGGCAGTAAACTACAAAGAATTTTCACTCACCTGTGACCTTGCTCTTAGGCATCTCTGGGAACTCAGCTTGGAAAACAGAGGCACCGGCAAAATCTGCAAAAGAGTTAAAGAAAGTCAATTGTAAAGTATCGTTTAATGTCCTCCAATGAAAACTGAATATTCCTATGCAGCTTTAAGGTTTGAGACACTCACCTGTGGCCTTGTTGCTATCAGGTACTTCTATTCCTGCCAATGTACTAGCTGTTGTCTGAGCAACTAGAAGAGCAACATTGCATTTGATCTTTGCAAGAGTTGACAAAACTCTACATTTCACAGCTTCTTTATTCTGAGGATTAGATATTACACACAGATCATTCACCGAAGAAGAAACATCGTCAATTGAAATGTTGATGTCTCTCAGAAGATAGCCTCCTCCCAGGGTCGTCCTTCCCAAATTTCCAGCTGCAGCATCAAATTTAGACAAAAAATAACCCATTTTATGCTGAAAAACACATAGATCATTTCTAAACCATTTAACATGAAAAACTAAATAAAACATTATCAATTTCCTATTCAATGAGCAAGACAACGACATGGCTGGAACATGTGAGTGTGTTACGGCAGTGGCAACTTGAACCTAGAAGAGAAGAGGAGAGAAAACGAAGCATGAATTAATTCGGTGGGCTTTGGGGTCTATTTGTATAGACAGATTCTAAAATTTTCAAAATTTCGGATGATAAATGAAAATATCGGACCTAAATGGTAAACGGGAAATTTCAGAAATTTCGGATTTTCCAGACCGAGATTGTTTTCACAGGTTTGGGAAGACTTTGGCTGACCCAAGGTGAAGCGGTCCCAAGGGACCTAAGTTGGAACCAATTACTTAGTCCAGTTATATAAATAAGAGATAATTGGTATTCCATTTGTATCTAATACGGGATATTGGCCTTCAGTTTAAACTTCTAGGAGATACAGAATTTTCATAGCATGTAAAAAAACAACTTGTGCATGTTTATGGCTAATCATGATACTTCAACTAAACAGTTATGCACAAATGTACAAAGAATACTTAGTTCAGAGTATTCTTAAATATTTAAACAATGCTGAACAGCTAAAAGTTTCAAGGAAGAATTAAGAAAATGGAATTTTGTTAGAGCAAAAAACATCTTGAAGGCAGTAAACTACAAGAATTTTCAGCATGGTTTGTTAATTTCGTAGTTTGTGTGTTTGGCCTAGTTGGCTCCCAGGCAACTCGCTATGGGAGTGCACTAGGATGTACTAGTCCCACTTCTCTTAATAAAAAACGGGCAAAGCCCGGTTTCGAAAAAAAAATCATAGTTTATGAGACGGGAGCAACAAAAGCACCTTATTGAGTTATGGCAATCGAAATGGAAATAGGGACCCAGGTAATAATCTGGTAAAAGGTAAACGTTTGATGTTGCCACTTCGTGGCAATGCAGTTCTCAATTAGAATGCACATGAAACTCTTGCAAAATGCAATTAGTGACCACAAACCTCATGAAACGCTGTCGTCCACTAAAATAAAACACAATCAATATGCTAGCGGTCAACTAACTAATCATAGTGGAAAAAGCAGAAGGACCCCGTGAAACAGGAAACTGAAAAGGAAACTAGTGCCAAACATGGAAGTAGGCAACAAACTAAAGAGGATAGAGAGGTTTTGAAGACAAGAGAGCTTCCTTCGTAGAAATTGGGCTATAACTACTGGCACTAGAACTGATATTCTTATCAATCGGGCTATAAACCTTTATCTAGTACATTTGAGATATCTTAACAACCTATGATATATTGCATCAGTTTTAGCCTTTTAGGGATGGAGTCTTGTGCTGGTGTGAAAACAAGGCTGCTCAATTAACATACCTGCATTTGCCATCGATCTGATACCGGAGTTTCCACAACCGCTTGTTAAGTTACTAAACACAGGCTGCAAGGGTGGAGCACCAGTAGGTGGCACATGGCTTGCCAATTTACCTGCATTTGTCACTAAGATATAAGTTCAAGGAGGGCTTGTCTAAGTACAAAAATATGTAGTTCGGAAAATTGGAGCAGCAGGTGTTCTTAGGACGCAATTTGCCAATTTATTACCTGCATATGCAACTGATGGGATCCCAGTGTATATAGCAGGGCATGTCAAGCTACCAGAGATAGTCTGCAAGACTGGAGCAGCAGTAGTACCTGTAACTAAATAAACAGTTAAAGGGAAGCTATGAGATATCAAGGTACTTATTAGTTACAAAGAAACACATCAAAGCTTGACATGGCTGTTACACTGAAGTGTAGGCCAAATAAGAGATGTAAAATAAAATAGTTAACAGCGCATATATCTTCTTATTAAGGATCCATTTCATAGATGAACAGAGCAAATAAAGATGTGCTGCAGTTGTTCTCTAATAATGAGAAATTTTAGGGATTCGTCAGTCTTACGGAGGCTGGTAGCCTGGTAGTGGCTTAGAACTGATATTGACAATAGTAATAAAATTAGTGTGCTAGAGTTTTAGATGCAAAAGGACTGGGGCAAAATTTGGTGGAATAGGTGTAGAAAACACAGCTAAGGCGAGACAGTTCCATCTAATTTAGCATGGTATGAAATGTGTCAAGTTTGTTTTTCTTTTGCAAAAAGTAGGAGCGACCATAATATAAACAGAACATATGTCAAGAACACAAATTAAAGTTGAAATGGAAAGCACGACCCAAAGCTGATTGGCACAATTTTCTTATTGAGATACTTCTAAAAGGCATTCAACAAGTAGCACATCCCATGCAAATCTAGATATTAAGTTCATACAGTGAAAAAAATTAAAGTAGCTTTATTTGGTGGATGTAAAAATGTGAACTTACCTTTGGTTTCAGTTGTCTGAAGCGGATGCACCTCAAGTTTACCAGCTTTTAAACATTCATCTGAAGGCCAGCAAGTTGAACATCAGTAAACACTAGAAAAATGAGCACACATAATTTAACCCCAAACAAATTAGTTAACAGAAGAGACAAAGTTAGCTGAAAATCTGTTTTATTGACGATAAGATACGATGTAATAATTTGGGAAAAGATAATAGCCTCCATGTGTGCTCGTCAAGCACTAATCAACAAGAAATCGAGCTTAAGGCTAATCAGACATAAGACTGATTTAGAGTGTGACGACAAGATTGTTTACCAAGAATATCGACCATCCGATCCATTGCCCTGATAAAGGTTAATCTTTCTGCAATTGAAAACATGTATCTCATAATATGCAAATGTTACCAGCCGAAATGCTTAATGAAAAAATATTTATAGAAAAAATGGTATCTTACGGTGGTATGTTCCCTGAGAAGGATCTGAAGAAGCTGGAATTCTGCAGAAGAAACAAAAAGGAACAATGTGAGCAAAAAAAAAAAAAAAAAAAAAAAACACAGATTATATACAACAAACAGTAGTGAGGTTCAGCTAGCGATGATCATTATACAGTTGATCTCAAGATAAGTAAGTATGTAACAGATAGCATTCGTTCAGTACCTCCGCCATCTCTTGATGTAGCTCTTGGCAACTCCAGCAGGGGATTTTGGCTGCCGGGTCTGTTTCTTTTGGGCGACACCTCGGGCGAGAAACTAGCAAACATATATATAATCAAACCGATGGGATACCATTGAAATCAGAGATGACATGAACAAGCTAGCTATAGTGTGGAAGCTGGTAGAACACAAAAGACAAGGAGCAGTGGGTACCCGTAGGCAATGGGAAGAACATTGTGCGGCTTCATTGGCCCGCGCGGCATAAAGATGAGGTCCTTGAGCTCCGGTGTCGCATATACCAATTCGTCCACAACCACGGCCGCCTTTTTCTTCACACGTTCCCAGTCAATCGAGGCCCTACCACAAGTATTCAGTATTTCCATTGAAGAATTGGGGAAAGAATTGAAGCGCCAACTAATACCTGGTTTGTTGGGCGTTGAGCATGATGGAGCGGAGCCTTATGAGGCTGTGGAAGATGGTTCGTTTGTGGTCGTGGAACTGCTGCTTGGACAAGTCGACTTGTTTCACGCCGGCGACGATCTTGGCCAAGGTGTTGAAGGCGTGGAAGACGTGACAGAGGGCGATGGCCTCGACGCTTGTTGGGCGCCTCAGGAAGCCGGAGAGGTACCGGTTGGCGTCTTTCCATTGGTCGAGCAGCACCATCTTTGCTGCAGGTGCGGCACAAACATCATGGCGTCCGACTCGCTCACCATCCTGCACCATCGAGATGCAGGTATTGCAGAGACATCAATGGCTATTCCAAGACAAGAAGCAAGCAGGCTAATCGAACAAGGGCATACGTACGATTCGTGTGTGGCTTTGAAGCCTTGGAGCCAGAGGAAGGGCATACGTTGATTTCCTCGGCGTTCGCCGCAATGTATATATAATAACTATAGAATGTTCTCTTACCGTTTTTCTCGTTCGGATACTCTTTCCGAGTTTCCGAGTTTGTACTTCCTCTCGACACTCTTTGTCTGAGCTTCCTCCAATCCGATCGGAATCGGAGAAGGCCGTCCAGGGCCCTCCGATTTGTGCTCGATCAGGCCTTGTTTCAGCCCAATTGCCGTGGGCCAACCGGGCCTAGATAAATATCCCAACCTTTTAAGAACACAAAAAAAAAAAAAAAACTTAAAAAATTCTAATTTATCTCTCGTCGGATCCCTCTTCTAAACTATAAAATCCGTGTTTTCATCCTTTTAACTTTAATAATCTATTGTTTTTCTATCTTAGATGATTTTGCTTATATGGCTCCATGGCAAAGGGTAAATCGGGCTAAGTTGAAAGTTCACTGAAGGAGATAAATCAGACTACAAACAATTTAAAAAGAAATTCAAAAAAATTATTAAAAAAATTGTTCAAAATTCATCTAAGTACTATTACTTGGAAAATAATATAAATAAAAAAAAAACCTAAACTACGGATTAAACTTAGAGAATTTGTTTTATCTAGAATAATTATTAAACAAATACTCGGTTTTTCTAGCTAAAATCTTGCTCTATTTTGTGTTAGCTAACTATGGATTAAACAACGGAGTTTTAAAGTTGAGAGCATGACATCGATTTTATAGTTTAGAGTATCACACAAGAGATAACATTGATTTTTTTTCAACAGACGAGGGATTTTTTTTTTAACCCCGAGCCCTTGAAATTCGCCTATCTCTCCTAACAAATATGTGGGCGGGAGATTGAATTCAGGCCCCTAGAGGTGTCTCGAGAGAGTTAGACCAACTGGGCTAGCTTCCATTGACATCCCTCCCTTTTCTAAAAAGGTGGGGATATTAAATTGTTCTGTTTAGTTCCTATTAAGTTTGTGTGGCATTGTTAACTTTGGAGGGCTCTTTATTTTATATAAATAAATTTGTATCTAACTGTTATCGGTAACAAGATTTGTGCTCGCATTGATGGGGTTGGAGACAACTTTTACAAGCTCAACTAGGCAGAAACATTATTACATTACATTTTTGACCGAACATTAATACACATTACATCCTCAATTATGAGCATGATCCTTCCGCCGCGGCTCTTGCGACCAGGATCACCGGCGGTGACGAGGGGCGGGTTATGGTTGCGGAATGTGCAGCAACACTGTATAGGCGTATGGTGTCTCTCGCATTTTGACTCCACTAATACTTTCTTCATCTTGTGGGCCTCCACGGAGCAGTCTATATGACATAATCCATCCATGCAATGCTCAGAAACATCACATTTGGTCTCATCTGCAAATAAAACATATGCAAAACAATGTGTATAGGCTCGGGAGGTACGTAATTATACGGAAAATAGGAAGCGGCCGCGCAGATACCTTCCGCAAAGGAGGAGAGGATCGCACACAGGATCACGACTAGGACAATGCAAAGAGCAGCGCCCTTCTTGCATGAGTTGGCTATGAGTGCCATGAGGAATAATCAGTGCTAACTATTGTATTAAACACTGGTCTTAGTGCAAGAGTCTTGTATTCAAGTTTGGATGTTTGGGTATTCCCATCATGGTTACAACAGCTTCCCTTATATATAGGTATATCTCAAGACACGCATGGTTATTTAACTTTTTTTGGTTCATCTATTTTTACTATGTATCTAGACATATTATTATATCAAGATACATAGCAAAAACAATGTACCGAAAAAGGTAAAAAGCATTTTAGTTTGCAATGGAGGCAGTATTAACTACAATACTAGTGAACATCAATGACAATATACAATATTTAAGGTTTGATATCTTGCACTACCTTGTAAGGTGTTATTAAATATAGTACCAATGAACATTAATGACAATATACAAGGTTTGACTTCTACCTTATAAGGTGTTATTAATTACAGTACTAGTGAACATCAATGATCCAATATTTAAGATTTGATATCTTGCACTTATTTACCTTGTAAGGTGTTATTAATTGCTTTGACTTTTTTTTGATTCATCTATTTTGCTATGTATCTAGACATAGCTAGATGCGTAGTAAAATGGATGTACCAAAAAAGTCAAAACGACTTATAATTTGAAGCGGAGGGAGTATTAATTACATTTGTATCTAACTGGTGAACATCAATGAAAATATGTAATACTAGATGAATATTACATTACATTGTTAAAGGGGATTACAAATATTTTTTTTAAAAAAAAATAGACTATTTTTGTTTATAGTTATATGAATGAAACTATCTTATATTATTTTTGTGGATAACTAAATGCATGTTAGTGGGTGAAGAAAAACTATCAAAATTACATATGCTAGTTGGATATAAATACAATTTGTAGTGGATTATTGAGTGAGTGTTTATGTGGATGTCTTGCATGTTGAGAGAAATACTTAGTGGGGTTTATCTATATATAGGTGTAGTAGGTTTAAGGTTTGATATCTTGCACTTCTATGTTTGGGTATTCCCAGGTGTTATTAATTACCATACTATTGAACATCAATGACAATATTCAATATTTAAGGTTTGATATATTATTAGATCTAAATACATAGCAAAAAGAATGTACAAAAAAAGTCAAAAGCGATTTTTAATTTGCAAGGGAGGCAGTATTAACTACAATACTAGTGAACATCAATGACAATATACAATATTTAAGGTTTGATATCTTGCACTTTTACCTTGTAAGATGTTATTAATTATAGTACCAATGAACATTAATGACAGTATCCAAGGTTTGACTTGCACTTCTACCTTATAAGGTGTTATTAATTACAGTACTAGTGAACATCAATGATCCAATATTTAAGGTTTGATATCTTGGCGCTTATTGACCTTGTAAGGTGTTATTATTTTCTTTGACTTTTGTGATTCATCTATTTTGCTATGTATCTAGACATTATTATATCTAGATTTGTAGTAAAATGGATGTACCAAAAAAAGTCAAAGCGACTTATACTTTAAAGCGGAGGGAGTATTAATTAGGGTACTCTGTGCCGCCGTCGCCGGAGACCTTGTCGTCGCCGCAACGCGTAGAGATCCACTTGTCACCTGACATCTCCGTGCCGCCGCGCTGCGACTTGGGGATTCTTTCAATTGATTTCCTCGGCGTAATACTAATATATAAAACTATAGAATTAATGTTCTCTTACATCTTTTTTTCTCGTTCTCTTTCTCTTTCCGATACCCTCTCCGAGTTTCTGAGTTTGTACTTCCTCTCGACACACTCTCCGAGTTTCCGAGTTTGTACTTCCTCTCGACACACTCTTTTTCTCTAAGCTATGCTCTGGTCGTTCCCCCTCCAATCCCGATCGGAATGTTGTCAAAAAAAAAAAAAAAAAAATCCGATCGGAATGGCGTTTGTATTCGACCAGGCCTTGTTTTGGCCCAATTGCCGTGGGCCAACCGCGCCTAGATAAATATCCCAACCTTTTAGAAAAATAGAAAAAAATAAAAAAGTCTAATTTATCTCTCTTCCGATTTTCCCTAAAATAAAGATATCTCGTCCGATTCTCTTCTTCTAAACTATAAAATCCGTGTTTTCATCCTTTTAACTTTAATAATCTATTGTTTTTCTATCTTATATGATTTTGCTTATATGGCGCCATGGCAAAGGGTAAATCGGGCTAAGTTGAAAGTTTAGGAGATAAATCAGACTACAAACAATTTAAAAATAAATTAAAAAAATTATTAAAAATTGTTCAAAAATTCATCTAAATACTATTACTTGGAAAATAATGTAAATAAAAAAATCTAAAATCTGGTTTAAACTTAGTGTCATGAACGAGAATTGGGCCAGCAGGAGAGTGGCTAATTGGGCCAAACGCGACTGACGGCCGGCCCGGGAGGGGGGGGCGCGGCAGGGGGGGCCGGCCCGCCGCCGCGCTCTCCCTCTCCCGTGACGACTCCGAGTTTGCTTGGCTTTTCAAGTTAGGATTATCTTAGGTAATTTTTTGGTGTGCAAGGGGCTATCTCATCTATAAGGAGACCCTTATTAGGAAATAATAAAATAGGAATTGCTTGTAAAAGGTATTCCGATCATATAAGGAAACCTTATAAAGATTGCTTAGATTACAAGTCCCACTAGTCGGGCTATATAAGCAAGAGGCATGTAATCTCTAGGGGACAAGCAAGAAAATAAAACATATCTATCGCTTTCGCTCTTGGCCTCCACCTTCCCGCTCCAGCGCCGCGCCGTTGCCCCGACCAGCGCGCCGCCGCCGGCGCCTCGGGCCGCCGCCGCCCTCCACGCCACGGCTCCTCCCTCTCCTCTGTCACCCGTCGTGCTGCTCGTCGCCGCCGGGCGAGAGATTGCAGCTCCCTACGTCCTCTCGAAGCTTCGAAGGTCGATGAACACGTGTCAATTCCGGCCCAATCTAGCCGGAATCGACATTTGGTATCCGGAGACCGGGGCGATTCCCACCTCACCATGGCTTAGAGATGAAGGAGTTCACCGCAGCGAAGGGCGCTCCTCGACGACAAGCGCCACTGGATCAGCCGGACGCCCCGGCGACATGGAGGCTCGTCTTCGTCGCGTGGATGCGTCTCGCATCACCTCGAGGGACCGCGAGCATGAAGACCAAGCCGGAGGACCCGGCCCGGGCGGCCGCCGCCCGGGGCAGCGAGGCCGGCGGGCGCAGGCGCAGCGCCTCCCCGCCTCCCTCCCCCGCCACGGATCTCGGCGTTGACTCCGACCCTACAATCCTCCGGCTCGAGGAGGAAGATGACGCCGTACATGGCGCACCGGTCGTGATCGACGTCATCCTCGACGACATTTCGCAGCACCGGCTGCCCTCTCCTTCCCACGACACTGCGGCCGGCGCGGGACTCTCGGTAGAATGGCGTCACCGGCGCCCCTGCCCCTTCCCGAGGCACCACCGCTGGGGCGCTCACGGCTTGGCCGCGCCACCGCGGCGCCCAGCACCGTCTTTGCCACCAGCGGCGGCACACCCTCCGCTACGCCACGGCGCCCAAAGTCCGGGAGTTCGATGGAACCGACGACCGGACCTCTCCGGATTCGCAAGTTGGAGCTCTTCTTCGAGCTCAACTTGGACATCGACGGACGACTACTATGTGAGTTCTACTGCCTTCCATCTCACCGGTCTTGCTGCGATGTCGGTACATCGACCTGTCCAAGAAGAAGACCCCGCTCGAGTGGGATGAGTTCACCAGCGCCCTGCGACATCACCCGGCCCGCCCGACACCTCGAAGTCATGGGGGCATACGCGCCGCCCTCCCGGGGGGCAAGCTGGGCCGACTACATCAACGCCTTCGAGGTCTATGCTTCACGCATGGATTTTTTGAGGGATAGCGCCACCGCGTCGGCCTCTTCGTCGAAGGTTTGCGCACCTCGGTACGCGGGCCCGGCACTCGAGTGGTTCGAGCCCGTTCGATGGAGGAGGCCATCGACCTCGCCCGCTAACGATTTACGAGCCGGACGACACCCAGCAGGGCGCCGCAATGGCGCCGGGCAAGGCCGGCCACCACGGCTACACCGGCAACAGCGACGACGACATCATGGCCGCCCCTGGTTGATGAGATACTGGGCCAGCCAAAGATCTATTTGTTGCTATGGGCGACATCGACGGCCCGACGCCGAACGACATGATCACGGAGCTTCACGCCGCCACGGCGACCAACAAGGAGCTCGGGATCATCTCCAACGCCATCGAAGCCGGGCTCAAAGGCGCAGTGGAGCCTCCCACTATGGCATCGTGAGGTACTTCCACCGCTACTACATCCCCGCCGCTTCGGAGCTTCTTCAGGATTTTCTCTGGGGGAGAACGTCCCCGCCGCATGGCGTAGCGGTGGGCTTCCACCTCCCCCAATCGTCTCCGGAGGATCGGGGCGTTCTCGGCAAGCGTCCTTCTTCTTGCCCATGCCCCCGACGAGTGGATCGAGGGTGCCACCGTCCTCCTCGCCGACAACAACGGTGGCGCGTCTTCTTCCGCATTGGGGCGTCCGCGTCGGTTTGGCGTATGGAGCGCAGGAGATCCAGTGGGGTCGCCCGTGAGCACGCCAGCTGACCTCCTCTCTGGCTGCCTCCCTCGACTTCACCACCTCGCCGCCCGCATTCGCTCCGTCACGTTCTGCGAGGCGACTCCATGCTAAGGTGACGGTGCCGACGACTACACCTACCATCGTCCCCTCCGCCCGACCCGCCGGATGATCGGTATGCGGGACCCTCGGCGCCCCTCCGTCATGCGTCGTGCATGGGCGGCACGTCCCTTCGATGCAGCCTCGCCGAGCTTCAAGTTCAGCATCTGCCCGGCGACCTCCACCTCGAGTTCTCCTTCGCCCGACAAGGACGCCGATGTACGCAGCGGCGACAGCGACAAGTGCGGTCCTCTCACTTTCTTCCGGGCGGGAGTGGTCACCTCCCCAATCGGTCACGCCCCGCTACTACGTGGTGGGTTGGGCGGCACGTGGACGCGCCGCCTCGTCGAACGGTGGGGAGATGTCATGAACCAGAATTGGGCCAGCCCGAGAGTGGCTAATTGGGCTAAACGCGACGGCCGCCGGCCCGGGAGGGTCGAGGACGTGGCGGGCTACAGGGGGGCCGGCCCCCCCGCCGCCGCTCTCCCTCTCCCGCAGACGACTGAAGTTTGCTTCGCTTTCAAGTTAGGATTATCTTAGGTAATTTTTTGGTGTGCAAGGGGCTATCTCATCTATAAGGGAGACCCTTATTAGGAAATAATAAAATAGGAATTGCTTGTAAAAGGTATTCCGGTCATATAAGGAAACCTTATAGAGATTGCTTAGATTACAAGTCCCACTAGTCGGGCTATATAAGTAAGAGGCATGTAATCTCTAGGGGACAAGCAAGAAAATAAAACATATCTATCGCTTTTCGGCTCTTGGCCTCCACCTTCCGCGCCGCGCCGCCGCGCCAGCGCCAGCGCCGCCGCCGCGCCGCGCCCCCGACCACGCCACGGCTCCCTCCCCTCCCTCCTCGTCACCCGTGCCGCCGCTCGTCGCCGCCCGCAAGAGATTGCAGCCCCTACGTCCTCTCCGAAGCTTCGTCGTCGATTTAACACGTGTCAATTCCGCCCAATCCAGCCGTAATCCGACACTTAGAGAATTCGTTTTTGCCTCGATAATTATTAAACAAGTACCCCGCGTTATCTAAGATAGAAAACAAAGATTTTTAAAGTTGAGAGCATGACACCGATTTTATAGTTTAGAGTTGAAGCATCTAGGCCCCTAGATTGGGTTTCATGATTGATGACAATATAATTATCATGACTAACGTGTGTTTTGCGTAAACAAAGGTGAGTTAGGTCATGGTAATGGTGATCTCGGCGATGAGTTTGTTACGCCCCGACGATGGAATTCGTTCGGTTTTCCAATGATGGACGACAAGGTTAAGGGCGGCTAGTTCCGATTGTCGACGGAGTTGGGTGACATCGGATTAGTTGTTGTTAGGACTTTGTTTTTATTTTCGCCGTACTATTAAGGGGGGTACGAACGGGTAGCATGACCTAGGCGAGTCTAGAGACGAGTTGTGATGCACACTTGAGTTTCTTTAGCACTAGGTAGCTCAATTTATGCCTCGAGACATGTTGGAGTTGAAGCAATTCACGGAGTCGCAAAGACGGAGCTGAAAAAGGACCTCAAAGGCCGGCCGGACGCACCGATCGGACGCATCGACCGACTTCGGTCCCTTGACCGGACGCCCCGGTGGGTGCGCCCCGCGAGAGCATTTTCGGGCGAGGTCCAACCGACGTTAGCGGGACGGGACGCTTCGGTGTGGACCGAAGCACCGAACCGACGCCGGTCGGGCGTGTCGAGGTCGCGGTCGCTTCGGACCGGACTCATCGATCGGACCTTTGACCGACTCACCAAAGGCCCGTCCAGCCGCTCGTGCGCAGAAGCTGATTTCGTGGAGTTGCTTGGTGGGGGCTATATATACTTTGTCCCCACGACCTTGCCCCCTCTCTTGCCCATTTGTTCAGCTGAGAAACATCCTTGAGAGTGCAAGGAAGAGCAAGAGCCCTAAGGTGGTCATCCATGCAAGATTAAGGATCATCCTTAGAGTGTTTGAGAGATTCAAGTGTGCATCCACTCTTCTCCTAGGCTTGTTGAGGTCAAGTGAGAGTTCGCGGCTTGTTTCTCTTGGTGATCGCCATCACCTAGACGGCTTGGTGGCGGATCATGGCTTGAAGATCACCCGGTGGTGCTTTGTGGGTGGCTCAAGCAAGCTTGTGAGCGGTTTTGGGTGATTCACCGCGACGGAGTGTCGAAGAATCAACCCGTAGAGAGCACTTAGTTCTTGCGAGGACTAAGGGGGAGCGATACTCTCGAGAGAGTGCTCCAACGAGGATTAGGGGGGTGTGGCGACACCTCGATACCTCGGGAAAAATCGCCGTGTTCCTTCCTCTCTTTTTTCTGCATTTACATTCCGCAATTCTATTTCATGTCGTTACATTCTTAGAATTGCCATGCTAGAGTAGGATTGGAACCTAGGGTGCAAAAACTTTGTGCGTAGTAGTTGTTAGAAACATACTTAGGCACAAGAGGGTGAATATGGGCTAGTAGGTTGCTTAATTAAGTTAAAATTTTAGATTAGCCCAATTCACCCCCTCTTGGGCATCTCGATCCTTTCAAGTGGTATCGGAGCCGTGTTGCTCATAATTAGGCTTAACCGCCAGAGAAAGATGTCCAACGGAATGGCCCACCACCCATGTTCGAAGGCGATGACTTTCCTTATTGAAAAATTCGCATGGAGGCCTACCTTGAGGCCGAGAATCCCGGTGTGCTCAAAGCCACCACCAAAGGTTACGCAAAACCTAAGGATGAAAAAGCCCTCACCGACGTAGAAAAGGAACAAGTCACTTGGAACGCCAAAGCTAGAAACACAATCTTTAGAGGCATTTGCAGGACGTGTTCAACCGCTAAGCGCGGAACCACAAAAAATGCCCATGATCTTTGGGAAGAAATTTGTGCGCTCCATGAGGGAACCAAGAGTGAGCGTGAGGAACGCTATAATCTTGTCATGAATAAGCTTAATTCCTTTGCAATGCTTCCTAATGAAAATGCTAATGACATGTATGGTCGCTTGAATGTCATTGTAGAGGAAATCAATGGACTTAGACTCACACAAATCACGCCGCGGATGTTGTGAGAAGGATGTTGTGTGTCCTCCCCATTGAGAAGTATGGGCACATTGTCACCGTTCTTCATCAAGGTGACCTTTCCGAAGTCTACACCGACAAAAATCTTGGGAAAGATCAATACCCCATCGGATGTATGTTGATCGGTAACCAACGACTAATTAATACCGTCAACACAACACCAAAAACAACCTAGAAATAGGATTTTTAACTAACGTATTCTAAAGTTTTGGTGTTTATTTGGACTTGCAGGTACAAACTCATGGATGATCACTTTGGGCCAAAAAGACAAAGAAAAAGAAATAAAATCAATAAATAGAAAAAAGGCCCAAAGGAGCAAATGGCAAGCCCAAACAAGAATCGCAGGAAAACGTCAAAAAACGGCGGGCGCGGTCCACCCTACAACTTTTCGGGACGAATGGCGACACCTCACCAAAGCGGCCGAACCAGCCAGGGCATAGGTGCCAGCCTTTGGTGCGACCGCACTCGGCCGAGGCGGTTCGCGCCCGCCCGGTGTGAGGCGGTTTTGTTACCTTCAAAACCGGTGAAACCGGCGGGCGCTAGTCGGTTTGCGCCAAAAGAAGGAAGGTGTCCAATGACGGTTTTGGCTCTTTTTCCATGTGGGGGAGAAGAATTTTCCAAAGAGCCCCCTCTCTCTACCTATAAAAAAAAGGAGGTCCACTCCCTCATTCAACATAGATCAAATAGATCAATTCCATACAACACAAGGAGGAGCCACAATGTAATAGAGAGGGGAGAGTTCTATTCTTCTTCTTCTTTTTCTTCTTCTTCTTCTTCTTCCCCCTCCAATTTCTAATGGAGAGTGAGAGAGGAAAGGCTAGAGAGATCTTGGTTCTCTCTACCGAGTCCGGGCCGGATCGCCCCTCGGTGTTCCGCGGTTCCTAGGAGGACGGAGTGCCGGACTTGTCGGCACCGCCGCTTGTACCTCAAGCAAGCTACTTACACTTTGGTAAGAAAAGCTTGTGATTATCTTTTTGGCTTATTGTTCTTCAAGTATATTTTCTTAGCTGTTATAGACTTGCGGGATTGGTAGTCGTACCTTCGGTCGTAACTCTTGGAGAAGGAACTCTTTGACCGGGAACCTCGATCGACCCAAGAGTTGTGGATGGTAGTGCAAACGTGGTGTTTGGGCTAGCGTTCTCCTACCTTTTAAGCGGTGCATCCCACGGTTGAGGGGGTAGGCGGCTTGGTCGTGACAAGCCTTGTCCGGCCCCTTGAAATCCCCCCACGTTCGCTACGTCGTAGAGCTAATTGCCGGTTAATCGTTCTTTGAGCGTGGGCGGTGCCGAAGCAACTTCTAATGAGACTTTAGAAATCCTGCCTCGAAACCTAAGCCATAAAAGATACCTCACTATCCATAAGTTATCCTAGGGTAGCCCTGCTCAAAGATTAGAGCGCAACCGTTCCACGTGGAAAATACGATACCCCGAATACTTAGGGTGAAAGCTACAATGACAATTCCCGGCGCTTGCGGATTTATACGTAATGCGTTAAGAAACGTCAACAAGCTTTACGGCGCCGTCTTCGGGAACGGTAGTCGTAATTTCTCTCGAGCCTAGAGCACCCGTGTGTTGTATCCAAAAAAAAACAAAAATAGTTATTTATTTTTTCTTTTTCAAAATGAAGCCTACTCCAATTCAAAAAACCTTCGGGGCTTCAATGGGGAGTTCACAAGAGCCACAATCTATGTCAAAACCAAAATTTTTTATCGGCTATGAACTCACCCTAAATTAAAAAAAGAAACTTTTTTGGTTCGGGCACTCCATCTCGGTGACCATTTTGAAAATCTATGTTGCCACCTATGAGATTTCGAGGAATTATGATCATGCCTCAAAGCATTCCTAGCATGATCCAAGAAATTCACATGTGAAATTTGTTTCTCGCTCTCCCTCATAGGGAAAGCAAAACAATAGTACACTATTGTCGTAGGAAATTTGAATGGGACCGAGAAAAACTCAAAGACAATTTTTTGTCTAGCATTCTTCCCCATCAATGCCTACCAAGGACAATCCTCGATCTCAAGTAGGATGAGAAGGAGTCCATAGGCGCAGCCCTAGGCCAGATTTATAATGTTTATACATGTTGGCCTAGATATGTCATTACCCGATAGTGTGCCTTTGCATATGTTTTTGGGTCTTGACATAGATGCTGCCCTATGCCTTGACATGACCGTTGGAGGGTTGTTTGCACGCAAACGTAAACCTACAACGAACGTGAGGAAAATCATGGAACACATCCTAGAGAAGCTTGCTTCTCCCGCCGAGAACATTTTCCCTCCACATTATTGGCATGTCAAGTATTGAGGATCCCTCATCGGTCGAGCCATTCCCAAGCACCGCCATTGGAACCGATCGTTGAGACCTCTCGAACCACGAACACCGAAGGAAGGAATGCTTCGCCCTTCGGAGTTCGCGATTGAATCAAGGATGATGGTAGAACCTCGTAAAACCGAGGTGCACTTAGACTTCCATATCTCACTCATCCCCGACTTCAATCTTCTCATAGGTTACCCCTAAAAAAAATCGAAAGACCTATAGAGGGGAGCCATGATGAGAAGTTGGGAAAGAATGTTTCCGCCTCTTACACCTAGACATCCCAAAGGCGAAGCATCTTCCCAACCAAAACCCGCTCGAGGAGGCTTAAGTTTATAACTCTATTCGTTTAACCCAAGATGTTTCACATCTTAGGGAAACGAAAACACTGTCGCCCTCACACGAACACAAGTCATGTCCCTCCGGCCGATAAAAGCGTTGTTCTTGACAATGGTCAAGATTCAATGGTCGATCCTTCATGTCACATCTTTTGAGGATAAAACCTCGGGTGCCATGGACATGCACGAAGCAACAACTCATGAGACCAAGCGAGAAATTTGTTTTGAGCATAACAAGTTGTCACTTGAAACCGCCTACATGCTCACCCTTGGGTCTTCTTGAGTTTGTTTTGCTTCTAGCCGAAAGTGCTTCGACGAAAATTACAACCACGTCTTGGTTTTCTTTGTAAACCTTTTTAAAAAGAATGGTTGCAAACCTCGTAGTAGCATGATGACGCTAACCTTGCGCCTTGAGCGTAATGCTAAATTCTTATTGGTGAAACGGGAACTTCACCATCATCACCAAGGGGATGTTTTCCCACGGTCAAGCTTACGACCATAATGAAAGCACCGCCAGAGATACCCTGGACTATCATAAAAAAAAATTAGAAAAGGCGCAAAAAGTCTTTCTCTCTTCTTATTAATAAAAGAAAGAACATGTTATCAAGTTAGTATGCACCTTTGGGTATTCTTGTCGCTAACCATTTCAGGTGGAGATCGATTGAGAAGAACAAAGAGGCATGCGGCGCTTGAGAACATGAGGGCTATCATAAAAAAAAAAAAAAAAAAAGCTACGATGTCCATGGGTGATGGAACATGCTCAAGAGGAGACCGGACCTTGCACACTTGACTTTTTCACAAAAGTCTAAGTGGGGGGGAAGATGGTGACAATCCTAAGTTCCATCCATCAAGGGACCATAAAAAAAAAGGGGGTGAATAAAAATATAATGTCAGCCCCTGCTAAAAAAAAAAAAAAAAAAAAAAAAAAAATAGAGATGGAGAGAAAAGAAAAAAAAGAGAAAACAAAGAGAGAAAAAAAAGAGTGAAAAAAAAAAAAAAGAGTGTTGTTGAAAAATAATAATAATAATAATAAGAGAGAGGAGCGGGTTGGCCCCCGCATGGTCAAGATACATATCAAAGTCTTTGCTGACTCCACCCATCATTGCTTCCACAAGCAAGAAGGGTTTGTCTCTCATCCTTTGTTGCTACCATCAAGACCCATGGCCCGAAAGCACATGTGTGTGTGTGTGTGGCCGAACCTTGAGGTGCACTGGGCAGGGCCATCACATAAACCGCAAACAACAGCTTCGATGCTTCATCCGTAGATCTTTGTCGGTAAGTATATCCGTGTATGCAAGGGAAATAAATGTTCACCAAACACTCTTACTCATATTTGTCTCCATAGTTACGAACATACAACTTCATGCTTCCCTTTGTTATGACATATACTTTGGGTTTGGGTACATTTACACGCCGTAATGCATCCATAGATCTTTTAAATTGAGCATGGTGCTTAGGTTAAAAAGATCTCCTTTAATCAAAATTCGACATGGTGTTGGATCTTGGTTAATGAACTTAGAGGTTTCTTTGTCATGATCTTTGGGAGTATCTTATTTTGGAGATAAATAAAGGCTATGTTATTCATTGTTTCTTTATGTTAGCCTTCTTGGAGTAATGATGAGGTGAACAAATTAAAATAAAATAAAATAAATAAAATAAAATAAAGTTCTCATAATAAAGGCTCCACGGTATTCTTGCCGATAGAGCCATGTTGTTGTTTTTGTTTTTTGTTTTCTTTGTTTAAAATACAGGTACAAGAATAAGTGTGGGGGAGATCTCTCAAGCATACAAGCACATCTACCCGAGATCTCCCCAAGCACAAATGCAATCTAACACCGAGCAATTCATGATGGAGAAGGACAACACAAACAACTACCATTAACTCCTTCCTCTTCAAACGGTGGTTTGCGCTACTCCCTCTCTCACATCCTCCATAAAGTTTTGAGGTTTAAAATTGAACAAATCAAAAAGACAAAACTTAGGAAAACTCCATCTCTAGTCTACCAATTGAGAAATAGCATGCATACTCTTTATTCCTCGCCAAAAACCATACTTTGATGAGCAACTACCTATTAGGGACCCCATGTTCATCTAAACAATTGAGCTTTGAGATATGGTAGAATGACTTGACACTTGCTCTCTTATGCAATGAGACTTGGTTTTATCTTCTAAAAATTAAAATAAAGCATGCTCATGGTTTGACTTAGCCAAATCCTACCAAAGCTTTGAATAACAACATGAATATCCACTATAGCTACTTCCTGGCCAGTATTGAGTTTTGTCGCTCCGTTGATGTGTTGAGAGAGGTTCATACCCCCAAGATCGGAAAACACGTACACCCACATATACACTGATTCTCACAATGAGAATTGTGCACAACATGCACCCCTACCATCCACCAAATAAATACTCCATTCATTATACCATGATCATCTCCAGGTTATCAAGAAAAATGCGAGAGAGAAGGATACAAAGTGCTAAAAAAAAAATAAGAGATGAAAAAATGGACACGTGTCCGAGGGCCAGTAGAGCCCACATCTCCAAAAAAAAAAAGAAAGAAAAAAAAAAAAAAAAAGAGACAAAAGGAAAAGTGGACTCAGATATCTCCAAAAGCATATATATATAAAAAAAGGGGGGGAGAGATCATGAGTCAAGGGAGTAACCACAAAAAATACCAAAAATATTTTCCATACACTATTGCACATTTCGATCTAGGAGTATGGCTCCTCTTTCCAACGATCCGAGCTTGACCCCACAAAACATACAGAGTATGCGTATGCAACACTCCACCCAAAGATCCACAAAACCAAAAAAAAGATAGGATGAGTGAGAGTGAAGAGTGCTTTGGTAAGGAAACACAAATCAGTGACTATGTGAGAATCAACCATGGAGCATTGCTACTTTATCTTAAAAAAAAATAATAATAATAATCAACCAAGTCTTTGCACATGAGTAGTAGCAAGGAGATACGATTTCATGATCGTTCCATTGTTCAATCGCCCAAGAAAACATGGTAGCCACTCTTGAATGCTCACAAGGCAAGGTGAGGCCCGAATAACTTGTATGCAGTGTCTACATCTTGGAGATTGAACCACTTTAGTCCTGCGGCCTTCACTCGAGATCGAGTAAAGGGCTAAGTGGGGGAGTTTGTTGACGGTAACCAACGACTAATTAATACCGAATCAACACAACACCAAAACAACCTAGAAATAGGATTTTTAACTAACGTATTCCAAAGTTTTGGTGTTTATTTGGACTTGCAGGTACAAACTCATGGATGATCACTTTGGGCCAAAAAAAAAAAGACAAAGAAAAAAGAAATAAAATCAATAAATAGAAAAAGGCCCAAAAGGAGCAAATGGCAAGCCCAAACAAGAATCGCAGGAAAACGCCAAAACCAAAGCCAGCGCAAATTCCACCCTACAACTTTTCGGGACGAATACGACGACACCTCACAAAAGCCGGGCCGAACCGCCTGTGACAGGTGCGCTACAAGCATCGCTGCGCGGGCAGCACCCCGGCCGAGGCGGTTCGCGCCCGGCTGAGGTGAGGCGGTTTGTTACCTTCCAAAAACCGTGAAACCGACGCGGCGCGCTAGTCGGTTTGCGAAAGAAGGAAGGTGTCCAATGACGGTTTTGGCTCTTTCCATGTGGGGAGAAGAATTTTCCAAAGAGCCCCTCTCCTCTACCTATAAAGGAGGCCCCTCTCCCCTCATTCAACATAGATCAAATAGATCAATTCCATACAACACAAGGAGGAGCCACAATGTAATAGAGAGGGAGAGTTCTATTCTTCTTCTTCTTTTTTTCTTCTTCTTCTTCTTCTTCCCCTCTAATTTCTAATGGAGAGTGAGAGAGGAAAGGCTAGAGAGATCTTGGTTCTCTACCCGAGTTCTGCCGGACGCCCCTCGGTGTTCCGCTGTTCCTAGGAGGACGGAGGTGCGGGACTTGTTTGGTGCCCCGCCCCGCTTGTACCTCTCAAAGCTACTTTACACTTTGGTAAGAAAAGCTTGTGATTATCTTTTTGGCTTATTGTTCTTCAAGTATATTTTTCTTAGCCGCTATAGACTTGCGGGGATTGGTAGTCGTACCTTCGGTCAGAACTTTGGAGAAGGAACTCTTTGACCTGGGGAACTCGATCACCCAAGAGTTGTGGATGGTAGTGCAAACGTGGTGTTTGGGCTAGCGATTTCTCCTACCTTTTGCGGTGCATCCCACGGTTGAGGGGGTAGGCGGCTTGGTCGTGACAAGCCTTGTCCGTCCCTTGAAATCCCCCATCGTTCGGCCAAGGTCGTAGAGCTAATTGCCTTATTAATCGCTTTTTGAGCGTGGGCCGGTGCCCAAGCAACTTCTTAACGAACTTTAGAAATCCCCTCGCCGAAACCTAAGCCATTAAAGATACCTCACTATTCATAAGTTATCCTAGGGTAGCCCCCTCGGCTCAAAGATTAGAGCGCAAACCGTTCCTCGTGGAAAATACGATACCCTGAATACTTCGAGGGTGAAAGCTACAATGACAATTCCGTGCGCTTATGGATTTATCGGTGCGTTAAGAAACGTCAACAATGTACATGCACATCAATCCCAAGGATGAATCTTCATAGACCAAGAAGAAAGACCTTGCCTTCAAGGCTAGCATTGACAAGAAAGGCAAAGGCAAAAGCGTTCGTGACTTCCTCTCAAAACCCAAGTGATGAGGAACTTGATGATCTTGCACTCATTGTGAAGAGAACTACCAAGATGCTCAAGGGCCTTAGCAAGAGGGGAGTCAAGTTTGATTCATCAAGAAAAGCAATTCTATACAAGTAGCAAGAAGAAGCCACTCTCCCGAGATGGAGTGCTACAATTGCCATCAACTTGGTCACCTTTGCTCATCAATGTCCCGAACCACCCAAGAAAGACAAGCACAAGAAGAAGCAACGGACAAAGAGAGAAGAATCAAGTGATGATGAAGAGAAGAAGAAGGATAAGCCATACAAGAAGAAAGATGGCAAGAAGAAGGAGTACCACAAGAAGAAAGATGGAAAGGCTTACTTTGTTGGTGATTGGCTCACCGACATTGAATCATCATGTGGTGGCTCCTCCGGTGAAGAAAGTGACAATGAGCAAGAACATGTGGCGGCAATTGCTATTGGGTCTTCATACGCTTTCACCACCACGGCCACCATCTTCATCGCTTCACACACCTATGCCTCATGGCAAAGGACTCAAAGGTACCAAGTGATGATGAAAGTAGTGATAGTGATAATGATAGTGATGATGATGTTGAGTATGAGGCACCTAGCTATGATGAGCTTGCGACTTTGCTTGGCAAGTATTCTAAGATGGTCTCAAAGGCAAAAAAAAAGATTGGCATGCTTAAACTTGAGAATGAAACTCTTCTTGCTAAACATGACAAAGCACAAAAAGGCTAGTGATGAGCTTAGAGATGAATACAAACTTGTGAAGTCCTCCCTCAAGGAGCTCAAACCTTCCCTAAAGGAGCTCAAAGAAAAACAAGATAAACTTGAGGGAACTCACAATGAGCTCATCATTAGATATAAAAAAGCTCAAAAGAAGAGTATACAAATCTCAAGGTTGAGCATGACAACCTTCTTGTCGCTAATGAGTTTTTTAAATGATGAGCCACATGTTGCTACTAACCATGTTGTTAAGATTGATATAGCTACTTCATGTGATGATTTGATTGATGAGAACATTGAGCAAAAGGCTAGTAGCAAAGGCAAGCAAGTGGTTGTGGCCGATCACTATGATGAGTACATCAAGATCAAGAATGAGAATATCAAGCTAAAGAAAGATCTTGAAGAGCTATCAACTCAAAACATGGTTGTGGTTGAGAAAAGTGATGAAACATATGAGTCGGGTCTTGAGTTTGAAATGCTCAAGCAAGAAAATGTGAGGCTCAAGAGAGAGAATGTCCAACAAGCCACCATCTTGAGCAAGTCCACCAATAGTGAAGAAGAGCACAAGAAAGTGCTTGAGTTTGAGATGATCAAACGAGAGAATGAGAAGCTCAAGAAAGAGAAAGTCCAACAAGCCGCCATCTTGAGCAAGTCCACCAAGGGTGAAGAAGAGCACAAGATAATGCTTGAATTTGAGATGATCAAACAAGAGAATGAGAAGCTCAAGAAAGAGAAGGCTCACCCTCACTACCGCTTGAGCAAGTTCACCAAGGGTCACAATCTTCAAAGTGAGCTCTTCATGAACACCGTGAATGAAGATGGACAAGAGTGGTATTGGGTACAAGGCAAATGAAGAGAAGAAAGCTAAAGTTCAAGCTCAACATCAACTCAAGTCAAAGCCCAAGCCCAAGCCAAAGAGATGCTTTGAGTGTGGTCAAGAAGGGCATTTCTCTCATGAGTGTGTGACACCACCACCACAACCCTTGCCCAAGCATGCTAGACCTTTTGCCTTCAATGCTCACTACATGCTTAGAAAGGATACTAGTGGCAAAAACCAAGGTCATGTTCTTAGGTCCACCAAACAAGAATAGGCCTAAGCAAATTTGGGCTGCCAAGTCATTGATTGAGAACACCAAGGGCCCTAACCAAGAGTGGGTCCCAAGCAACAAGCTTGATCTATTGTGTGTAGGTGAACTACAAGACCGGTGGAAGTCATTGGGTTATTGATAGTGGTTGCACACAACATATGACCGTGATCCTCGTGATGTTCACCTCACTAGAAGAAGGGGACAAAGGCCACAACAAGATTACATTTGGTGACAATTCAAAGAGCAAAGTGAGAGGCTTGGGAAAGGTTGTAATATCAAATGATCACTCACTATCAAATGTCCTATATGTTGCTTCATTGAGCTTCAACTTGTTGTCGGTTGGTCAACTATGTGATCTTGGCTTCCAATGCCTATTTGATGAGCATGAAGTTGCCGTGATAAAGAAGAGTGACAAGCAAGAGATATTTAGAGGTTTTAGGTACAACAACCTCTATGTTGTGGATTTCACTTCCGAAGAAGCCAACTTGCAAACTTGCCTTTTGCTAAGGCTACATCACTTGGTTGGCTATGGCATAGAAGACTAGCACATGTTGGTATGGGGTCTCTCAAGAAGCTAATGAAGAATGATCTAGTGAGAGGATTGAAGAATGTCGAGTTTGAAAAAGGACAAGCTTTGTAGTGCATGTCAAGCCGGCAAGCAAGTTGCCAACACCCATCCAACCAAAGCTTTCATGTCAACACATAGAGTGCTAGAGCTACTTCACATGGATCTCTTTGGGCCAACAAACATACAAGAGCTTGGGGGCAAACCTATATTGTCTAGTGATTGTTGATGACTACTCAAGATACACTTGGACCTTCTTTCTTCATGACAAACCGAAGTGGCCGCTTGCTTCAAGAAGTTTGCTAAAAGAGCTCAAAATGAATTTGATGTGAAGATCAAGAAGATAAGAAGTGACAATGGCAAAGAGTTTGACAACACAAACATTGAGCTATATTGTGATGAAGTTGGGATCAAGCATGAGTTCTCCTCAACCTACACTCAACAAAATGGTGTAGTGGAGAGAAAGAACCGGACACTAATCACTTTGGCAAGAACAATGCTTGATGAGTATGGCACCGATGAGAAGTTTTGGGCCGAGGCAATCAACACCGCATGCTATGCATCCAACCGCCTCTATCTCCAAAAGTTTCTCAAGAAGACACCTTATGAGTTGCTCAATGGGAAGAAGCCGGACGCCTCCTTCTTTTGGGTGTTTGGTTGCAAATGCTACATCTTCAAGAAAGCGCCAACATCTAGGGAAGTTTCAAAGACGTTGTGATATTGGTTTTCTTGTTGGTTACTCATCGAAGTCCAAAGCATATCGAGTATTCAATCATGCCACCGCATGGTAGAGGAAACATATGATGTGGAGTTTGATGAATCTAACGGCTCCCAAGGAGCACTTGAGAATCTTGATGATGTAGGTGATGAACCATTGAGGGAGGCCATGAAGAACATGCCGGTTGGAGACATCAAGCCTAAAAATGATGATGATGATGTTCAAGAAATTGACAAGCCATCTTCATCAAATGTTCCACAAGATGATGATAAAGATGAGAACAACCACCACGATGATACTCATGTCTCTCATGAACAAAGTGTGGAACAAGCTCAAGATGTTGATGCTCCACAAGACCCTCCTCAAGTGGTTGATCGAAGGAATTCACCTCTACTCCAAGCACATCCTCAAGATCTCATCATAGGGAGTCCTACAAAGGGGGTTATGACTCGATCTCAAAAACTTGCTAATTTTGTTGAACATCATGCTTTTGTCTCTTGTTTAGAACCTACTACCATAGAGGAAGCTCTAGAAGATCCGGATTGGGTGAATGCCAAGCATGAAGAATTGGGCAACTTCACCCGCAATGAAGTGTGGACACTTGTAGAGTGACCTAAAGGCGCTATATAGGCTCAAGCAATCCCCAAGAGCATGGTATGAGCGCCTTCGGGACTTCCTCATTGCGAAGGGCTTCACCATTGGGAAGGTGGACACCACACTATTCACCAAGAAGCATGAAGGGAACATCTTCATTTGTCAAGTTTATGTCGATGACATAATCTTTGGCTCAACAAATGAAGAACATTGCAAGGAGTTTGGTGCCTTGATGTCGAAGGAGTTTGAGATGTCCATGATTGGTGAGCTTACCTTCTTCCTCGGGTTTCAAGTCAAGCAATTGAGAGAAGGGACCTTCATCTCTCAAGAAAAGTATACCAAAGACCTTCTCAAGAGGTTTGATATGGAAGATTGCAAGCCCATCAAGACACCCATGCCAACCAATGGACAACTTGACCGGATGTGGGAGGTACACCGGTAGATAAGACTCACTATCGATCTATGATTGGTAGCTTGCTCTATCTCACCGCATCTAGGCCCGACATCATGTTTAGTGTTTGCTTATGTGCTCGTTTTCAAGCTAACCCTATGGAATCCCATCTCACCGCGGTGAAGAGAATTCTTAGGTACCTCAAGCAAACACCAAGCATGGGCATATGGTATCCCAAAGGTGCAAGATTCCAACTTGTTGGCTATTCACTCGGATTATGCTCGGTTGCAAAATTCATAGAAGAAAACAAACCGGGAGGGTGCCATTTGCTTGAAGGTCCATTGTCTCTTGGTGTTCGAAGAAGCAAAATAGTGTGACCTTGTCAACCGCCGAGGCGGAGTATATTACCGCGGGAGCTTGTTGTGCTCAAATTCTCTACATGAAGCAAACTCTCCTTGATTATGGTGTCAAGTTCGAGAAGGTTCCATTGCTATGTGATAATGAAAGTGCCATCAAAATTGCAAGCAATCCGGTTCAACATTCCCGCACAAGCATATTGATATTCGGCATCACTTCATTCGTGATCATGTGTCCAAGAAAAGATATATCTCTTCAAGGAGTAAGGACCGAAGACAATTTGGCGAGACATCTTCACTAAGCCTTTGGATGAGGCAAGGTTTTGTGAGTTAAGAGGCGAGCTCAATATTCTTGACTTTTCCAACTTCTCTAGAAAATGAGCTTGTGTTGTCCCTTGCATTCATTGTATTATATGCCATGTTTAAATTCATGCAATGCATATAGGGCTTGTCTAACATGTTTAAGATAACTTAAAAAGCGTGTGAAAAAGCTTAATCTTGGTTCAAACTTGACAAGCCAACTAGATTCAAATTCTGCTTTTAAATTCTCGTATTGCATCTCATATGCATGTGTGTTGGTTTGTCATTCTTCTTCGGTTTAAGTTTGAGTATCCGCTGTGTTAGCCCAAGGATGAGAGAGCTTTTTGACGCTCCAAATGGTTCATAAACTCCATTGCTTGGCCATACGATGCTCTGGATCGGATTTATTGCCTATTTTTCGAAAATTAAAGCTATGCCTATGGCAAAATATTTGCAAAATCGAGGGTTTGAGAGAGGACTCCCATGACCTGTTCCAACCGGTGGTTATTTGGCTCTTATTTGCGTTGGAATTCGGTTGGGAGAAGTTGCGCTTGAAGGAAGAAATCAGAAAAAACCGTAAAACGGCGACCGGAAGTGTCAGGACCCTTGACCAGGACTCACTAGCGTACCCTGTAAGAGCGCCCGGTCGGAAGGAGATTCTGGGCTTTTCTGTAATTGTGACCGGAAAGCGATCAAGGTCGCGTCGGGCGAGGGCTTGGCGTCCGGTCAGGAATTTTGAAGCGGGATTCATTTACGCGTATATGACATGTGGGGCCTCCTTCTTTCTTTTATCATACGCGGCGGGTCCCCACTTCTCTTCCAATCGGCGTCACCCCCGCCGCGTTCGAGCCCGGCCGCGGCGGCCCCACCCACCCGCCCGTGCCGACTTCGCCCACGCCGCCCCTCGTCCACCGCTGGCCGCCCGCCCAGCGTCCTCGCGCGCCGCCTCCGTCGGTCCACCGCCTGGCGCCCTGCGCCGCCCGGCCAGCGCCATAAGCGGCACCGCCCGCGCCATCCCGCGCTTCGCCGCCATACCTCTACCCGCAACAACCTAGGGCGCCGCCGCCGTCGCCATTGGCGCACCGCCGGAGCATCCTCGTCCCGGGACCGCTTCCTCCCCACGAGGCTCGTCATTCTTGTCACCATCGACCTTCTCTGCCGCGGCCAAGCTCGATTCACTGCCGTTGGTGAGTTAAACCGATTTGCCCGAGTCTTTGTCCATGACCTGTTCGGACGTAATGCCTAAACTAGTTCAGCACTTGTGTCGCGTGACCTCTCTCTTCTTCGCTCTTTTGGTCGCGATCTTTGTTTCTTGCCGCCCAAAGGGTGCCATTCCCAACCTTGGCCACTCCGCTCCCGTGCCTTGGTGAGCTCCCGGCCTCCCTCTATACATTTGCTCACAAGGTGCTCGCTAAATTGTCCCACCAGCCATATGTCTTGTGTCTCACTGTTTTTAAGACCGACTCATATGCGTGATTTACGCTTGTTCCTAGGAGGATCCCCACATTGTCACTTGCCTTATCTTTTCACAGAGCCTTGCAAGATTAGGTATACCCATTTTCATTCCATTCTTATCCCCATATGCTTCTTTGTCTCTAGGATGATCTTACCCCTAGCTATTTATTCATGTTATAAATCCCTCCTCATTCTATCTTGTGCGGCCGAGTTGGTTACTCACTTGACGGTGGCGATTTTGGCGTGCTTGAACAAACTTCGAGGCCAAGCCGCGGTATGGAAAAAAGGCCAAACATCTCCGGTGACAGCCGGCGATTTGTTTTCTCTTTTGACTTGCGGTGGCGACTTTGAGTCGGGAGTCTTTTCGGTTACCCGATGGTTCTTTGTGATTGCATTCGGCGGTTTTTTCTCTCGATCATGGCGGCGCCACGAAAGAACACGGTCCGCCTCGACCCCCACCTCCTCGTGGTGGCGGTCCATCGGACAAGAGCAAGAAAGTTGCCGAGTCGCGGCCAAAAGAAGTCAGCGCAAAGCGCGATGGTGAATGACACGTGAGGTCCTCTCGGTGGCTAGAAGCGGCCGAGACCGCTTGGCTGGGTGGTCCACGTCTTTGGACTTAATATCGGGGAGACCCGATCTCGGCCGGCGAGAGGCAGCCTCCGCCACCTCCTCGGCGATCGGCTCAGCCCGATCTACTCGAGGCGGTCCTCGTACCGGCGGCCGCAGGCGAACCGTCGTTCCTCCGGACTCGCCTTTGTTCTCTTTCCGGGCGACCGTCCCTCGGCTCGGCACCGGCCACGGCCCGGCCACGGCGGCGGCCGGCCCGGCCGCGAGTGCGAGCAGCGAGCCCGGCTCCCTTGACTTGAGGCGGTGTCGGCGTCTACACAGCGCGGTATCGCTTTGTGCTGGCGATGCGAGTGGTTTCCACTCGGCCGGCAGGATGCTCTGAAGGGTATTGGACAGCTCTTCCGCGGACTTCTCGCGGGCATATGAGGAGAGTGCGGTTGCTATCCGTCCTCCACCCAGTGCGGGGTTGGCGACATAATTCGCGCGATTGGTGGCGGTCGACCCCGCCTCGGCTATCTCGAGGATTGGCGGACTTACTTGGCGAGAGGGCAGCAGCTGCGTGACTTCACGTGGGTCGAGTTCACCACCACGTGGATTGACCCGAGCACAATTTCTTAGTGTTTGCCTTCAAAGGCGAGAGGTGCAGTTGCGAGTGTTAGGGGCTCGCCCGGCTTCTAGGGTTGCCCTCCTCTCGGACTTCGGCTCCCAGGGGCTGTGCTATGGCGCCGAGCCGCCGTGGCGACCCAGGGGCGGCGAGTGCCTACACGGCTGATCGGGTTAGCGGTTGCTACAAGGCACCCTTCGGAGGGCTCCGGTCGTCTACCTACAGGCCTCACTCCACTTGCGAGTTGTGGATGCTATAGTCGGCGGGGACGATTACGCCGGGGATTGGCTACAAGGAGGCGCTCACCCGCTTGCGGCGGTGGATTCTCTTCCACCTTATGGATCGAGATAGAGTTTGATGTTTGGGACTTGATCTTGTCGGAGATGGAGGACACTATAGCCGAGGGGATCAGGCTGCCAGCGGCTTCCTTTTGCTCCTTTGGATCTCCTTCGATTTGGAAGACCGTGCCTCACATGGAGGCCGGCGTTGTGCAGAGGAGTGGACGCGGTCGACTACACGCTTTCCCAGCTCGACCGCCGTCGGCTCCTCAAGACCACACCCATTTGGTACCCCACCTGCCACCGTTTCTCGGGGGCGATCCACGCGGTCGAAGGCAGCTCGGGATCTTGTGATTGCCCGGATGGTTGCTCTTGAGGAGGCGCGGCTTGAGTCGAGCAGCGCGGCCACAGCGGAGGGTTTGCGGCCCTTGAGCGGCTCGGCGGCGACTACGTGCCTCGGTACCTCCGCGATGACATGACCACAAGGCGGAGGTTCGGTTACGCTCCTCCTTGCGTCCGGACCAGGCCCTGCTTTCACTAGTTGCCGAGATGAGGGCGGCGAGGCGGCGGCGTGAGATCCGTGGTGAAGGCGGCGGGCTCTCAGCACGGGAGATATGAGCGGGGAGGTAGGGACGACTTCCAGCGTTCCCCTTGCCCACCCCGATTGCGGCGGTTCTGTACCCGGCCGGCGATTTCAACAGCAGCCGGCAGACCGCTCTCATAGGCTGCCGGTTGGCCGGACTTCACCGGGATTCGGGTTGAGATGCCTCGGCCACTACCACTTCCAGCGGTGCCCACGCATCTCGATTTCCGGCATGTCCGGGCTCCGGGCACCGGTTTCGGTTGGAGTTTCCCTTTCACCCGGTCAGTTCCTGTTGGTCGGCTTTCGGCCTCCGGCGGGCCTCCTCGCCCGGCTATATTCAGGCTATGCGGCTTTTCATCCTGGCGAGTCCGTACTACACCGGCTTCACACCCACGGCCTTGAGAATGACTTCCCGGCTTGGTGTGTCGGCGGATCCTCTGATTGCCACATGCGCCCGGGCTGTTCTCTCGGCCTACGCCTAGTGCACCACTCACTTCGGCGGGTGTGGCGGCTCTTGGATTCTCACCCAGGTCACTCAGGCGGCTTCGGCGGCCGAGTCTATTGTTGTCACACCCGCGATTGGGTGCGGTCGGCGCCCGAAGTCAAAGTGTGCCGTTTCTCAGAGCCCGAGGTCGGCCTTAAAGTGACTACTACTTCGAGACTCCGCTAGTTGACCACGCTACTCGAGCACGAGCAGTTGAGGCAGGCGGTCATTTCGCCGAGGAGACGACTCCACTCCCGGCTACCACGAGCCGACCCCAACCGCTTCTTCTACACTTCCCCGTCCGAGGGTCTTGCGCTTTGCGTCGATGGTCGGCAGACTCCGAGTTGAGTCGAGTCCGGATGATGCCTCTCGGTTCGTTGTGGCGACTCGTGCTCCATTGACCAAATCAAATGCCGCTTCTACCCCTCCTACCGACCCTTAGACTTTTGGTCCTTGATGACAAAGGGGGAGAGTGTAGAGTATGTAGACTTAGGGGGAGCTTGTGAGAGGGAGTTGGTTCTTTTGGTGTGATACACTTGCATGCATCATGTTTACCTTCATGCCTCGCATTGTATATGCTTGTGATGCATCGTGATACACTTTATGACATGTGTGCTCTCTACTTCGGTATCATTATATATCATGTCATGCTTTTTGCTCATATGGTCTTGCTTCGCACTTATGGTTTACTCGATTATTACTTGTGATATTTTTGAACCATATGAGCTATCCTTGTCGTACTCACTCTTCATGCAGATTCTATGAGTACATATATGATCTTGTATCGCATGAGCCACCCTAACCCCTTTGATCTCATTGGCGAGGAGGCTCATGTGAACAAGTGCGCTTAAAAACCTCACTCTTAATCTCCATACTCTAGAGTTTGTCATCAATCACCAAAAAGGGGAGATTGAAGCATCTAGGCCCCTAGATTGGGTTTCGATGATTGATGACAATATAATTATCATGACTAACGTGTGTTTTGCGTAAACGATGTGTGAGTTAGGTCATGGTAATGGTGATCTCGGCGATGAGTTTGTTTCGCCCCGACGATGGAATTCGTTCGGTTTTCCAATGATGGACGACAAGGTTAAGGGCGGCTAGTTCCGATTGTCGACGGGTTGGGTGACATCGGATTAGTTGTTAGGACTTTGTTTTTATTTTTCGCCGTACTATTAAGGGGGTAATGCGAGCGGGTAGCTTGACCTAGGCGAGTCTAGAGACGAGTTGTGGTGCACACTTGAGTTTCTTTAGCACTAGGTAGCTCAATTTATGCCCGAGACATGTTGGAGTTGAAGCAATTCACGGAGTCGCAAAGACGGAGCTGAAAAGGACCTCAAAAGGCCGGCCGGACGCACCGACGGGACGGACAGCGGCCGGGCCTTCGGTCCTTGGCCGGGCCTTCCGGTGGGTGCATCTGGCCGAGAGAGCATTTTTGGCGAGGTCCAACCGGACGCGATGACGGACGCGCCCGGTGTGGACCGGAAGGTTAACGGCCGGACGCTCGGTCAGGGGCGTGTCGAAGGCCCGTGTCGTTTCGACCGGACTCAGCGGCCGGACCCTTGACCGGACTCACCGGTCGTCCGTCCGGTCGCTTTTCCATGCAGAGAAGGCGATTTCGTGGAGTTGCTTGGTGGGGGCTATATATACTTTGTCCCCACGACCTTGCCCTCCCTCTTGCCCATTTGTTCCGAGAAACATCCTTGAGAGTGCAAGGAAGAGCAAGAGCCCTAAGGTGGTCATCCATGCAAGATTAAGGATCATCCTTAGAGTGTTTGAGAGATTCAAGTGTGCATCCACTCTTCTCCTAGGCTTGTTGAGGTCAAGTGAGAGTTCGTGCTTGTTTCTCTTGGTGATCGCCATCACCTAGACACGCTTGGTGGCGGATCATGGCTTGAAGATCACCGGTGGTGCTTTGTGGGTGGCTCAAGCAAGCTTGTGGCGGTTTTGGGTGATTCACCGCGACGGGAGTGTCGAAGAATCAACCCGTAAAAGAGCACTTAGTTCTTGCGAGGACTAAGGGGAGGCGATACTCTCGAGAGAGTGCTCCAACGAGGATTAGGGGGTGTGGCGACACCTCGATACCTCGAGGAAAAATCGCCGTGTTCCTTCCTCTCTTTACTTTCCGCATTTACATTCCGCAATTCTATTTCATGTCTTTACATTCTTAGAATTGCCATGCTAGAGTAGGATTGGAACCTAGGGTGCAAAAACTTTGTCGCGGTAGTTGTTAGAAACACACTTAGGCACAAGAGGGTGAATATGGGCTAGTAGGTTGCTTAATTAAGTTAAAATTTTAGATTAGCCCAATTCACCCCCCCTCTTGGGCATCTCGATCCTTTCAAGAGTAAATTAGATTTTTTTTTTTTGAGAGGACGAGGAGATTTTTTAACCCCGGGCCCTTAAAACTCGCCCTATCTCTCCTAACAAACATGCCCCCATGACTGTCTCGGGAGAGTTAGACCAACTGGGCTAGCTTCCGTTGACGTCCCTCCCTTTTCTAAAAAGGTGGGGATATTAAATTGTTCTGTTTAGTACTAAGTTTGTGTGGCATTGTTTACTGTAGAGGGCTCTTTACTTTATAAATAAATTCGTATCTAACTGTTATCGGTAACAAGGTTTGTGCTCGCATTGTTTCGTGACGTCTCTGCACATGATGAAAACTTTGTTGTGTAATATCATTGTACAAAAAAAAATGGTTACTTGTGTTGGCTCGCAAACATTTGCATCTTTTGTTGCTTCGTAGAACTCTTGACTCTTGACAGTTTTTCCTTTGAGATCAATTCAGCAGAGAAGCGTTCTTTCTATGAGATAACCTGTTACGAACAAAGCGAGTTGCTCCTATTGACATCTTATCAAGCTAATCCTACTCTTTATAGCTGCATAGCTATGCCTTTGTCTTTTGTACAATATTAAAATGGTTATATAAATTGAAAGATAATGACAAACGCGCCTCAGCGCTCACAAACTATCTGCATAATTTCTCTGTTTGGTCGTCGACGAAAAAAAGATGTGAGCCCATGTGCCAAAAATTTATAATCCACTGCTCCTTCTGATTTTATTTTGATTGGAGACAACAACTTTTACAAGATCAACTAGGCAGAAACATTATTACATTACATTACATTATTATAATTATAATTATAATTTAATCCTCAATTATGAACTCCGTCCGCCACGGCTCTTGCGACCAGGATCACCGCGGTGACGAGGGGCGGGTTGTGGTTGCGGAATGTGCAGCAACACTGTACAGGCGTATGGTGTCTCTCGCATTTTGACTCCACTAATACTTTCTTCACTTTGTGGGCCTCCACGGAGCAATCTATATGACACAGTCCATGATATCCATCCATGCAATGCTCAGAAACATCACATTTCATCTCATCTGCAAATAACGCATGCTAATCATTATGCAAACACAATGTCGGGAGGTACAAAAAAGAAGGTAGCGACAACAGATATACCTTCCGCGTAGGAGGAGAGGATCGAACAAAGGATCAGGACAAGGACAATGCAAAAGAGCAGCGCCCTTCTTGCATGAGTCGGCTATGAGTGCCATGAGGAACAATCAGTGCTAATTATTGTATTAAACACTGGTCTTAGAGCAAGAGTCTTGTATTCAGGTTTGGATGTTTGGGTATTCCATCATGGTTACAACTGCTTCACTTATATATAGGCACATCAAGAGACATACATGGCTTCGATAAATCGCTTTGACTTTTTGGTTCATCTATTTTACTATGTATCTAGACATATTATTATACCTAGATACATAGCAAGAAGAATGTAAAAAAAGTCAAAGCAATTTTTAATATGCAATGGAGGCAGTATTAACTACAATACTAGTGAACATCAATGACAATATACAATATTTAAGGTTTGATATCTTGCACTTCTACCTTGTAAGGTGTTATTAATTATAGTACCAATGAACATTAATGACAGTATCCAAGGTTTGACTTGCACTTCTACCTTGTGTTATTAATTATAGTACCAATGAACATTAATGATAGTATCCAAGGTTTGACTTGCACTTCTACCTTATAAGGTGTTATTAATTATAGTACTAGTGAACATCAATGATCGAATATTTAAGGTTTGATATATTGCACTTATTTACCTTGTAAGGTGCTATTAATTGCTTTGACTTTTTTTCATTCATCTATTTTTGCTATGTATCTAGACATATTATTATATCTAGATGCGTAGTAAAATGGATGAACCAAAAAGTCAAAAGTGACTTATAATTTGAAGCGAGAGGGAGTATTAATTACGATGCGTGAACATCAATGAAAATATACAATATTTAAGGTTTGATATCTTGCACTTCTACCTCGTATGGTGATATTAATTACTCCCCTGTATCACTATTAGAAAACGTTTGGGGACAGCGGCACTTTGTCTCCAAAGCGCAACTTTGACTTCTCTTTTCTATAAAACTATTTATTAAAAAAAATTATATATGTATACTTTTAGGAATGTATTTTTCAAGACAAATCTATTGATATGATTTTCACATTTCCAAACTCAACGATTTAAAAGTTATTCATGATTTATGTTCCCAACGTTTGACCCAAACCTTTTCCAAAAACGTCATCTAATAGTGATATGGTGGGAGTACCGTACTATTGAACATCAATGACAATATTCAATATTTAAGGTTTGATATCTTGCACTTCTACCTTGTAAGTAAACATCAATGATGATATCCAATATTTAAGGTTTGATATCTTGCACTTCACCTCATAAGATACTATTAGTTAGGGTACTACTATTGAACATCAATAACAATATTCAATATTTAAGGTTTGATATCTTGCACTTCTACCTCGTAAGGTGTTTGCCCCGATATTTGATCTACATGGCTTTTATGATATCTATTAATATAAATGAGTATATGACAATATCCAATATTTAATGTTTGATATCTTGCAGATATATAACAATATCCAATTTTCAAGGTTTGATATATTGCACTTCTATAAAATAAATATGAGCATATCCATCCATTGTCGTATTAGTTCCCCACCATGAATCGAATGAAATACATTACAGGAAAACAAAGCTACAACGGTAGCGGTGGGACACATAATTAAAAAAGAAACCCACCGCCGCTAATATGAATCAATTTGTAGCGACGGTTCATATTTTGGCCTGCCACTAAAAATTATTTTTTAGCAATGGTCCAAAATAAGCTGCAAAGAAACCCATGGCACAGCCAAGCAAACACAACACAAAACCCTAACTCTCTCCACCCTTTAGCCGCCCCTACTTTCCTCTCTCCCCTCTGCCTCCTCCATATCTTCTCTCCTCCTCTGCTGCTCGAGCATGACAGAGCGGATCCAGTTGGTAGCACTCTCTCGTCGGTTGTAGGGTCGGCGATCCCGGTCGGCGATCGTCCGGGCGGCTCCGGGACGCTTTTCCTCGATGGGCGGCGGCAGGCGATGCGTGGCCGGTAGATCCGGCGACGGATCCAGCAGATCTTCCTCAGCTGGCAGTGGTGGGCCACAACGACATCCTCCTGCCCCTAGCCTCGTGCCTCTCCACCACCTCGATCTTGGGTGCTGCTCGTCTAATGTGCTCTCTCGCCTTCTCCCTTTGTGTGAGATCTACCGGTGACACAATTTCCTTCTCTTTCCTCTCAATCTATGCAGGTGTCGAACTTACCACCCTAGCATGCAAGGAGGAGGATGTCAATGGTGGGCTAGGGATCGGGTCGACATGAGAGGCGGCATCCAAGGGTGGAGGCGGCGGGCCCTTCTCTCCCTCTCTAGCTCCTGGATCCGGCGGCTCAGTGTCCGCGTGGGCGGCACCCCTCCCTAAGCCAGCATTGCCCCCTCTGGTGCTCCTCTCTTAGTACTGGCACATCCCGGATGCAGTGTCCATGTGAAGGGGGAGCGGTGGATCCGATGTCCACGTGATGGGGTGCACTAGTACTTAAATTATTTTGCATAGCGGGCGATTTAGATTTACCGTGGCGGGCATAGACGCCCGTCATAGTAGTGAGGTCATGGTTAATGCCCGATTAACCGTGGCGTGCCCAGTTTGCCCACCACGGTTAATGAATTAAAAATAATACAAACAGACCCGAACCCATTTGGACCGGAATCTTCACCTACTGGCCCAATAGCGTCGCTAGTGCCACCGCGCCACCAGATCTAGGGTTCCTGCCGCCCTCCTTGATCCACTTGCCATAAGCACAGGTGCCACCGGATCCACCAGCCACGAGCGCAGGCGTCGCTGGATCTAGGGTTCCCGCCATGAGCACAGGGCGCCGCCGGATCAGCCGCCATTAGTCGGCGCCGCCGGATCCGCCCGGCCCACGTGTGCGGCGCCCGCTGGATCCGCTCCAGTAGGGGGCGCGCGCCACCGTTGGGACCTCGCGCCGTCGGAGCGCCGCCGCAAGACGCATCGGAGAGCCGCCGCCCGGGGGGGAGCACCTTTGCGCCACTGCTAAGGAGTGGAGGGGGGTGCACCTCGTGCTGTGGCTAGGGGAGGGGAGGAAAGCACCAGTGGTGAGAGGATGGGAAGGAGTTGTGCTAGGGAGAGAAGGGAGGGTGCACCGTGCGGTGAGGAAGAGAAGGGAGGGTGCGCCGTGTGGTGAGGAAGAGAAGAGAGGGTGCGTTGTGCGGCGGCTGAGACATAGAGAGGGGAGCTTTAAGACAAAGGACTAGATTTATTTTTTGTGTAACTTTTAGAAGGCCTCGTGCTGTAGTCTTTAGTGATTTTGTGGGCTTGACCGTTGCAACAAATTAAGAGGCACATGTTGTAATATTTTTCGATAGAACAGGACACCTTTATTTTTATACATATTTGAAAGTTGTGCAAAAACAGATCATGCATGCACGAGAACCAAATGCAAGATAAATCTATCCAACCATTCTACTGGTGATCCAACGGCGCCGCGGTAACCAGTGACTGTCGATCTGGCTCAAAGAATGTGCAGCAGCACTCCCCAGGGGGGTGGCCAAGGCATTCGCTCCTCTCCACCCTTAGTTTTTTCTGCAAGTGCTGCTTGTATCAACTTCGGGCGCACTTGGTGAAAGTGCACTTGGCCATCGGATCGCACTGTGTGTGATCTGCGTGCTCATGCAACACTTGATTAGTTATAGCAAGCCCAGTCATGGTTGTAAGTATAAAAGCGTGCGCGTGCAGTTGACTTACCTTCCGCGTGAGATGGAATCAGAAGAACAAGGACGCAAAGGGCGGCACACAACAGTGCCTTCTTGGTGATGAACGTGCTGAGTGCCATGACGAATGATCTCAATTGTGTTTGCCCCTCTATATATGTTTCCTGTTGGTTGCTCGTGGTTTTATAGGCCTTTCTTCGTGTGGAGGCAGCTCATTAATTTCTTCCAAAATTTGATATCATGCACCAATATAATCTATATCTATATCTATATCTATATCTATATCTATATCTATATCTATATCTATATCAATATCCATATTTAAAGTAATAATAAAACACCAAAATTTCTACCACCTTTTTTTCACCATATTTTCTGTCCGCGTGATTTGTCTAGCATTGCTTTTATGCCCTGTCCTCATCAGCCTACGCTGTCCCTATCAGGCTGTTTTGTCTAGGACTGTCCATATCCATATAAATTCGATCTAAACATTATTAAATGGAAAATAATGCAAAAAAAAAGAGGACATGCATGTGAAATTTAGTAATGCAGTAAAGAGGACATGCATTTTGTCTTGGACTGTCCATATCCATATAAACACGTGTTCCCTCCATATCACTATCACATGACACTTTGTAAAAGGATTGGGTTAAACATTGAAAACATAAATCATGAATAACTTTTAATTAAGTTTTGAAATGTGAAAATCGCATCAATAGATTTGTTTTAAAAACTATTTTTATAAAAACATACATATATAACTTTTTAATAAATATTTTAATACAAAAGCAAAGTCAAAGTTGTGCTTTTAAAGATCATAGTAAAGCACGTCGATCAATCATAGATCAACGCGCATGCATGTGTCATAGTAGCCGTTGCAAGAGTTCGGAGAAGGCGGGAAGAGCCGTCGTTACGTTGCTCAAGCCAAGCGCTGGAGCAAGTGATGGGCCTAGAGGAGTTGCTGGGCCGACTGCCAAGTAGCTGTAGGAGAGCCATGCTATGTCATTCTCAAAAAAAAAAAAAAAAAAAAAAAAAACAGTACTCTATCCGTTTAAGTCGCTTTAACTTTAGTTTTTGTTCATCCATTTTGTTATGTATCTAGATATATTATAATAAAATAAATATGTCAAAAAAATCAAAAACGAGTTATAATATAGAAGTTGGAACTGTGGGAGCACGTAGTTGTCGCAAACTGATCCAGTTAAGGAGGAAGAGCTCCGTGCAGCTGGAGCCTGGAGATACTTTTGAACCAAATTAATATCCTGACATTGTTTTGTACCAAATTAATAGACTGTGCATGCATGTATGTAGAGAAAGGATTGTTGGAGGAGATTTGGCACAGTTGGAGATACTTTCAGAATGAATGTCACGTCTTTGTACTACTCCCTCCATCTCAAAATAGATGTTACTATGAGATGCGTGTCGGTCAAATTTTCTCAACTTTGATTAGGTTTGTAGAAAATACGTGCAACATTTAAATCTTCAAATAAATTTGTTAAAAAACTAGACTTAAAGATCTTTCCGATGATACTAATTACTTAGCATAAATATTTATATATTTTAATATATAATTGCTGGTATTTTTAAAAACTTTGACTTCTCGAGAAGCGAGAATGACATCTATTTTGAGATGGAGGGAGTATATCTTTCTAGTCTCTAGTATTGACTTCATTATATTCCACGTCTACAGTAAGTAACATCTTACCTATAATTTACAGCATTTAAAATTATGTTGGCAGTAAAAGTAGGCGCTATTATTGGAGGTCGTGCGAGGTGGGGCTGTGGGCGAGACTATACATGTGCATGTGCTACGCTGAGAGTAGTAATGGCAATGCAAGGTCGTTGCATATGGATGATGGATGAAGCATCCGTAAGATTAGATGCACATGCTTTCAGCTGCTGTGTTTGTGAACAACGAAACCCGGCCGTGGGTCTGCACTCCAAGAGATTGATGCATGAGTTGCGAGCTAGAAGGTATCAATATCAAATCTAACTGTAGATAGGTTTGGTATGTAGTCAAATCTATGTATCTATTGCGGCTTGGGCGATGTACATGAAACTGCTAGTTAAAATCTAGTGACACATCAAATTTATTTTTCGGGTGTGCGACCACACACATTGAACAAGCACATGCACGAGCATCAAAGTGGGTTTGTAGGGGTATTAGGACCCTGTATATGGAGCAGGTGGAGGTGCCTAGCTAGCTAGGCGATTCAATCTTCGTCTGGGAATTTGGTAGTGGAGAGGCAATGATAAGAAAGAACTTGGCGCGCCGAGGGAGGTAGCTAGACTTGGGGAAGGAGATCCTAGAGCTCCATGGATCGCCAACCATGAGAAAAAGTAACAATCGCAATAAAAGCTCCAGGATGAGAGTGACAATTTTTTCAACCACGATTGAGAATGACCACGAGAGTACACCATCACTCTACCAGTTGTGATTCTCGTGTCCCAGGCTATCGGTCGCGTTTTGTGTATCCCACCGCGTGGCCACCATGCCACGGTTCCAAAGCAGACTAGCTTAATTTCCAATAAACTTAGAACCCTAACCAACAGCAAGAACATACTAACAATCATGGAGAATTCTTGGTCGTTGTAACACGCAGCGTGACATGGGTATCCTATCCCATCCCATCCCCAAGCACCAGAAGAAAGGAATAATAAAGCAAACAAACTCGGGTTTGTATTTTTCTGTATTCCATTCGATTCGATCGTTCGTTCAATAATAACGCAACGGAGGCAGCCGGCCAAGCATGTGCTGCGGGACGCCTAGAGCTGCCAACTTTCCCTTCTCGCCGCCTGACCCCACCAGTCCTCGGAGACCGGCAACGCGTCGCGCTCGTGACAGGGAGGGAGGCGGTCGACACGCGTCGCCTCGACGCCGGTCTGCGGCCAGGGCCCACGCGTCGGTGAGACGCGGCTGCCTCATCTCCCCACCGGCTTCCTCTGCCTATCGCAGCTCGTCACTTCCACTCCCACTTCCCGAAAACCCCAATCCGCACCAAACCCTAGCGAGCGAGGAAGGCGACCAGCGACCGGACGCCGGCGACCGAGCGCAAATGAAGACTCTCCCGGCGGCCTGCGACCTGGAGGCGGCTGGTTCCGCGGCGGCGGCGGCGCTCCCCGCGCCCGCGGCGAAGGTGGCGAGGAGGAGGAGGATCCGCGCCTCCGCTGTGCCTTCGTGCGGAACATTTACGGGATCCTCTGCCTTCAGTCCGTGCTGACGGCGGCCGTCGCAAGCCACCGCCTTCGTCCTGGCCGCCCCATTCCGCCCTCCACTGCTTGATGGGCCTTCGCCGACGGACCCGAGAAGCCAGCCAGCCGCCGTCGTCAGGCCAGTGTTCATCGTCATCCTGGTGTCCCCGCTCATCGGTGCGCGGACAGCACGCTTCGCTCGCAAAGAGGAAAAATAGATATGTTGCAAGGTATTTTTATTTCAAATTAGCATTGATTTTCAAACACATTAATAATCAATAGACAATAGTTGGAATTTTTAATAATTTTCACAAACTTGGATCATAACCGCGGCTTTGTTTGTTTCTTGAGGTTAATTAGTTTGTGCAGCCATGTTCCCCAAGGGGAAGGGATAGGTTGATTGAAGTGCTGAAATCAGGCTCGATTACAAAGCGAGAAGCGACCCAGGAACCTTGTCCTGCTCGCGCTGTTCACGCTCTGCTGCAGCTTCAGTATCGCCGTGCCCGTGTCGGGTTCACCACCGTTGGTAAGTACAGAAACAGAACAGACGATTCCTCCTCATCTCCCTTTCCCTCAAGCTTCGATTAGAAATTCCCCTGTTTTATAACCTGCTGGCAATGGTGCCAGGACCTCTTTATGCCTGTGAAATTGGTTTTCTCGTTTTATGAATAGTTTCTGCAATGTCAGTTTGGCGCCTCTGTTCTTGTTGTCCTGTTATCGGCCGATTAGCATTTCTTGTGGCACCATGTTGATGAGCCAGTTGCTATCTACTGTTTCGATCTACTTGTCAGTCTGCATGTGTTCATGCATTTCAGTTGGGACTAACCAATGCGTTATTTTTCTAACCAACCAGTTCTTTGTGGTAGCCATTATTAATAAGATAAGATGTTGAGATGTTAATTAATTTGTGCATTTTGTGGTATCTTTTACATCATCCCTGTATTTCTTTTTTTTTACAACAAATGGGCCTTATGATTAATTCTAAATACTATATATTAAACCTTGCTGACTCAGCGGCTTTCATACATGGTCCTTTTGTGAATCATTGGTACATATCTTCATTATGTTTAGTGTTTATAGAGCTGAAATGAACCGAACTTCCTTTTTTCGTTCTCTATAGTCTAGATACAAAGAAATCATATCTGTCCAAAAACCATCAAGAGCATTCTAAAACCGATCCTGGTTAATTACCTTTAAGCAACTAGCAGTGCATTGCATATTTCTGGCCCCGGCCCGGATTAGTGCTATACAGAAATCTTGAGTAATTCCTTAATCCTTGTAGCAAATGAAATATACTACAATGCTCATGTTATATTATGTGAACAGACATAGTGCTTCTGCAAGTTAGCATCATCACTGTTCTGGGGGTCACTCTCTTCGCCATCTGGGCCGCCAAGAGGGGCTGCGACTACGACTACATGGACATATTCGCCAGGCTGTTCGTCTGCCTCGTCGAGCCGTTTGCGTACACCATCGTCATGGTTCGCCGCCTGTCTTCTTCCTCTTTCTCTCAATCAGGATAGATCTGTGCGTGCTCGCCAGTGTCACATGTTTCTTTCACTGTCTAATATATGTTGATTCCCACTGCAGATACCCTTCCCGCTGAAAATGCTCGCCATTGCCATCTGTGGGTTCCTGGCCACCTTGGTGTTCTCCGGCGTCGTCGTCTGTATGTCGCGGGACGACCACGGCGACGACTACAATGGCGGGGGTGGCGACGATGATGATGAAGCGCCTCCAGCAATGAAGCGCAACAAGGAAAGTGAATCCTTCGGTGTACAGCGCGTGTAGCGCGCATGTTTCCATTCCATGGAATTGGAAGCATGTATATAGTTGTGTGTGTAGTAGAATGGAGCATGACTGTGGGCAATCAGGTACATGTGTTCCGAGCATGGTGTCGCATGAACACGCTGTCTTGGAGGCAGCTCGCTAACTTAACTGTGTGTGTGTATGTGTGGCGTGTAGGTCACACCGATCGACGCCCGATCGATGCATCTGTGACATCTTCGTGGTCATGGACCCATCCTACTATAAATATACATCTATCACAAATAAGTAAACAAACGCGTACAGCAGGAAAAAAAAAAGTAGTAAAGCGTGTCGATCCATCCATCCTAATGCGACGCGTGTGCCGAAGATGACATGAATGTTCGTCCTGTTTTCCTCTGTCTCCAATTTCTTGGAGTGAAATGGCTTCGCACATGCCTAGCATTTGCATTAGACGGTGATTAGCTCAATTTCTTGTGGTGTGCCCATCATCCTTTCTCAGTATCATGTCGATCAGATTCATCTAGTTGATGATGGATAGATAGATTTATTGAGCCGGTAGAATGTACTAGTACGTATCAATAAATCTTAAATCTTAACTACAGATGGGGTAGGTATTATCAAGTCTACAATTGTTTAGGCGTAGACAAATTATTTGCTACTCCTCATCCATTCCAAATTGTAAGTCATTCAAAGAATTTTAGAGAGTGAAAGCATCTCAAGTTTCACCAAAATTATAGAGATAATTATAAAGATTGTTACATCAAATAGGTATATCAGGTGGGGGTAATTCTAACCCCCACCCCCACCCCCCCCCCCCCCAATGCCCCGTCCCATCGTCCTTTTCAAAAAAAAAAAACATCAAATAAGTATACTATGAAAATATAATTAACAAAGAATCCAATGATACTTAGGTGGCATCTTAAATGATATTTATCATATAAAAATTTGGTCAAACTTGAAATGCTATAACTTTCCAAGAATTTTTAAAAATGACTCACAATTTGCGATGGAGGGAGTACTAGTTAGAATCTAGTCAAACGTATAGATAGGTTTGGTATGTCAAATCAACCTATCTCTATAGCTTAGACGACGTACAAGATGTGCGACCAATAACCAACCCTCCCCGCCAACACACACACACACTCATCGAACATGCATGCACATGCACATGCACGAGCATCAAAGTGAATTTGGAAGGGTATGAGGGTTATGGGAGTAGGCGCGGAGGCACTTCAATCTACATGAGTTCAGTGGAAATTTGGTAGACTTGAGAAAGAACAAGATCCTAGATATGATCTCCAAGTCTACATGTGAGCGGATTCCTTCGCCAACTAGGAGAAAAAGTTACCGTTGCAACAAAAGCTCCAGGTCACAAACGCGAACACACTCTCATTCGTGATTCTCGTGTCCTAGTCTATTGGCTGTGTTTTGGATATCGCATCACGTGTTCGCCATGTCGTGGTTCCAACAAACAGACTAATTTAATGTATAATAAAATATGCTAGACACTGAATGCGAGAACAAACTACCATTCGTGATTCTTGTGTCCTCGACTATCAACAATGTTTTGTGTATCGCACCACGTGCCCGCTACGTCGCAGTTCCAATGCTTGGACTAGTTTAATACATACATAATAAAAGGTATGCTACATACGACAAACACACTATCATTCGTGATTCACGTGTCTCGGCCCATCAAACATGTTTTGTGTATGCCCGCCATACATGCTATGGTTGCAAACATAGACTAGTTTAATTTATAAGAAAGCAATGCTAGACACTGACCGCAAGAACACAATATCATTCGTTATTCTCTCGTGTCATCGGCTATCACCCTTCGCCCCTGGGTTTTGGGCATCGATCACATGCACTACGTGCAGTACTGTACCATGGTTCCAAATATGTGGACTAGTTAAATTTCTAATAAAGCTATATGGACTAGTTTAAATTTTTAATAAAGCTATGCTATAGTGGACTATGGTGACACTGTACTTGTCCAACATACATTGACCATGTCCGTCCATAGTCCATACGTACAATCCTCTCATGTGATGTGTGGGCACACAACACACCCACACGTACTCTATTGTTGCAGTCTACTCCCTCCATATTGGTATTAGAAGTCGTTTTAGACATGATTGTGCATACCAAGGAGTCATTAATTAGGGGTAATTTTTTCATGTTTGCCCCTAATAAATGAGGAGACGGTGCATGATAAGCACCAACATCTTCTCAGCTAGTTGGCTAGCACAACGGGTCTCGAGGCTCCTGTGTAGAGAGGCTCCTGTGTAGAGGATGCTGGTCCGATTCCTGGCCTCTGCTTGATTTTTTGCCATTTGCTTCTGGGAATACGAAAGAGCCCTAGTAGATGCGATCGGCGTGGAGTAATTAATAAGGTGCAACGTAATTAACGAAGGGGCAAAAACGTCCCAAACAACTCACATGAGCCAACACGACTTCCTTTCTTCTCTTCGTGCTAGAACAGATCGAAATATTGCTTGGCACACGTATTATTACTCTCAACCTCTAGAGTCTAGCTAGACAATGCATAGAAGGTCACGATCTCCTCCTAACTTGCATGTTGGAGATGCTCTAACATGGGTACATATCCCATCATCCCCAAGCACCAAACCATGAACAAAGTATTTTTTGTGTGTTGAATTTCTTCATGCTCGTATACTTTTCGTCATCCTCACACAAGCTTTGGGAATCAACGGTGATTTGACGAACGAATCCCTGCTCACACAAGCTTTTCGTCGTAATGCTCGTATACTTTCCTAGTGCGGTGCTACGCAATGCAATGGAAGCAACCGTCGTCCCGCGCAAATCGCATTGCATTCCCGAAGTCCCCATCACACAAGCATGCATGTGCCGCGTGGGTCCCAGAGCCCCTAACGTTTACCTTCATCACACAGTCACTGACACGCGGCCCCGGATAGCACCGCTGTGGCCCACCTGCATGCCCGCATCGAATCACAACAGTCCACTACCTACACCCGCAATACCACGATCCACTCGACGGTCACGCTGACTGTGGGTACCATCTCCTGCTTGCCCTGTTCACGCTCTGCTGCAGCTTCAGTATCGCCGTGTCCGCGGCCACCATTACCGTCGGTAAGTACAGACGATATCCTCCTCATCTCCCCTGAGTCCCCTCTGCTCACCTGATGTCGTTCACTGTGGTGTGGAAGAATGAAAATTAATGGAATGAGGCGTGTGGTGAAATTCTGGTGGTTGAGTCATCTGCTTAATTCCGATCTCGTCTTTATTAGTTTCGATAAAATAACACAGCTCTCTTGGGTTAATTGGCATGGATCCCTGCATTAGGGCCTCTTCATGTCTGTGCAAATGGTTATCTTGTTTTATGAAAAGTTTCTGCAATGTTTGCAAATGCCAATTACTGTTATTTACATACAGTCAATATGTTTAGTTTTACATGTCCTGTTTTCAGCCGATTAGCATTTCTTGTGATGAGCCAAACTGCTATCTTCTGTTTAAGATTTGTTTCTATACTTGTCACACTGCATGTGTTTCCATGCATTTCAGTTGGGACCAGCTAATGTGTTATTTTCTAACCTACCAACACTAGTACAGAATCCACTTTTATTCCCGGTTCACGGGGCCTTTAGTCGCGGTTATACAACCGGGAACACGGCTTGGGGAGTAAAGGTATTGGAACGGGACTAGGGGAGATTTACTCGGTTGGGGGTACCAACCGGGAGTAAAAGCTTCTGCCGAACAACGTGGTACGCCCGAGAGTTTTTTACTCGGTTGGTACCCCCAACCGGGAGTAAAGGTCTTTTTTTTTCACTACCGTGCCAATTGTTCATTTTATTCCTAATATAATACATTTGAATAGTGCTTATTAATTTGTAATATATATATATATATATATACATATATTAAAGCACATATATATATATATATATATTAAAGCACACACTTATATTTATATATTAAAGCACACACATATATATTACACATTAGTAATTGTTCAAGCATAAATATATATAAATTGTTCATACATGTCTCGATTACATATTAAGATAATACTACATGTCGATTACACAGGGGGAGAGGATCCTTTGGCAGCCATCTGTCATTGGTGTCGTTGTAGAACTTCGTAGGAAGGCTCTAGGATCTGGGTATTAATAAATCCGGCAATAGACTCTTGCATGGCTTCAAGATGCTTTTCTTCTAATGTTTTCTCCATTAACCTCCTCGTGCGCAATTAGAGTAAAATAAAAAGTATTAGTATATATAAGATATGATTAGTTATATAAATAACGACGTCAATAACAAGCCCGACTTTTGATGTACATACGTACCCGTTCATGCTTTCGGTGTAATTGGTGGAATTTATCTCGATATTCTCGCAACAATATAATCCACAATGACTGCTCCCTGTGGTTGTTGTAGACCCCACTTTAAGATAAAAAAAGAGTCATTTGTCATATATATGAAGCAATATAGGGACTTGAATTAATGTAACCATATATACAGTACATACAGGGAATAGTTGAACATTCGGTTTGCGGTGCACGATCGGTCATGTTATGTTCATGTTTTTTATCTCTGCCCAAACCCCGCACAATAGAACAAAAAACTAGACTATTAATTAACACATAAGCAAAGGGTTTGAAAATCTTGAGTATATATAAAATTGACGAGGTTTATGCAATTACCCCTGAATTATTTCGATCATATCTTCGTACCACTCTCGGGGCCATCTCAACGAGTCAAAGATTGTGAGGTGACTTTTTGGTTGCACGATGTGAAACAATATCCAGTGTCCACTACATGTGTAAACGGCGGTTGAGCTAGCTAGATAGAAAGGTTATTATGAAGAACATGATCGTCAAAGTTACGAACACTCACTTGAATCCGTATGGGAACATTACTACCCTCTTGTCGGTGCGGTGTTGCTCGAGGAACATCTTTATATTTTTTACGTGTGTCTACTTTCAAACCATGTATTGATTTTGGGTTTTTGTGCACGATATAAGGATCAATGTATCCAATATCGATGCGGCTCCTTGATTCGAAAATGTTGAATCCAAGATCTACATATATGGTCGAAAAGAGCATATGGTATTAGACACATACATATATTATCGGGACATATTGGCGTATTAGTAAGCGAGAGAAAGAATCACTTACAAACAATAAATCCGACGATGCTTTTTGTCGAGGGAGCTCGGTGGAATAGTTGGTGCAATTCACAAAAATCAACCCACATCACGTCATCGCCCGTTCCCCCTTTGGTTTCTTAGTCGACACCAAATTTGTCTTGTCCTTTTGCACACAAGTCTAGGTACTTCTGTTTAGCTCATACATTTGAGTACCCGGGCTAGAACATCTATCGGGATCCCATAGACTCGGCCCAATTGAAAGGTTCTATCTTTGGTCATCATCTCTTTATTTGCAGTCTCAAAGATCACTCTGTTCATGTCGATACCACTAGCAATATAGTACTCTAAAAGCTCACTTTGGTATTAAGCGATGCACCCGTGAGGAAACTTTATGTACTACGTGTTCGAACCGTATTGATCGAACACTTCCTTTGGAAAGTGGTCCCGGCGTATCTCAAGTTGTGGAACAGTTTGACTCTTCTTTCTTTTCTTTGGGTCAATTTCCTTGAATAGAGTGCGGTCAAAGTCCGAAAGTGGCGAGGGCTTGCTTGAATCCTTATCTTTCTTTTTCCTACCGCTATTTTTACTGTCTAAGCACGTTTTGAGGTAGGAAGTAGGTCTTGAGCTCCGCCGCCGCCGCCTCGCCGCCTTCTTCGGGCACTGCTTGACTTGAAGAATTTTTTGTTTATTTCTTTGACATCGGCGTCAATTCCTCCTTACTCATTTCACCGGGCAATTTCTTGGGAATGAGCTTTCGTTTACTAGTCAATATTTTCTTCGATGCGCTGCTCCGAAGGCTGCGTTGCCTTTGTTGCATTTGTCACGGGAGGAGGCATTGCGCATCTGCGTTGGCGGCGGTGGTCGCACCTTTGCGGGCGGTGGCGGCGCCCCGGAGGTGGTGGTGGTGGTGGTGGCGGCGGTGACTCTTTTGCCGCCCGGTGGCGGCCCCGAGGTGGTGGTGGTGGTGGTGGCGGTGGTGGTGGTGGTGGTGGAGGTGGTGGTGGTGGAGGGCGTGGCGACGCCTTGGAGATGCGGCCGGGGATGCCGTCGTGTCTTCTCTTTGGGCCATCGTAAGCACCGCCCGGGACTACTACGATCCTCACGGGGAGCCATCCTTTCCGGCGGGTTCGGTAACTTCGGGGAGGCGGTGCGGCATCGGCATCCCGGGAATAACAATGTACCGTTTACGCCATGCAATAAATTGCTTCTCAACATCTCCTAGTTTTGTATCCCCGTCACCTCCTGCAATTTCAAGATCCACGTCGGCGTAACCTTCAACCACTTTATCCATCGAGGCGGCAGCAAATCCGGTGGTATTGCGTGCCGTGAAGTCTTGGTGTCTTGGTGCGGTCAATCGGACTAACAACCGCAATGGCCACCTTCATCTGTCTTTGCCACCCTCCTTTGGGATGTGCGGCTCGCATGGTGTCAACTTCTCGGTGATGTCATCCCGGGGAAGCCTTGGTCCGTGTCAACAAGACTTGGTGTTGTGTGGAAGCACAATTTGCTTGTCACTTGACGAGTGGCTACACGAGCTGCGGTGGTGCACCGGAAAAGCAGCTCATTCAATTGTATTTGGACTTGCCTTTTTTTTGATTTCTTCTTGCATTTTGCTTGCATTTCTTCTTCCTTTTCCTTCAACTGCGTTAACGACATATTGCTCCAACATGCGCATGTGCTCTAACTCAAGCTCCTTCCTTCTCTCGGTGGGTTTTATAGGTACCGATGTCATCACGGGAAACAAAACTTCCACGGAACGGCCCCTTTGCCTCTTGTTCGACCCGGTGTGCTCAGCGGTCCCAATGGCATATGTAAGTTCATCTCTCTCTCTATTGGGCCTGAACAAGCCAACATTTTTTCGCTTGAAGAATGTCCATCAATCTTCTTGTTGCCTCCTCAAGTTTTTGGCCATGAATTACCTTGCGGTCTCGGGCACAATTGTCCCCATGACCCGAAGCCCTTTTGCTTAGTGCGTTCATGCCGGTTGAGTGTTTTACGGTGTGATCCCCTTTGAGAAGCTCCTCTTCTTTTTGTCTCCACTTAGGAATGGAACTTGCATATCCACGGAACCTAAGCGGTGGTGGTACTCCTTTTACGGCATTTTGTTGGTTCTTTTCGAAAGTTCCATTGCCTCCTCTGAAGTCTTGTACTCCACAAATTCGTCCCAATACGGTCTCTGCAGCAATCGGATTTGGAACTAACCAATTTGGAGTCGAGGTTCTTCTTGACATATTTGGTGTACAAATCCTTCTTCGAGGACCGCGAATTGTTTGGCCATTTCTTTGCATACTCAGTTCTTAACTCTAGCCACCAAATCTTCATGGGTGATGACATGGTGGTAATTATCTGTGTCAAGCGAGAATTTCAATTCAACCTCTTGCGGATTATATCTTTGTCGGCATCGAGAGGCGTAACTAATATGAGGTGCACTCTTCCTCATCTTCCATAGCCCGACATGTGATCGGGATCCTTTCCCTTACAAGGTACCCACGATTGGTATATATATATTTTTGGCATGTTCTCCTAGCACTTGTCCTCTTCCCACATGGAACTCACGAGATGATATATCGGCCGTCCAACGGCTTAACGGGACCCTCGAGTTGTCTTACTATTGGCGTGTAGTTGGCGTTGATGCGATAAAGGTGAAGAATTAATGACATTTCAAATAAGAAGAAAATATTATATATAGATATAGATATATATATATATATATATATATATATATATATATATATATATATATATATATATATATTAATTCTTACAAAATGATCACATATATACCTCCTCGTCATAGCCATTTTGGGTTGTTACGCACAAAATCCATTAAGTATTGGTCGACACATGCATCGTCAACTTCATCATTGCCACCACCGTGGATAATATTCATCATTAATTCTTCATCGTCCATGTTGATGTTGTCTCTTGGATCGGCCATCTATCACGAAAAAAAAAAAAAAACATACTAAGTTTTTTTATTTTACATGTTACGTTGTACATCGAGAACACGTTTGGCGTCGTAGGAAACCCTAACACATGGATTCGTCGGGAAGTAAGTTTTTAGTTTAGTTCTTCGCCGGAAACCCTAACATGCGTGCTTTTCGTCGGGAAAAACTAAGTTTCAATTTGACATGTTACATTGAACTCTTTGTATACATGGATCGGAAACCCTAACACATGGATTCGTCGGGGCCCGCAGTTTTTAGTTTAGTTCTTCGTCGGAAACCCTAACACGCGTGCTTTCGCCGGAAAAACTAAGTTTCAATTTGACATGTTACATGGATCGGGAAAAGCGTCGGCGTCGTCGCGGAAACCCTAACACATGCATTCATCGAAAAGTATAGTTCATCATCGTCGGAAACCCTAACACACATTCGCGAAACATCTAAAGTTGTCGGAAACCTAACACACGCGTGCTTTTCCGTCGGAAAAACTAAGTTTCAATTTTACATGTTACATCGATCGAAAAACGCGTCGGCGTTGTCGACACATGCATTCATCGAAAAATATAGTTCATCATCGCGGAAACCCCTAACACACATTCAAAAAAAATCTAAAGTCGTCGGAAACCCTAACACATTCGCGAAAAATCTACGATCGTCGTGGAAACCCTAACACACATTCGCGAACAATCGATCTCAAGTCATCGGAAACCCTAACGGTTTTAGCATTGTTAACATGCAATTTGGTCATACAATCTCAACTCGTCATCAACCCTATTGGTTTTAACATACAATTCCCATACAATCATATATATACAATACTCAATTTAATTTTATTTCCATTTTTTCAATTTTCTTTGGAATTTTTTTTTTTCTACCTCTTATGGGGCGGTGGGAAGCACGCGGGGTCGGGGGGCGCCGGCGCCGTTCTCGGCGCGGTCGCGACGGCCCGGCCGTGGGGAGAGGCCTAGGCGGCGTTGAGGAGGGGCGGGTGGCGTCGCGCGCGACAGGGGGGGAGGGAGGAGCGGAGGCGCTGCCGTGGGGAGGTGGGCGTGGCAGCGCGGCGGCGTCGAGGGGCTGCGGAGGGCGGGGGGCGCGGCGCGGCGGCGAGGAGGACCGGGGGCGGAGGCGCGATGGCGTTGAGGAGGACCGGGAAGCGAGGCACGCAGCCGGCGTTGAGGAGGGGCGGGCGGCGGGCGGGCACGTGCGAGAGGCAAGCGCGGCGGCCGGGTGCCGAGGAGGGGCCGTCGAGGCGGGGAGAAGGGGCGGGAGGCGGAGACGGAGGCACGCGGCCGTGGGGAGGTGGAGGGGCGTAGCCGGCGTTGAGGAGGGGGGGGCGGCTTAGCGCGGCCGTGCGAGGCGTAGGCGCGCCCGGCGTCGACGGGGGGCCGGGAGGCGCGGAGGCGCGTGGCGTCGGGGCGTGGGAGACGGACCAGTGTCGGGCGGGGATGGCGGCGCGCGTGGCGGAGCTTGGACGGAGCACTTAAGCGGGGCGTAGACGACGTCGTCGGGGAGGGTTTAGCGCGCGAATCGACGACGACGACGGCGACGTAGATCTGGATCGATCGGGCGGAGGGGCGGAGGAAGGAGGGGAACGGGCGCCCGAAAGTTATATACTAGGCACCTCTATTCCGGCTCCCCTCCACAACCGGAGTAGAAACACCTTTACTCCCGGCTCCTCTATACTGGCCGGGAGTAGAAGTCCCCACCTTTACTCCGGCTGCACTCGTGGGCCGGGAGTAAAGGTGAATTTTTGGCGGGCGGCGATGCCAGCCCACCTTTACTCGGGCCCGCGAGTTCGGTAGGGAGTAAAGGTGAATTTTTTCCTATTTCCGCCACCGTTTCATCCTTTTTTTTTTTTACATTTTCTTTTCATTTATTCACTACAATTTATTTTAAATATAGAAAATTACATAGCAATTTTAAAACTTTTGAAAAATTGAATTTAACTACACATTGTTTTACTCCACACTATAAAAATATGTAACCTAAAAAATTTTACCTTTTTCTATTGACTAGCTATGATAATGTAGTTAATAATCAATAATTCATTAATGCAAAATTGTTGCCATTAAATAAAATAATTAAATATAATGTATTTTTGACCGGGAACATTATTTTTACATTATCATGCGTAAAAATTTCGACATTACTTGTTTTTTTAAAAGTATATTCGTAGCATTGTCAAACATTGTCAAATGGAAGAAACTAATAAAGATGTTAGGTCATAATTATTACATATAGGGTTGTCTCAAAATACGATATTACACAAACACTAAATTAAGTTGGCTTCTATCTTGTCCATGGAGTGTCTTCTTCATTGAGTAAGATGGAGGGATCCTTGCTCACTTTGAAAGGCACAATTCGATTTGCTTCTCATAATCTTTTTGACATGTCGACTTGTCCTCAATTCCTACGATGTTTGATTTACGGAAGAACTATGTGGCGCTGGGCTCATCATTTGTTGGCTCCTTGTTGTTTTTCCCTTTCTTAGGTTTTGTAGCCATGTCTTTCACATAGAATACGACTTACATCTTTGGCGAGGACAAATGGTTCTTCTTTATAATCGTGGTTTTTAGATCCCTTTGTTGTCGATCCATAATCACGGGTCAATTTGCTAAAGCCCCGCTCCGGTCAACTTCACCCACGGCACTTAAACAAAGGGACCTTCAAATTACCTCCATAGTCTAGTTCCCATATGTCCTCTATGCAGCCATAAAATGTTTTTTTTTCACCCCATTTGGGTCTTCGGCATCTATTCGAACACCCTTTGTTTTGGTTTGTGCTCCTTTTATCACGGGATCTTGTGTAAAATGTGCTACCATTTATTTCATACCCTTTGTATGTGAGGACATGCCACGATGGTTGTGCGACCAACCTATATAGTGCTCACGGAAGACTCGATCACCTTGACATTTTTTTTTTTCAACCAACCGATAAAACTTGACAAGTGCTCACGCCTAATAGAATCCTCATCCATGTCGGGGAAACTTTGATCGTATTAGCTCCTTATGTTCTTGGATATACGGACACACCAAAGTCTTTGTTTTTGCGGTAGCTGTGTATTGTGCTTTGTCGAAATTATTATCCTCCATCTTGATATATGTTCTCTTTCCTAGTGTTCTCTTTCCTAGTGTCCCCTTTCCACTTAGCCTTCCCTCATGTCGCGATTCGGGGACACCAATTGGGTCAAGGTCGGGAATAAAGTCAACCACGAGAACTCAATGACCTCCTCTGTTCCGTAGCCCTCGGCGATGCTTCCCTCTGGGCGAGCCCGGTTGTGAACATATTTCTTCAAGATTCCCATGAACCTCTCAAAAGGGAACATGTTGTGTAAGAACACGGGACCGAGAATAGCAATCTCTTTGACTAGGTGAACTAGGAGGTGTGTCATGATATTAAAGAAGGAGGGAGGGAACACCAACTCAAAGCCGACAAGACAACGAACCACATCATTCTCAGTAGCTTAGTTAATTCCTGTGGATCGATTGCCTTCTGAGATATTTCATTGAGAAATGCACATAGCTTCACGAGCAACAGACGTACTTTGGGAGGTAGAATCCCTCTTAGCGCAACTGGAAGCAACTGTGTCATGAGCACGTGGCAATCATGGGACTTTAAGTGTTGAAATTTCTTCTACGGCATATTTATTAATCGCTTTATATTTGAGGAGAATCCGGATGGTACCTTGATCTTTGTTTAGGCATTCAAACATGCTTTCCTTCTCTTCTTTGGTAAGACTAAAGCTAGCTAGGGGCCTAAGTATTGGCGTCCATCATCGTCCGTCGCGCTTCAGGTGTGTCCTTATGCTTCCGTACACACCCATGAAGCCTAGCGAGGTTGACACAAAGATTCTTTGTTAGGTGCATCACGTCAATTGCCTTTGCGAACCTCTAGGACTTGCCAATAGGGTAGCTCCCAAAATATTGACTTCTTCTTCCACATGGGTGCGTGACCTTCATCATCGTTTGGAAGGTATCTTTGCCGGGTCCCTTCCCAAACACTACTTTGATATCGTTGACCATCTCGGTACATCCTTACCGGTCCGGTTGCGAGGCTTGGCATTGTGGTCTGCGGTACCGTTGAAATGTTTCCCTTTCTTTCTTAACACGTGACTCTTGGGAAGAAATCGGCGGTAGCCGGGGTACACGACCTTTTCGGCACAGTTTTTCAAAAAATACCCTTACAATCCAGGTGAAAAGCGATGCGTGCAAGCATTATATCCCTTGTTTGACTGTCACGATATATTACTTAGAGCCGGCCAATCGTTGATTGTTACAAACAACGAGCGCGCAAGTCAAAGTGTTCTGTTTGTACTCATCCCACATACGCATTACCGGGTTTATCCCACAAAAGAAGAAGCTTCGTCAACTAGTGGCCTCGGTACACATCGATGTCGTTTCAGTCGCCGGGCCTTGGATGAGTATCGGCATCATAATGAATTTCCGCTTCATGCATATCCGGGGGAAGGTTGTAGATAGACAGAGTAACAGGCGGGTGCTATGGCTCTTGTTCGATCCCCCAGGGGGGTTAAAACCATCCGTACTTAAGGCAAACCTCACGTTTCTTGCATCATCACGCAAAATTCTTGAATTACGAATCGATTGCTCTCCCTTTGTGACCCATCGGCCAGGGTGCCTCAACTTGCCGTCTATCTTACGGTCTTCTTTGTGCCATCGCATCAACTTTGCATGGTCCTTTTTACGAACAAGCGTTTCAGCGTGGTATTATCGGGCGTACCACATAACCTTAGCGAGGGGATTTTCAACCTAGGCCTTTCGCCCTCAACATCACCGGGATCGTCTGCTGATCTTATACCGTGATGCATGACATGTCGGACATTCATCCAACTTCTCGTTATCCTCGCCATAGTACAGGAAACAATCATTAGGACATGCATCAATCTTTTTGATTGTTAATCCCAAAGGACATACAACCTTCTTTTTGCCGTGCGTCTTTGGCGGGCAACTCATTGTCCGCCGGAAGCATCTTCTTACGGATAGTCAATAAGCGGCTAAACGCATTGTCGAAACACCATTCTTAGCCTTCCCGCTGCGGCAATTCTAGTGTGGTTCCCAACTTTTTTACGCCTGAATCACGGCTTGGGTACAACAACTTCTTGTGGTCCTCTAGCATGCGCTCAAACTTCTTCTTCTTCCTTTTTTTTTTTCGCATTCATTCTGTGCTTCACGAATAGCCTGATCAAGCCCATCAGTAGGCTCATCTCCTGGCTGGCACCGGTGCCTCCTCCGCATCTTCCTCCATTGCAATATTTTTCTATGACATCACCAAATTCAGCATATTCAGCAATAACATTGTCGTCATCCCTCCTTCGTCTTCACCTTCTTCCATTGGGACACCGGTCTCTCCGTGCTTGGTCAACAAACATAGTTGGGCATGAATCCCGACTTATCTGAGGTGTAAATGAAGGATATGTGCTTTGGAAAACTCTCTCTTATTCTGCACAAGGCACATGGGCAGCACATAAAAACCGTTTCGCTTGTTTGCTTGGGCCGCACATAGGAACTCATGCACCCCACGTCTGTACTCATCGTCGCGTCGATCTACGTTGTACATCAATTTCGCTTCATCGTAATTTTTTAACATAATCATCGTATGAAAAAAGTACACACAGATACATTTGAGTAAATACACAACATGCATGAATAGTACATTTTATTATTTTACGACGGGTAGCCTACAACTTTTGTTTGCATACAACGAACTCCACTAAAGCAAAGAAAGAAGAAATAGACATCAATTAAAAGCGAGAACATCCTTCGTAGGGCACGCGAAGCAATGAACCTAAGAAACTAATATTTTCGCCTGGTATCTCCCGAATCTCCATTGCTACACCTTGGTCATTGTTATTTGGAATATTTGCACCATGATAGGCCGCCAAAGCTTCAAAGCTTACGTGTTGTATTTTTGTAACAATTTCCTTTGTAGCGATGGACTGAGCATGGCAATCGGCCGGGGTTCGATAGATCCCTCGGTGCGCGCCCAACATGCACTACGTACCATGCCATGTTTCCTACACATTTAATTAAATTAAATTGATTTCTAATTTAGACTACAAATTATTGAATTACACAATTTGGTAAATGAAGTTAATTTCCTCATTTCTCTAATCAAAAGAAAATTACATAAACAACCATATTTAAATAAAGTGCAAAAACATGAAATAGAGGATGAAAAGGAGGGGGAGTGTAGGTTGCTAAACCTTTATTCCGGTTTGGTTGGGAAACCCGGAGTAAAGGGGGTTGTGCTGTTTTTTTGGAAGGAAATGCGTTGAAAAATTCAAGGGGGCGGGAGTATTTATAGGGGAATATTAATCCGGTTGGGGGCTTGAAGCAGGGAGTAAAGCTCGAGCTTTACTCCGGTGGTATTACCAACCGGGAATAGATCTTTATTCGGTTGGTTATCTGAGCGGGAGTAAAGCTCGATCTTTACTCGGTTCAAGCCCCCAACCGGGATTAGATCTCCGGCGGGGAGGGGCACGCGTCGCGAGGACCCTTTACTCATTTGGGAGCTACAACCGGGAGTAAAGATATATTTACTCCGGGTAAATTTCAGGGGAGTAACCTCGATTTTGGCCTCGAGACTAAAAGTCACTTCGTAGTAGTGCAATTCTTTGTGGTGGCCATTATTAATAAGATTTTGACTAATTTAATTGTGCAAATGGTTATCTTGTTTTATGATAAGTTTCGCAATGTTTGCAAATGCCACTTACTGTTATTTACATACAGTCAATATGTTCAGTTTTACATGTCCTGTTTTTTGGCCGATTATTAGCATTTCTTGTGATGAGCTAACTGCTATCTCTTGTTTAAGACTTGTTTCTACTTGTCACTTTCGGCATGTATTTCCATGCATTTCAGTTGGGAGTAGCCAATGTGTTATTTTCTAACCTACCAATCCTTTGTGGTAGCCATTACTAATAAGATGTTAATTAATTTGTGCATTTTGCGGTATCTTACATCGATGTCTTGGATGGTTATTTCACAAAAAAATGTTTTCCCCGACATATCAATGACCTGTGATTCAACACACATATTCAGATCTCATCAGCTTTAGGCATCTGTGTACATAGATCCACTACAGGGGAAAGGAAAGAGAGAGCACATCCGATTTTGGAAGAGGAAGAGGGAGAGGGGAGAGAGCACCTGCAGAAGCGGTGGCACAGGCGTCAGAGGGCCCAGGGCGGGCGGCCTTGAGTGTCCGGACGGCCTTGGGGCCGGCGGCGCGGGCGGCCGGAGGGCCGGGGCGGTGGTGTTGACATTTCTTAGCGCAATCAATAGAGACAGGTGTAAAACCCATCCCCAATAACAGCGTTTTAAATGCGCCGCAGACATCCCTGTGTGAAACCACCATGTTGTGATCCGAACGGAACGTCAACGAGATAGATATTGCCATCTTAGATATTTCATCCGCAGCGCACGGATCTATCATTGTAGCATTTCACCCGGACGTATTCAGGGGTATCGTTATTTATATTTTCCCAAAGGAAGGCATGTGTTTAATAAGCTAGCATGGCATCTGAATAGAGGAACACGTGTTTGTTTAGACCAATTTGTTCATAACAGGGGTAAGCAATAACGCTTTATGGATAGTGTGACACACACTTAAGAATCCACCAGCAAAGGATAAAGAAAATAGATAAAGAATAAATGAATAACCTAATGGAGTAATTCTAATGTATCTAGTCATGGCCATACAAATGAATAGTTAGGATCATATGCAAACATGATTTAAGCATGGTTAAGTCTAGGATACGGGGAGACCCCACCAGGAAGTCCGCTTCCCACCGAGGCATTTACTTAACTCCCTACAAAGACATACGAACGTGGGGGGGGATTTCAAGGGACGGTCAAGGCTTGTCACGACCCGGCCGCCTACCCCTCAACCGTGGCATGCTCTCATATTCGCAGGTGTCGTAATACCCGGGCACCATGCCCGCGATATCGAGCACTACTCTTGTCCCCCCGGGATCCCCACTTTCGTCGAATGGACGGACTAGAACAAGAGCAAACCCGAAGGAACAACGAACCGATATCCCACCTCTAATCAAGTTAGGCATATGATGATCGATGATGAACTGATATGAACATGTCAAGATTATGATATGTAAACTATATGCTAGTTCATATACCAACACAAGAACATGAACAAAATTATACTCTAGTTCATAAGTTAGGCCAAGAACATAGATATAAGACATGCAAATAGAAGAATGCTCCATTGAGAAGATATATTACCAAGGCACTTTCTTCTAGGAGACAAGCCCTCCTTGTAGCTCTTATACCCAAGTGCTAACCAAGAACTAAGAAGAAGAAGAAGAAGTAGAAGAAGAAGAGAGAGAGGCAGAGGTGGTAGAGAGAGGAAGAATGCTGCATGCTGGACTCCAAGTGGTGTGTGTTGAGAGAGGAAGAGAGGGGGACTACTTATACACTTGGAGGACGGGCCTAAGTGCTAATTTACACCAAAACCGACCTGGTACACCTTCCTAATCAGACTATACCCCCCCCGGGCCAGTTAAAACCGCCTCCCGATGAGGGTCGGCGCGCCAAGGGGTGCGGCGCACCCCCTGGGCTCGGCTTGGCCCCGAGTCTCGTGGGCTGGCATCCTTCGTCTTGAAACGTTGTGGGCCGGGCTTTGCTCGGCCCAATTTTGATGTTTTGGGTCGATTTGCTCGGGCTTGTGTTTTACAACAATGCGCTTTCCCGGATGGCGTATTTCGGTCGGGTTTTCCACTTGCTTTTATTATAAACCTGCAAAATAAAATACTAGACACTACAAGTGGAATTTTATTAGTGATAAACGTATATGAGTATAAAAGGTATAGTTTTACTCCCTTTATGGTAGTAAGTTGACGGGGAAAAATATGTAGTTGGTTACCACAACAAGATGGCGTGGCGGCGATGCTTGATGTTGGGGAGGCCCCCCGAGACGGCAGGCACGAGCGGGGCGGGCGGCGACGGTGCGGGCACGCCGTGCGTCGGGCCACCCACCTGGCCGCCATCCATCCCACAAAATATGTAGTTCGTTTAGGTGAGAATAGGACCCGGTTTATGTTAGCAAGTTTTCTAGGGTTCCCGATGCTTATGTACTAGAGAGGAAGAATTCTGGATTCGGGCTTTGTTGTTTTCTAAGAAGTTTAAGGGTCCTGATGTAAATGGGTTTTGCTATTTTAGTTTTATTTCGAAACCGATTTGATTTCCATTTAAATCTTGTGAAAATCATATCTTGCTCATTTTTGGTCCAAATCGAGTGAGACAAGTTTTTTTCTGTGATCCTTGTGATGAGATCTACAAGATAAAAATATGAAACACCAGTTTTGAGATACTTTTATATACAACTTTATTTTACCTTTGTTTTTTCAAAGAAACTTTGAAAATACATAATAAATTCTTGAAACTTCGTAAAAAATGTGAAACCACTTTTGTTGGTCTTCTTTTGAGTAGATCTACACATGCATCATGATTGATGGTATAGGTTTTGTGATGGAAAATGGTTTTTTCTATTTTAGGGTGCTTTTATGATGGTTTTTGTTATTTTTTTTGTTATGAGCAAAATATAGGAGTGTGGTCTTGATAATTTTTGTGAGTGTTTCTTGAGTGGTAGAGTGAGTGGGGAAAATACCATCTTTGATGGTTCACACTTTTTGTAGTACAAAGTAGTTTTCCCTCATGTCTCATGCATAGATTTGGTAATTTTGTGTAGGAAGTTATACTTGGTATTTTGGGTTGAAATTTTTATGGTGGCCAAGATATGTTGAAATATGACCACTGTAATTTTCTTAGAGTTTTAGGATGACTTTTGTTATATAGTCTCTTTTAGGCTTGAAAATGCTTTTTAAATAAAGTAATGAAGTTTATCATGACATGCATGGACTTTATATTTTTCTAGGCTTGAAATGTTGCTTTGGATGTGTTCAAGTGAGTGGAGTTGGTCCTAGATGAGTTGGTAAAAGTTTGTGCATGTGTATGCTTCTCTTGTTTTTGAGAAGATTTTGGACATGCATGTATAGATTTGAAGTTTGATATGTTTGCATGGTCAAATGATATTTTTCTGGAGAAAAGTTGTATACATGAAAGTTAGATAATTTGTATATCTATCTCCTATTAAAATTTGATGAATTTTGCATGAGTAGTTTGAGATTTGTGGTGGATAGAAGTTAGAACATGAAATCTGTAATTTTCTGTTTGGCCAAAACAGTTTCTGTTTGGAGGCCATTTCGACCATTTTGTGGTTGGAATCTTGCTGTGATGTTTGAAAGTGAATTGTAGATAATTTCATAAGCTTTCCATAGAGTATAATTTTGTGATTTTAGGAGATCTAGAACTCCATTTATGATTTTTCTTGTGAATGGCTTGGTGAAGGACAGATTGTGAAGTGTGAGTGAGTAGTGTTGTTTTATGCTTCTTAATTGATAAAATGTTTTATAGTGATTAGAATAGAGATGAAATTAAGTATGTTTGAGCATCCATAACATTCACATGTTTATCTTTAAGCATCCATATCATCTATATGCTTATCTTCATGCATTCATAACATTTCTCATATTGCATATGCATGCAATAGGTGTTCCGGACGGGATCACGTTTGTGGGAGCCAAGGAAGCACCTTCAGAGATCCAGGGAATTCTTCATGAGTTGGAGGTCCAGCAAGCAGAACCAGAAGCTGAGGAAGAGCTAGTGGTTGAGTGCCCAGTGCACGGGCCAGCCAACTTTGTGAAAGGCAAGCCCCGGTGCATTTTAAATTCCCAGTATTTGCTAAATATCATTTATACCTGTTATTATTTCTTGTGTGTTGCATTAAGTAATAGGAGTTGAATGGAAACCTTTGTTGCACATTACCCTTCCTTGTCTACCTTTTAAACCTGTTACCCTGTTTAAGTATAGGTTCGAATAGTTGCTTAGTTAAGCTGCAAACTTAACGGTAGAAGTCAGGTGATGTTTTCACCTGCGAGATGTTAGGTGGAAACATGTCAAAAATGAACTATGGTGTATCATGGATGTATCCGCTATTTTTATAAAACAAAAGTAGGGAGATTGGGCGGGAAAATGGAGGCTACAGGACATGGAGGTCCTGGGAGTCGGTAGTCCCGTCTGTGTCGATTAAGGACTTGAGCTTGGAGCCTTTCTAATCATGTTGAACGCAGCCTATCACTTGGTTCGCCGACCTGAGGTTGTCGACCACGAAGCCAAGTAACTCTATTCAAGCCTAGAAACCCGAGGAGTATAAAGTGTGTCTCATAGGGGAGTCATCGAGTTAGTCGATGGGCAAGGTGTTTAACAGGTCCTTATTTGTTTCGGCGAGGTGATATCCCCGAGAGTACGGCGCTTGGCGGGGACACGATACATGAATGAGTAGAACGGTGACCTAAGGCTACTCTGATCCGGTATGCCTGGGTGAGTGTTAGGAATATTTCCCCGGCTGGGTAGTAATCGATTTGAGTCGTCATTGCTCCTGGATAGTGAGCACTTGATGGGCATATCTCCAATGTAGCACACAAATAAACAACTAATGATGATGGTTAAGTGGTGATGGTAATGATGATGATGGTATTGATCACCCTGACGGTGATGGATGGACTTGTTCCATTAGTATAAGGTTGATTGTTTCATTTTACCACTTGTTTTGGAATAGTTGCAAACTAAATTTTTATGCTATGGAGTTTAAAATGATGCAAGTTAAATTGAGGTAGTAATTATGCCTTTATGCAAATGAGTCAAGCTAGCTCCACCTATAAAGCCTTGCATGATCCTTGGTGTCTTTTTATTGAGTTATATGTCGGGTAAGTCTAGGCTGAGTACTTCCTCGTACTCGGGGTTTATTCCCAATTATTTGCGGATGGCCGCTATTATCGGGGTTGCTGCGTGTACTGCCTCCTCCGGAGAGCGAGGACTAGACCATTGGGCATGGTCTCCATATCACTCTTCTCATGCTTTTGTGGGATATGCTAAAGACTATGGCCTTTGTAATAGATTTGTTTTTGTAGTTTGTTTCAAATTAAACTTGCTTACGCTACTTTTGAACTTGGTTTGTAATAATAAATGAAACTTCGATGTATGGTAAGTGAATCTCTATGTTGTGTCTGTGATGGCAAGCGATGTGATACAATCGATGATTACGATCCTCCTGTATGTTTTGCGATGTTGGTTTGAAATCCTTCGAGATTTTGGATGGTCGCGCTATTATTATATGACCTCAAGTTTGGAAAGTTGGTCGTATTTCCGTCGATTTTTCAGACTTGTGCTCTTATAATTTGCGGTTCGTCACAAGAATGTATTACGGAGCACAACCCAAATTGGCTCAAGCTGATCCGACGGAGGCGGCGTCGTCTCGAAAGACAAGCGCCAAAATTCAGGCGCTGAGAGTAATAGGAAAAGTGTTAAAATATATAAATATTTATACAAAGTAATTAATATCATCGGAAATATCTTTACATCTAGTTTTTTAATAAATTTATTTAGAGATAAATGTTGCACATATTTTCTACAAATCTAGACAAAGTTGAAAAAGTTTAACCGACATGTTTCCCATAGTTGCAAATTTTTTGGAATGGAGGGAGTACATTTGGACGTCCAGGAGTAGACTGATGTGATCCATTTGACCAAATTAGCCTATTATGGCTATTTCTGTAATAAATGAACTCATATCCAACCCAACAAAAACGCTGGCTTTTCTTCTGCACTTTGAATTGCACGTGAAGACACTTACCATCATCCTTGATGCTTAAAATGTGCACATGTTGTTGTTGCTGTTGGTGCTGCTAGTGGTATAGGAGTATACCTCAAATTTTGAGGCCTTGTTGGTCTACAGTAGTCTCAGTTCTAACGATGGTGCATGCATGGGCTGATTAGGTTTTTTTTTTTTTTTTTTTTTTGCGCGCCTCTCATCTGTGTACAGCTGTAGTATCTGTTCATACACCAACACACACCACATGCACACCACCTGTGTACAAACAATGGAGGGATGTATCATCTCAGCCGCAACGTATGGCAGTACGAGCCCAGCCCACGAGCGCGACCTGGAACTATTGGGCCACTTCCTAGAATCCAGTGGGCCGTCCTCCTCTGTTCCGGCGGGATACTCTCTGTTCAGTTCAGGTTCAGCTGTTGACGATGGAGTGAACAGTGCGCCGAGCCGATGGAGCACGATGGGAGCGGAGCCCTGGGCCACGGCAACCGCCCCACGTGCGGGTGGACTGGACAGACACGTACTGCAGCAGCACTCAGCAGCGAGCTCAGAGTTGAGACACGAAAGCCAGAGACCAGACACGCACGCACGCAAAGGCTGCACGGTGCTCCTGTGCAGCCGGCAGCGTGCTGGGACAGGGCTGGGCCGCCATGCACACCAGCATGTGCATATATAAAGTCGACGGCTTAAACATCATCTTGTAGGCACTTTTATTTGACGCAAATCTGTATTGATGCAATTGTCTAAAGTGTCATACAATTTAACGAATTATTGTTCAGAATTTATACAGTTTAACTTTTACTTTGGTCAAACATGATTACCATTCGTGAATGGAGGGAGTAAGACACACTGTTCTGACTTGTTGTGAGTCCGGGTGATATACATCGGCAGGATAACAACAATGATGTCCTTAATTTATCGTGAAGTACTGCTCTCGGTAAAACCAGCTAATGTCTACCCTTATGTTCGATGAACAGGATTAGAGCGCTACCAAAATAGTGGAATTTGTCTACTATTTTTAAGTAGTCATATCACCAGAATCTCACTTGGTGGCATTTAGTAGGTAAAATTTATACTAAATTTTGAAAGCTAAAACACACAACCAGAATATTTATTTTCCCCCGAGTAAGTGGAAATCTCCTGAGTGCTCAGCTTTTAGCATCTAAGAAGAATTATTACACTGCTCTTTAGTACTAGTACCGACTATAGGTCTCCGAGTAATTATTCCTGAGTGCTCTTTCACAGTTCTAATTTGCTCTTTACTGCACTAGGAGAAGTGCACCAATTTGGTAGTGACACTAGAAAGAAGCCGACATCACTAGAAGAAATCTAAAATTCTAGTTGTGCATGGAGTGGAGACCAATGAACCACGAGACAGTGACCAATATGTGGAGGAATGTAGGTATGCCTATAAGTATGCACCGAATCAAACAATTTCCTATCAAATTTAATTCAACACACTTTTTTTACCAAGACAATACTGAACCTACAGTTTACAGGTGGGAAGCGGCAATGCTTGTCTCGTCGATGCCCACTCTCCTACCGTTGTACTGGTGAGCAGTGTTTTTGTTAATTTTATCGGATATGTATTTGTATAAACTATTTTTTTGGTTGAAAAAACTTGTACAAACTAATACATATATTTTCTTGCCAGAAATCCTAGTTTGTTCTGCAGGTACTCGTTCACAGGAGTACTGTAATACTCTGATGGATGATTGGAGATTTGGAGGTGACATTGCATGCATGCATGTCATCATACGTGTCGATCGTCAGTTCAGACTTTGAGACGTGTACTACTTTGTATCAGCTGCTACTGTTGCCGATACGGGCCGTTTACTCTGCTACAGCCTACCTGCCTTATGCAGTAGGACTGTAGGAGTTTGTATGTGTCGTCGTACAGTACACTGGATCCATCATCCATGGACAAAGTACTTTACAAATTCAAATCTCTGCCACGACAAAGTACGCTAGCTACAAATTAAAATTGTGCGTGCGTGTACAGTTCAGTCATGGATGGATGGATCCATGGACAAAATAGTCAAAGCTATTATGGGAGCGGCGACTCAGGGCGCCCTCCTTCATGCCACGCTGCTTTCATCATGCATGTTCTGGCCTGGGAATGTGTGCAACGTGGATGTGACAAATTTCAATCTTGTACGAGTCTACTACGACTGGCACTGTACTCCTTTGTGGAGTGTAGTGTTAATTAAGTTGGTTATAGGCATTAAAATTCTGAAAACTCTATTATGAGAAAACATATATGCTGCTGGTTAAACTTATTAAAGTTTGATTAGGTTTATGTAAATTATGAACAATATTTGTTTGTATCTCGATCCAAGTATATAAGAAATAGATTCAATGATATGCTACTATGTGTTATAAATTCTAGTTCATGTTTTTTGAGACAACCACGTAAGTACATGCTTCTTTTGTTGCTGCTCCTACTGCATCGTATCCCAACACTTGCGAGAATCGATCGATGTTGCTACTAGCTTGCAGTTGCGGCAGCTCGCTAAGGGTCCGTTCAGTTACTACGGAATTGCTACCCGGACTAATACCTAGCTGGATTTTACATTGTGTGCGAGCTCAATTTTTGCCTAACTGAACAGTGTTAGATTGATCCCCACCGGTTGGTCCAACGGCCAACGGGCCCCTTGACTTCAGCGTCTGTCGGGGATGCCTAGCCCATTGAAGTGGCTGTTGGGCCCCGCGCCACGCGTGCCTATAAGAAAGGAGGTGGGGGCCACGGGACGAGGTTCATAACAGCCGCCGGACTCCACTGTCCCACCCTAATCCGATCCTGAGGATGGCACTGCCAGCGACGGGATGGATCCACCGCCGACGAGCACCACTGGTATGTGCATCCATCTCTCTCTCATCCATCTTGTTCCTATCTGTCCCTTCTCACTGTTCTTCTCAAGATCAAGTTGTTCAGCACGAATACAAGATAGTACCCATCTGATCCGCACCTAGTGTCGATCCTAGACACTAACAAACAGACCCTAATGCAGATCGGCGACGATGCACCTTTGACGTGACGGGATGACGGTGTGTCCGAGCGATCCCCAGCATGTGGCCGCGGGTGGACGTACGTTCTGTAGTGTTGGACGACAAACGCAACAATGCAATCTAGCTTGTGTACTCCATGTAGAAAGAAACCGGAAAAAAAGCCGAGAACAAAGAGAGAAAGTTGAATTTCCAAAACAAAAAAAACGAAGAAAAAGCTAATAAAGAGTGATGATGATGTATCGTGCGGATCTTACGCTTTGTGTGTCCAATCCATCCGCTCCATTGTCGACGACGCTTGCTTGACCGGTCACTGTTGCGAGGGAGAACGGCGAGGGTGGGTGGGGGACAAGGAATAAAGCACGGCGTGGACTCACTCGATTTAGCCGTCGGAGGAGAGGGTGGAAAAGCTATGCCGGCAGCTGGCTGCTTTGGAGCTCAGCCTCGCCGCCTCACGGCTCTCCGGAGAAGATGGCGCGCTTGGAGCCAAATGTTGAGTTCCATCATGATGGCTGTACAGGGGATCGCTACAGCAGGAAGGTACACGGTTTTGCTTCTTCGTCCGAATGGAGATGGGGCGCAGTCAGTGTACAGTATGCGGACCCTGGTTAGCTTCTTCCTCTTCTTCCTCTCTGCATAAATGATCGACTGAATTTCCTCTTTCAATTACCCTTTTCATACACGTACAGTTTAGGAGTACAGTATTATGTATTAAAGAATGAAAAGACGGCATCAGGGGTCTATTTGAAGAATCATCACGATATATGCTCCGAGTAGCATATGAGAGTTCCTCTTGTAGTATATTCTACAGTTTTGTTAATTACTACACGTCATCTTTCTCTCGCTTTAATTCTCCTCAGCTGATCGTTTCTATGGATGATATAAGCCGGCTGACGCTGATTTATCGTATAACATAGTTGATAAGTTCAAGTGAGCAGGGCGCTATTTACACTTTGGCTAGTAATAGATTCCTTGGAAGAATATTGACCATTCCATATGCATGGGCTCTCAGAGGCTTGCATGCAACATGCCACATGCAACACCATCGATCAGGCAATGCCTTAAGAGGCCCATAGCTACTGAATCACTACGATTTCAACTGTACGTGTGTCGCAGGAATTTCAGAATGTTCCAATGACAATGTCACATATGGATGCACATGACATATATATTAGGGGGTAAAAAGCCAGTTACATGCATGATGCCTAGTACCTAAGCAATGCAGAGCACAAAAAGCCAGACACATGCATGATGCCTAGTATCTAAGCAATGCAGAGGTCCCCTAAAAAAAAGCAACGCAGAGCAAGTAGAACAGCAATATCGGTGTATGTTTTGTACGACTTTGCCTTAGTTATGGTTCCTCGCTGCACTATGTAAACTAATTAAAAAAAGTTAGTTTTACTGCCTTCAACTTTATTTTTTCAAGAAAAAAGAGATAAAAAATACTCGTTATATGAAAAAAACAAGAGCCTATATATATCTACCAACGTCTTTTAAAATGAAGAAGGCACAGGCACTCAAACTACGTAGGAGCGAGCTTAGCCTTTAAATTTTGGCCTATAAGGAAAGTAGAGGGGTCGCATGGCATTGTGGGTCTATAGTATCCTCACAATGTGACGGTCGATGATCTCGATCGAGCTGATGAGTGTGCTGCATGTGACGAGCAAGGTTGCACGGTATAATCATTGCCGGCACAAAAGGTCGACAACACTTGGTCTCCAAGGTTCTTTCAGGGCACTATCGCGCTGTCTCGGCTTTGCCAAGCAACGCAATATGGTGAGACGACTAGCTTTATCTCTTGCATTTCTATACATTAGTATATTGACGGATAGAGAAATACAAATAGTGAAGGCAATACCAAGACATGGATGCAAGCTTGCTTTAGGACTAAGTATCTCTAAGCTTCTAAATTCTCTACTCCCATTATTAATTTTTTGTACGATACTGAAAAAAAATTTCTCAAACAACACCTTGTCTTAATTGTAAGCTACATCAAAAATAAGGAATATATAAATAATTTTTGGAGAGTTCAAAATAGGCCATCATCAAGATATGTTGATGGAGAGTTGCAACTGATCGAACATTGTATATATAAATGTTGACAAATTTTTCTATAAATTTGATCAAAATATAGCTTAGAAACAAAATAAATAAATAAATAAATAAAAATATGCTATATTTTGAAACCGAAAGTGATAGCGACACTCTAGAGGCACCCCTTAGGTTCTGAGTTCGAATCGGTGATAGCGAATTTCAGAACGGGACATTATTAAAAAACCAAAAATATAAGGGTGGGGTTTCCCTTCGACTTGGTCAAAAATATTTTAAAACCGAGGGATCGGAGCAGTATTTTACGAGCAAGAGTCTATCTTACTATTACTAATTGGAGGCTCCAATGAAGCCTCCACATTAATTCTCACAAGATGCGCTAAAAAAAGATAAATACTAGGAAATTCTCACATTAATCGAAACATCGGCCATCAAATCTAGACTCGGCAATCGGTAACCATTAGATCCACTTTATTTTTCTATAAAATTACCCACTTTGCCATTATTATTATTGATAAAAAAAGAAAAATAAATCTACTATTTTATTTTCAACGGAGGACTAAAAAGGACGGCGTCCCACTTTGCCATTATTATTATTATTGATAAAAAAGAAAATAAATCTACTATTTTATTTCCAACGGAGAACTAAAAGACGGCTTCGCCTCACAATGCCTCCAAAATAAATATATTATTTCCCAACCATGATTTAACGGAGGAAATCACATCTACAATTTTATACCTACTTTCCAACGGAGGACGGCGTCACCTCACAATGCCTCCAAAATAAATCTATTATTTCCCAGCCACGATTTAACGGAGGAAATCACATGGCCACCTCACCATGGCTTGCCCGCCGCCGCCGGCACGACCTGGAAGCTAACTTGTACGGTCGGCCAGCCAAGCAAGCACCGAGAAAGCCAGTACAGCGCTGGCACGCCCATCTACAACGGCGCCCGCACACCGACTCCATCGAAGTTGAGGCTCTCAATCTCCCTGGCATGAACCGGCACATCCGCACAAGGTCTACGATCTACCAGTACCAGTTTCTTTTGTTGAACTGCTTTCTATTCTAAGTGATGAGGAGGCCTTCGTGGTGTTAACCTGTGTCAGGTTAAGCTGTGCGGTAATGAGGTTGTATTGTGGTCATGAGTGGACTTTAGGTCCAGATTTCGAGTAGTACAAGATGAATGAATATTTGAGGGGCTTATTGTGCCGTGTAGGGCTGTAGTGCACCCCGAATAAATATTTAAAATTGATTACTGTGATGCATACATGTATGTAAAACCGTTCACACATTAGCCTCAAACTTTTGTCTACACGACTACAGGCTTCCGGTATTTATTTTAATCACTTTTGTCTCTCCTGCGACTTACGGCTTTACTTAATTTATCCATGATTATTATGAATAAATAATTTTTTTTTAAATAATCCTTATTGAGCACTGTGTATAATTTTTTTTACTAACATAACAATAATGTATTTTTGGTTTCGGGAGGGAATGACCGCCTCATCTTTGATACACAAAAAGGTTCCGGCTGATCTCATCTTTGATTGCCATGGATGCACGAGGAACACCAGGCCCGGACCTCGGCTCTTCATCAACAACATGCAAAAGCTTCTTTGGTTGGGTATGGAAGACTGGGGCTTAACGCATTTATTAAGCGGCAACAATTGCGGCATGAGCAAGCCGTGAGCAAGGCGACGGACGGACACGGACAACGCGTCTAGCGGCTTTCTTCATGATGAACACCTCCTCCATCTATCAACTTCGAAACTCCGTAGATCAACACATGGTTTACGCCATCAAAGACAATTTGTTCCGAAGCCGAGGAGGATGATGGCGTGCACGTCGTCCTCTATAGGTGTGAGAAGCTAATGTGACGCTTCCCTATTCTTGCATAGTTCCACGTATGTTGGTTGGTATTGTCTAGAACTTTGGATGCATAGAGTCAACATGGATGCATAGAGAATGGTCCCACATCCATCAAGGACACTACCGCATCGGTGACGTCGAGCTAAGTCTGGAGACATCATCTACAATGGATCTGTAACACCCGGTGTTAGTTACCGGTTAAGCAATAGATTGGACAAAAATAAGTTTATTTTATGCTTGGTTACGTTGTCGGTCGACGAGGCGAAAAGAAGCGAGAATCAGAGTTACTCCTTGTCGGAAACCCTAAACCCTAACCCTTCTTTACCCCCTTTTCTATATTTCAAAATCTATGCAAAATTTGACAAAACTTCCAAAAGCTACTTTGTAGATCTTTTCTTGATGAACAAAAGATATGTACAAAGTTTTTCAAGTTTTTGAGTAATTTTAAAAGTAATTTTGAATTCAAATTTATCCCTTTTTGACCCCATTTCAAAAGTCATATTTAGAGGCAGAATTTGAAAATCTTCCAATTATGAAAATTGTAGATCTTGAAATTTTAAGCAAAGTTGCTTCTTGGAGATTTTTGAGTTCAGTTCAAATTTTGGAAGTAATTTGTAAAATTCAGAAATGTTAGGGTTTGGGTGCTTCTGATTCGGCATGGGCGCCCATGCCGACCACCTTTGTCGTCGTCGTCGCCGTGGCGCCTCGGCGCCCGGTCGTCCTCCGGCGTCACCCGGCCACTGGGCGTCGTCGCGAACCTCTTTGTCCACCTTCTCTTCCATCTCCTTGCTCTATAAATGCTTTCGGGCCGGACGTTTTCTTCTTCTTTTCCTTTTCCCTCACCGTCGCCGAGCTCCACCCGCCGGAGCTCACCGTCGCCTCTGTTTGCCCCGGGCCAAGTTGAGAGCGCCATCGTGTTCGCAACTTTCTTGCGCATCTTCTAGCCGGCTTCGCGGCCGCCCGCATCGCCCGAATCGCCGTCACGGGTTCATCTTCTTCGCCGGTGGAGCATCGCCGAGCGAGCGTCCCGCCGTCGTGTGGCCATTACGGTGAGCCGACTTACGTTTCTTGGCGTCCTTGTTCCGTCTCGGCCTTGATCTTTGGTCGGCCTTTCCTTTTCTCTGGTGAGTCACGGACACGCCAAAAACGCCGTCATCGCCGCCGGTCAGCGTCGTCGTGCCGCCGCTGTGCATGGCCCGTGTCCTTCAGGCAGCGGGGGCAAACGCGGCTACGGCGGCCTTGAGCGAAACTGCACGGTGCCCGTGTTACCCTTTCTCGCCGTTCCGGTGACCATTCCCAGCGGGGAGCAGCAAAAGGCGAGCCAGCGCCGCCATCGTCGTTCGCTCAAAAGCCGCCCGGGGACTTCGGGTTCAGAATAGGAGAAGATGAGGGGGCTAGGTGAGAAATCTCGTGACTCGGGTGAATAGTGTTGTGTACTTGTTTGTGATTTCATAGTTTATCGAGGGGTCTTTTTGTAAAGTTGCGGGGCCGGGTTTTGTCGGGCCGAAGTTGGGCCGGCCTGCTCAAACAAGTGTCGGGCCGACACGATCTTTGAGCAGACTTGTTGGCATAATCTGCGGGCTGAATACAGCCCGGGCGTGGTTTTCTTTTTATTTAAAGTTTTATTTATTTTTTTATGTTTGAATAGTGACTGATTTTGTTATTTTCATATAAATTCAAATAGTGCTTCTAAAATTCTGAAAATTTTTGTGTAGCCTTCTTATGAGTATGTCTACCCATGAAAAATTTAAAACTTTGATTTTAAGTAGTTCTTGCATGTTTTAAAATTACAATTTTAATTGAAAAATGCATCTTCCATGAATTTTAGAAAATAAAATATTTGTTCAAAAATCATGAAACTTTATTTGGTACTGTTTTATGGCATGATCTATTTGTACAAAAGTTTGAGATCATTTTGACAAAATTCATGTATTTGTTATTTTATGCTTTATTTATTTAATTGTTAAATGTGATGTTTAGTGTATAACGACTTAGGTTTTTGTGTGACTTTTGGGTTGTCTTGTGAATCTTGGATCATACCATAATCAAATGGTCCTTGAGAACTCCTTAGGCAATGGTGATGATATCTTGTAGAATAGTTCAATAAGTTGGTTTTGTTGGGTTGTGACTTTATCGTGAAGGAAAGTTGTACTCAAGATGTTTATTATTTCATGCATTCATCAAACATCATGTTTACCATTCCATCATGCTAAAGCATGCATCATCATCAAAGTGTAGAGTATACGAGAGTGAGTCGGATCGTGTTGATGAAGCTTTGGAGAAGGTGCATCCACCGATGTGTTGATGTCAAGTGTGACGTGGGCGATCAATTTCGAATCGACTTTCCACGTAACACGAGGCAAGCCCCGGTTACATTAAACCCTTCCTTGATGTTTTAAAAGTTTTATATCACTTATGTCTATGCTATGTTGCATTAAGTAATTAGGAGTTGAGTGATAACCTAATTCTTTGCATTACCATCCTTGTTTATTTCAATACCATCCTTGATAACTGTTTCATTTCGAAAATGCTTAGTGATGCTTAGCCCCTTAATTAGTTAAGCTTTTTCATCAAAATGTTTAATTTGAGAAGATGGTACTGTTTTGGAGAAAAGAAAGAAATCGTAGTGATGAATTTGAGATCGGACGGGACGTAGGTTGAAAGCGGCGGGGATACCTAGGCGTGCTTGTCCCGTGTTGGTCGTTTAAGGACCGTCCGTTGTTTGGCCTTTGAGTGAAATCGGGACTTTTTGAACGCATGTTGCGCCGAGGCCGTTTGGGTCAATGGCACGCGTCGGTAGCGGTCACCCCGGGTCGACGAAACTAATCGCCACATGCCCCGGTAAGCTCGATCTCGGGGGTGTGCCAAATCGAACGGACAACCGCCAAGACTTTGGGAGTGGAGAGATGGCGGGGAGTAGCATGTACCCACCCTACCCGGGTCAAACCGTCATTAGGGGACGGGTAGGGAGGTGGAGTCTGTGCTCTCGGGTGGCGATGGACCCAGTCCGTTTTGGACGAACCGAGTGAGGGTTGATATATGCAAGCTTAAGTGCTACATATGTCGTGTGGTTAGGGATCCCGGTGGGTATAATCGGTTCATGAATCGCCGTTGCTTCTCGGAGAAGGAGACCCGATTCACGACCTTCATCGTAGTAATTGATGGAACATGGTTTTGAGGAAAGAAAGTTGGCTTATGAAAGAAATGTTTGCTCTAGTATAGAATCACCTAGAGTATATGAGTTACCAATTTGAAATTAAAACCTTGAAAGTAAGGATTCACTTTTAGTAAGCTTTTCCGCAAAAAAATGAGTCTTTGATTCTTGCTAAAGCCTTACCTTGACTCCTAAGACCAGCATTCCCGAGTTTTTTTTTTCTCCTCTTTTCTTTGTCGAAATGCGTCTTGTTGAGTACTCCCGTACTCGTGGTTTGTTAACCCTTGTTGCGTGTGCCGACTCGTCTTTGTTTAACCAAGATTATGTCGGTGGGCTCGACATGATCTGGTGTCTTCTAGTTCTACCTAGCTTCCGCAAATTAAGTTAAGTTTGCTCAAATGTAACATACTCATATTTTGTAAAATTAATGTTATTATTCTTCCGCTTTTCGATCTATATTTTTGTAACAAATGTTGTAATGTTGTAGCTACTCCTTTGTTGATCCCGGTATGAGAGTGGTGTAATCGGGGTTTTCGATGACACCCGGCAGGGCTTCTTAAGTTATTGGGTGCATCTGCAGACGGTGCCGAGGTCTTTGGGACAAAGACAGTGCAGTGGGCCCCGATAATTAGGAGGTTACATTCTGAGAATGGTATCGAGGCGCATACGTAGGACTAGCTACAATATTACTTTTGAAAACTTTAAAATGATTTTGTAATCTAAAAGTTTTTAAAAGTAACAACTTCAAAATGATTTTCTTTCTTTCCTTATGCTTCGGAAGCTTCCATGAAGATTTTTTTCGACGAGTCAAGTAAAAGCCTTCAAGAAGTTTTCATCTCTTCTTGTGAAGAATAACTAAAGAGTCGAATATCGCCCGACAAAGTTCTCGCTAAGAGCCAATCATTCTTACGCCAGGATCAGAGAAGATAATGTATAAAAGTATTGCCCTAAATATCTAACTTATATCGACTAACGTTGTGAAGACGTATAGGGCGAGCATGCATCATATCATCCATATAATGTTGATTCTTCCTCCTTTTATTCGGACAACTATTCTTCTTTATAGTTGTTTATTCTAAATTCTGTCCCCTATACCAGGTTTTGGTTAATGGACTTTCATTTGATAATCTTTGCTTCATAAGTTCCTAGTCTTTGGGAGCTTGCACTTTGCCATGTCAACTCTATTTAAAAGCCTCGTGATTATTCTTTGATTTCTCAACTCATACATGTGTTGTATTTTGACTTCTTCAATTCGACACATGTTTTCTCTTAACTTTGACAGCCAACATGTGTTGGTTGAGAGTTGTAATAATTGTGTCCTATGGTAGAACAATGACTGTGACCGGAAATAGCGTCGAAACACGGGGTCTCCTCGTGGATTTGCGGCCATAAGGAAATACCGTCGGGCGCCGCTATGTCGGGGTCTATGGTCATGATTCACCATAATCCACAATTAATGAGCTTTCACCTTCTTTGCGACTTCTTTTGAAATTCCTATCCGTGCTCCTCTGGAATTTCGAAAAACCCCCTTATCGGTTGCAATCACTTTTTGTTTTGATTGTGATCTTGATATCAACCTTGTTACTTTGCAAATTTCCTATAAGTCAATATATTTGACACATTTCCTTTCCCATTACTTATCCTACGGGATATGTTACTTTGAAATCCTAGAATTAGATTTCTTTTAAGGGGAGAAGGATCATCATATCGAGATGTTCATGATCATCTTGCCGCATCATTAGCAAGCATCATTGCATTGCATATGTTGCTTATAGCATTCATGTAATGCATATATGATGTTTCACATGTTATCTAAAATGATGTTAATGTTGGTTGTTGTTTGTGTTTCACTTTGTTAAGCCGTGTGTACTTTGGTTGAACCCTAGTTCAACTAGGATGTTATCGTAAATCTTTGCCACGGCTTATGTTGTGCCGTGTGGAACCATGCCAAGTCTCTCGTTGGACCTCTTAGACGTTTCTTCAAGAGAGGAGCCCGATGCCATACAATTTCTCTTTGATCTCTAAAACTTCCTTGGCTTTGATCTTGAAATCACCTTCATATTGACTCCACACCTTGGAACTTCCTTTGGTTGCTATCTTTCCTTTGTAAATCCTTGGTCACCACTAATTTTTATCATATGGATTCTCTCTCCGTGGTTGTGGTTTTGGCCGTGGTGTTATGATTAATGATTTCTAATCGGGATCCATTGCAAAACTACATTAAAGCATTCCCTTGCCATGAATTTCCTTGGTTATTTATCTATATTCTATCCGAGGACTCAGTATATCGGATCGGTTGCTTTTTGTGAGTTCCTTCGAAAGTTACAAGAAAGGTGACTTTTGAAGAGCAAGTCACCGACATCAACATTAACAGACTACCAGGAAGTAGTAGATAAGGGACTCTGCTTAGCAATCTCTGAAGGTAACGTTGACCAGCTGTCAAGCAACTTATGTCGATCCTTTGTTGGATCGAGAGGACATGAAAGATCAGAAAGTTATCCTGTTTCTGATAAGTTTTATGCTACTGTCTTTTTCAATTGATTGGGATTTACCAAGCTACAATTTACGTCCGATATTTACGCGTGACCTTGCAAAGTGCAAATGGATTATTCAATTCGACTTCAAAATTTTTTTGGTCCTACTCGGGTTGGGATCCTTTGTGGCATTCTATTGTCGCCACGTGTCTTACGAACGTCGTGTGAGCATCTGGCCTCTCTTGCGCTCGTTTTTCGTGTTGCGGTCTCGCTTTGTGCCCGCACTCGCTTCGACGGGTCACGCGTCTTCTCACGCACCACGCTCTCTTTTTTCCTTTCTTTGTGCGCCATGTGCGCGCCGTCCTCGCCATTGCACCATACCGGACCCCTCCATGGCCCGACCCGCTACTCGCCTCCACGTCGCGGGAATCCTGTCACTCTATGTTTGAGCCACGGAGGCGCACCATCACGGTGGCCGCTCCACCCGTGAACTGCATTTGACTCTCTCTCTCTCTCTCTCTCTCTCTCTCTTTTCTCTCTCGGCCTTCCTCTTCCTCGGTGCCAGAAGCATCTCTATCCGCTCCACTGCGCTATAAAACGCAACCCGGATACCTTGCTTCGCCACATCCATCTCTCCAAAGCCCACCGTAAATCTCTTCTTAAGAATCGCAGAGTAGATTTTCTCCTCCAAAGTGAATTTGTCCAGCTCAAGAAGTAATTGAGTCAGAGAAGAAGACGTGGGAGCTAGTGTTTCGAGTTCAAGCTCTTAATCGCAGATCCAGGTTGCCAAAGGTTGCTGCATGCATCATTGAAGAAGAAGTCTAGTTTTCATCCTAAGAAGGTCGAGTCTACATTCAGTTAACTTATGGCCCTAGGATTCATTACGTGCCTTCTTGACATGTTGTGCCTCCTCGATCCCATAAGTTTACGGATCTGTTGGGGTCCTATTATGTTTTAGTTCTTTGGTTTTGTGGTGGTTCCTCTTTGTCCTCGTCTGTCAAAGTATCTGGAGTGATGCTTTGTTATGTAATAGATGTGTCACTAGACCGGGGAAGTAATCTTTGTACCATCTTTGTATCACCAATGGTTTTATCATCTTCTATCATGTGGGCAAGTTCTATCATCTTCAAAGGCGTTTTAAAGCTATGGTAATCTCTCGTCTTTCTTGGAAGTTCTCGTTCGAATCTCGGGACGAGATTCTCGATAAGGGGAAAGGCTATAACACGGTGTGTTAGTTACGATTAAGCAATAGATTGGACAAAAATAAGTTTATTTTATGCTTGGTTACGTTGTCGGTCGACGAGAGGCGAAAAAAGCGAGAATCCGAGAGTTACTCCCTTGTCCAAACCCTAAACCCTAACCCTTCTTTACCCCCTTTTCTATATTTCAAAATCTATGCAAAATTTGACAAAACTTCCAAAAGCTACTTTGTAGATCTTTTCTTGATGAACAAAAGATATGTACAAAGTTTTTCAAGTTTTTGAGTAATTTTAAAAGTAATTTTGAATTCAAATTTATCCCTTTTTGACCCCATTTCAAAAAGTCATATTTAGAGGCAGAATTTGAAAATCTTCCAATTATGAAAATTGTAGATCTTGAAATTTTAAGCAAAGTTGCTTCTTGGAGATTTTTGAGTTCAGTTCAAATTTTGGAAGTAATTTGTAAAATTCAGAAATGTTAGGGTTTGGGTGCTACGAGGCCCGGCATGGGCGCCCATGCGGACCAATCGCCGTCGTCGTCGTCGCCGTGGCCGCCTCGATGCCGGTCGTCCTCGCTGGCGTCACCGCCACCGGACGTCGTCGCGAACCTCGCTGTCCGCCTTCTCTTCCATCTCCTTGCTCTATAAATGCTTTCGGGCGGACGTTTTCTTCTTCTTTTCCTTTTCCCTTTCGTCGAGCTCCACCACGGAGCTCACCGTCGCCTCTGCTTGCCCGGGCCAAGTTGAGCGCGCCATCGTCAGTTCAAGAACTTTCTTGCGCATCTTCTAGCCGCTCGCGACGCCCGCGATCGCCGAATCGCCCACGGGTTCATCTTCGCGGCCGGTGGAGCATCGCCCATGGCCGTCCAGCCGTCGTGTGGCTATTACGGTGAGCTTCGGGCCACGTTTCTTGGCGTCCTTGTTCCGTCTGTGGCCTTGATGCTGGTCGGCCTTTCCTTTTACCGGCGAGTCGCGGACCGCCAAAAACGCCGTCACCGCCGCCGGCCAGCGTCGTCGTGCCGTATTGCGGCGCGTGGCGTGTCCTTCGGGCCGCGTCGGGGCAAAACCGCGACTACCCGCCTTGTGAGCAAGCACGCCCGGTGCCCCTCGTTACCCTTACTCGCCCGTTCGGCGACCATTCCGCCAAAGGGAATAGCAAAAGGCTGAGCCGCGCCCGCCATCGTCGTTACGCTCAAGAGCCGCCCGGGGACTTCGGGTTGAGAATAGGGAGAAGATGAGGGGGCTAGGTGAGAAATCTCATGACTTCAGGTGAATAGTGTTGTGTACTTGTTTGTAATTTCATAGTTTATCGGGGTCTTTTTGTAAAGTTGCCGAGGCCGGGTTTTGTCGGGCCGAGTTGGGCCGGCTTTGCTCAAAACGGTGTCGGGCCGACACGAGTCTTTGGGCCGCCTTGTTGGCATAGTACGGGTGAATACGGCCAGGGCGTGGTTTTCTTTTTTATTTAAAGTTTTATTTATTTCTTTATGTTTGAATAGTGACTGATTTTGTTATTTTCATATAAATTCAAATAGTGCTTCTAAAATTCTGAAAAATTTTTGTGTAGCCTTCCTATGAGTATGTCTACCCATGAAAAATTTAAAACTTTGATTTTAAGTAGTTCTTGCATGTTTTAAAATTATAATTTTTAATTGAAAAATGCATCTTCCATGAATTTTAGAAAATAAAATATTTGTTCAAAAATCATGAAACTTTATTTGGTACTGTTTTATGGCATGATCTATTTGTACAAAAAAGTTTGAGATCATTTTGACAAAATTCATGTATTTGTTATTTTATGCTTTATTTATTTAATTGTTAAATGTGATGTTTAGTGTATAACGACTTAGGTTTTTGTGTGACTTTTTGGGTTGTCTTGAATCTTGGATCATACCACAATCAAATGGTCCTTGAGAACTCCTTAGGCAATGGTGATGATATCTTGTAGAATAGTTCAATAAGTTGGTTTTGTTGGGTTGCAACTTTATCGTGAAGGAAAGTTATACTCAAGATGTTTATTATTTCATGCATTCATCAAACATCATGTTTACCATTCCATCATGCTAAAGCATGCATCATCATCAAAGTGTAGAGTATACGAGAGTGAGTCGGATCGTGTTGATGAAGCTTTGGAGAAGGTGCATCCACCGATGTGTTGATGTCAAGTGTGGCGTGGGTGATCCAATTTCGAATCGACTTTCCCTGTAACACGTGCAAGCCCGGTTACATTAAACCCTTCCTTGATGTTTTAAAAGTTTTATATCACTTATGTCTATGCTATGTTGCATTAAGTAATTAGGAGTTGAGTGATAACCTAATTCTTTGCATTACCATCCTTGTTTATTTCAATACCATCCTTGATAACTTTGTTTCATTTTGAAAATGCTTAGTGATGCTTAGCCACGCTTAATTAGTTAAGCTTTTTCATCAAAATGTTTAATTTGAGAAGATGGTACTTGTTTTGAAAAAAGAAAGAACTGTAGTGATGAATTTGAGATCGGACGGGACGTAGGTTGAAAGCCGGCGGGATACCTAGCTGTGCTTGTCCGTGTTGGTGGTTTAAGGACCCGTCCGTTGTTTGGCCCGAGTGAAATCGGGACTTTTTGAACGCATGTTGCGCCTTTGAGGCCGTTTGGGTCAATGGCACGCGTCGATCGGGCGATCACCCCGGTCGACGAAACTAATCGCCACATGCCCCGTAAGAAGATCTCGGGGGGTGTGCCAAATCGAACGGACAACCGCAAGACTTTGGGAGTGGAGAGATGGCGGGAGTAGCATGTACCCACCCCCTTTTGGTCAAACCGTCATTAGGACGGGGTAGGGAGGTGGAGTACGTGTGCTCGGGTGGCGATGGACCCGGTCCCGTTTTGGAATAACCGAGTGAGGGTTGATATATGCAAGCTTAAGTGCTACATATGTCGTGTGGTTAGGGATCCCCGGTGGGTATAATCGGTTCATGAATCGCCGTTGCTTCTCGGAGAAGGAGACCCGATTCACGACCTTCATCGTAGTAATTGATGGAACATGGTTTTGAGGAAAGAAAGTTGGCTTATGAAAGAAATGTTTGCTCTAGTATAGAATCACCTAGAGTATATGAGTTACCAATTTGAAATTAAAACCTTGAAAGTAAGGATTCACTTTTAGTAAGCTTTTCCGCAAAAATGAGTCCTTGATTCTTGCTAAAGCCTTACCTTGACTCCTAAGACCAGCATTCCCGAAGTTTTTTTCTCCTCTTTTCTTTGTCGGGTAAGTCTTGTTGAGTACTCCCGTACTTCGGGTTTGTTAACCCTTATTTGCAGTGCCGACTTCGTCTTTGTTTAACCAAGATTATGTCGGTGGGGCTCGACATGATCCGGTGTCTTCTAGTTCTACCTAGCTTCCGCAAATTAAGTTAAGTTTGCTCAAATGTAACTTACTCACATTTTGTAAAATTAATGTTATTATTCTTCTCGCACTCGATCTATATTTTTGTAACAAATGTTATAATGTTGTAGCTACTCCTTTGTTGATCCTGGTATGAGAGTGGTGTAATCGGGGTTTCCATGACACCGACGTGCTTCTTAAGTTATTGGGTGCATGCGCACGGTGCCGAGGTCTTTGGGACAAAGGCGGTGTAGGTGGGCCCGTAATTAGGGAGGTTCTGCTACAGGATCCTACACCAACAATGCTTTGCCGCAGAGAAGCCCGCAGATTCCGACACCAATGAGGCAAAGCGCTGGCGACTATCTACCCAAGCAAACATCGAAGATGAAGGCATGACTACTAAAGGGCGAACACCAATGAAGAAGACGACGCCACACCAATTACCTAGCGGCAAACACCTAAGGAAGGTGGACGCTTCACCAACCTTTGCCGGTGGACACCATCGTGATAGGCAATGCTGCATCAAAGTAGCCGGTGCCAATGTGATGGCGATATGGGCGGACAGATTGATGCTTGGTGCACCAAACTAACTTCAACAACTTTAGCAACCACGCACTACCGATGCCAATGAGGTGGGCGGCATACGTGCCCCGGCCATCGACAAAAAAATAACCAAATATACTAGGAATGAGAAAATTATCAACAACTAAAGAGGTGACAATTTACGTCCAACACAAAGACACACACATGGAGGAAGCCGGGCATCCGGTCGTGCATTGAGCAATGTGGCGTTCGATCCCGCCACATCGAGGGAGCAAGAGGGACGGGCGTGTGCTAGCAACATGGGGAATATGTGGCGATCTGTGTCCGTGAAAGGGAACCCGTGAGCATGCAAGAAACCAACCACACCTATAGGATAAAGGCATGACCATCTTACTAGATCCTATAATTTCAATTTAATTTATCACCATTAGTCATTTGATATTCACACAATAAATGTTGACATGATCCTTATTTAGCATCAACTATAATCATTGTATTAACCTAATTATAATGTTTTTTAACCATCAGCCTATCCATTTTTTGTAAACCTAGCGTGTTAGAGTCCTACTAAGGAGCTCCAACCACTAGGCTCGGGAGACATGTACCTCGAATTACATGCTAATCTTGCTAAAAATTAGGGAGACTATGATTACATGATTCGTGGAGTTAGCAATACATATATGCAAAAATTCATACCTCTGTAATTATAAAAGATAATTAAACTAACCCAGTAGCATTTTGTATAAATTATCCATCTTTATCATTATGAAAGATAATGCTTTGATGCCTAAATTTGCATTCAAATTACATTATAATAGCATTATGATAGATAATATAAAATAATGCATACCTATATAAATTGTTGCTAATTATCCACCTCTCAACCATTTTATAAAATTAAAAAAAAGATTCTAAAATCCACATGTAAATGCTAATATAAGCAATTATAAACAATAATTAAATGTCCGTAAGTTAAAACTTACATTAGTGTAAATAACTATTTTTGAAGCCTTATCAAACATGGAAATACATCCTTAGCAAACCATATAGTAATGACACCTACAGTTCACTTCACTTTTGATGATATTGTAAGTCATTGTATAAAAATAATTTTAAACATTTTGATCAAAACATTATGTGATAATATGAATATAAATAACTTATATTTTAGAAGTATTGTTTGATAAAACAACACTAATCGACATAATAAATTGAAAATCTTGGGTGACATGGTGCATGTTGAAACAACAAATTATGCTATTGTAAAATTAAGAGGGTAGACTAGGACCTAGAATATTCTTTTATTTATTGAAATATTTGAATAAATGGTAGAATAATATCCATCACTTAGTTAATGTATTAACGAGTGGATCATTGTTTTATAATAAAATAATACTCATGAGTGTTTTTCTAAACTATTTATACAACGATCTATACGGTAAAACATAATCGTTATTGATAATGGTAGTCATTAGATTTATTCTATGTTCTATAAACTATATTAAAAGCTAAAGGTTAAAATATAGATTTTCAAGATATCACATAAATGGATGAGAAAAGAGTTTATACACTTTAAGTTTATTTTTACTTAAACTAAATACATATGGTGCTAAAAATATTAATCATACAAATTGTTACTCACAAAAATGGCAAATAAATAAATAAATAAATAAATAAGGTACATCCTAAAATTCTTTTAAAAAATCTAAAAAAAAATTTGCCGTCAAATTGGTTGAATATACTCCAAATCATAAATAATAGCTATTGTATCCGAGGAATTAATAAATAATAGCTATTGTATCCGAGGAATTAATAGGCTTAAAATTAGGGGGTAAGAATCAAAATTTAGTTTATGTCCTCAAAAAGAGATGACAACTAAAACTATCATAGTTTAATCAAATGTTTTAACTAAATATCTATTAGAGATATACTAAGAAAAACATTTAAATGAACCTTTGATAGATTATCACAATTAAATATAGACTATAAAAGTACCTATTATAACTATTATATGACAATATAGTGAAGAGAAAAAGATATCCCATATAATTAATTCTTATCAGTAGTTAACATCTACTCATAAGATTCTAACCCGTGCGAGAGCACGGGTTGGGGAACTAGTTACAATAATTGCGACATCCATGCATGTGACGGCCGATCTCGCAGCTACGGGTACGGTGTGTCCACTGAAAAGACTTTTGTGGTGAATAAAGATGACAACCAATACCACAGCTAGCGCACAACAACATGTACCATATTTTATATTCATGAACGATCCAGATCTATCCAAAATTGTGGCCGGATAAAATCTCCAAAAATGGTGAATGCAGCATTCGTGCAGATTAATTCGGTCCCATCCATGCTTGCATATTAATAGAAACATAAATTTTGCATCATCCATCCGCACCTAGGTCATGAAAATGGTTAATTACGTGCCACTAGTAGTTCCCAGACAGGCACTACAAGTACATAGTATCTCAACATGGAAATATACAAAAAGTCCATGTACGTAGAAACATATATCAACATATATACTATAGTTACAAGGACCTTCATTCATTCATTCATTGTGTTCAAGAAAAGAAGTGCAAAACATGTAGACGTACGTACTAGTCAATATAAGATCCTGATTGATTTGCATATACACAGACAGATAGCATCATCATCCACTTACAAACACGCCTAATGACCTCGCTCTAACCAATCGCCCTAGATCGATCTCACCATCCAAACCCTTTTGTACCTTTTGTACTCACGTTCCCTTAATTTTTGCAAAATTAACGTACGGCACGCCGGCACTTTTTCCCGTGTCGTCGTCTCTCTCTCTCCACCGTCGTCTTGTTCAATGCACGTACGATCGAACACGCCAGAGAGAGACCCGGGCGCTTGTCGGTCGTCCGTTCATGGCATGAAGAGCTTGTTGCCGCACTTGCAGCGCCACACCCTCTGGGTAGTACTCCCACTGTGGCCCGACGCCGGGCTGGATGGCGACGCGGGTGGCACGGCACGGCGTGCACCGCCCGCACCGCGCGCGGCACGTCGGCGGCGATGACCCTGGACCCACGAGCCACCGACGCCGGGATGACGACGATGGGAGGACGGCGGCGGCGGCGTCCGTCGTCCACCACGCCCCTGCTCCTGCTGCTGGCGACGGTGGTCGTCGTCATTGCCGTCGACGACGAGTCTATTCGTCTCCTCGCCAGCGCCGCCGCGGGCAAACGGATCGGCCGCCCTGCCGCCACAGCTGCAGCTTGCAGTAGTAGTACAACACCGTCAGAATTTGTTACTGATGGATTTTGCTAAATTAATGGATTAGCAGAGAGACCAACTGATCGAAGCCACTTCAGTGTCTTAGCATATAAATAAAGCACTTACTAAGTGTGGTCTAGCCAGACAAGACATTATATGGTCGTGCTCATACATCTTGTGATCTACACTAAGAAAAAGGCTATAAGCTAGTAGTAATGTAGTATAGGGAGCATATAGTTGGTGTCCTAAACGTTAAGCGAATGAGACCAAGCAAGCAAAGCGTATTATCAGTGCAGCACCACTGCCTGTTACTGTGTACGAGTGAGTGAGAGCTACTACTCCTACTCCTACTCCTACTACTATTGCAGAGTGAGCAATGAATTGGATCGATCGCGATCGTGTGTGCTTTTCTGGACCAGGCTCGCTCGTCAGACTGCTGCCCGTGCCAGTGCCATGGTGGGGGAGGAAGACGTCGCTGTTTGGTTGGTGATGAGACTCCAGAGAGAGAGGGTTCCATTTAATTTCACATCATCTATACTGAGGCTAGTACCCTTGCAGTATCTTTTTGGAGAAAACAACTCTGAATATTTAATTAGTAGCACAGTAACAGCAGCAGCATCAGCAGTGATGGATGAAAAAACAAAGCATTTGTTGACTGTTGTTATCTGTTCTGGATGTGAACAAGTTCTTTATACTACTATATATAATAACCCATATTATCAGAGGATGGAGAGTGAGGGAAAAGAATGGGTTTCCGCAAGCTAGATGCTACACTGTTCTTGTTTTTTTTTTGCATGCATGCATCAAGGGAGAAGAGAATGAATGAAGTAGTAATGCTTTGCCGAGATTTTAATGTAATTTCAGAAATCTCACCAAAAGAAGATAGTCCAAATTCTCCAAATCTAGGACGGCAACAAGCACAAGGCGTGCTAGTGGTTAAGATAGTTGTTTAGATGATGTCTAGCTAGGTAGTTAATATATGTACTACCTTGTTAATTGCTTTGCAGGAAAGTGTCACCAATGAAGATGGAGGGAAGGAGTTAGAATTTAGTTCCTTTTTATGGGAGGGAGACCTATATCCATTAGTATCTAGTGTAGCTAGAGAGTGCATGCATGATGATAACCAAGAACAGCACATACTAATAGCAAATATGTTTTAACTTTTATTAGGTTCATTGAGGGAAAGACAGAGAGATTAATGCAGGAGAAAGATGGGTATCATCCTACCTGCTAATCTTACTAGTAAATAGGAATTTTAAGTAAACATGTCAAGACCTAGCTAGATCTCCTTGAGGAACCTAATTAAAAGATTCCCCAAGGATTAACAAATCAATTAACTAGTAAAGACTCAAGAAAGGGCATGCAGTCATCGAAATGGGGAGTTGAAAGTAGAGACACATAAAAAGACGAGAAATCAAAGAGGGAGAATCTCGAAGACACAGGGTACGTACGTGCTCAAAAGCTAGGCCACACATGCACTTCTTTCGCATCAAAATAAGATCTTGCCAAGAGCAAGCTTTGCCTCAATCGATCAAACAAAAACAAAAAGGGAAAAGAGAGAGAAGAACAAGAAGCAGCACGGCCAGCGAATTAAGTAGAGGCTTTCCCACTTACCCATGGCCACGGCGAAGAGGGCGAAAGCGAGGAGGACGGCGGCGTGGCAGCGGCGCCGGCGGCTCAGCGGCATCCAGCAGCTCACGGCGCCCATCACGCGCGGCAGAAGGTGGACAGAGCTCGCTGTCGCTGTCGCTCTCGGTCGTCGTCGTCACGAAGCTCGATCGATCCAGCGAGCCTCTAGAACGAACACACCAACCACACGACGCGGCGCCGGCCGGCCGGCCGAGCTCTCCGTCGTCCGGGCAGGGAGCTCGACCCGAGGCCTGGAACTGCTGGCGCTCGTCAGCAATGGCCGGCGACAAGCGGCGCAGCAGTGTCTCCGGCCGGCCGATCTGAAAGTGAACTGTGATCCGATCCTCGCAACGCTCCAAAGCGCGATGGTGTGCGTGTGCGTGTGCGTGCGCGCCAGTTAGCAGCCTGGCAGTGTCAGCCGGCCGGTCGCACGCAGACTGTCGCACGCAGACTCACAGGCCGGCCGGATGGCCTGGCAGACACGCTTTTGAGAGAGAGAGAGAGAGAGAGATGTGACCGGGAAGAAGAAGAGGGCTCTGAATGTGTGTGAGAGAGAGGCGAGGAGGGCCAGTGGTGGTGGTGACAGTGGCTGTTGGGAGGAACGGAACAGAAGAGGCAATGTATAGCAGCAGCATGGATGTGTACACAGCGCAACGTGACTTGTGATTGTATTGGATACCTGCTCGCCTTGACCGGGATGGGAACAAGAGAGAGAGAGAGAGCGCGCACGCCACGCCACTCCGCCGCAGCTGAGTCCAGTCGCTCTTGTACAGAAGAGGGGCCTGGCCTGACCTGGCCTGCAGGTTATACAGAAGAGGAGGTAGCCCTTCAATAACTTTGATATGACAGCTCGAGCACGAATATAATCTCAGAAGTTGTGGCACGAATACTCGTTGTATGGCTATATATGTACTGTATGGATCATGTAGCTATGTTTGGTTGCTTTCTCATGCAAGTGAACCCGTACTGCTCAGTGAATGTTGTAGTGAGACGTACGTGTATACAGCTGCTCGGTTGCAAGGATGGACCAACACAATTTTCTTTTTATATGTAAGGGCATGGACATCCCACTTAATTTATTTTTTTTTTATCTTGAACTGGAGGGGCAGAAAAGCCCCTACAGTGATTTTATTGAAAAGAGAAAAAAGGTGCCCAGGAGGCTACAAGTTCAGGAAACAAAAAAAGAAATAAAAAAAATAAGGAAAAAAAGGAAGATTACAACATGTCGTGGATCCATGAATCAAAGGCTGCTGCAAATCTAGTGGTGACCCGTAGGGTAAGAATTCTAATCTCCTTCTCTCTAATCTCCTTGGCTCTCGCAACGGAGGGTGGAATGCCCTTGAAGATGACATCATTCCTGATCGTCCATATGGACCAACACATTGTGATGATGAAGATCATGAAGAACTGAGAGTTGATCTGATGCCTTATACTTTCAATGGTTTGCAAAATATCCCCCTGGGGTTGATCATGACCCCTGCTTGACTCCAACATTGCATCGAGAAGAAGCAGCGGAGGAAGAGATGCTCTGAAGTTTCTTCAACCGCATTATGACAGAGAACACAGTTGTAGGACTGCAACTGCATTCTTCTTCTTCTTCTTAAGAGACCTCTTGTGCTTAGCCTGTCTTACATCAAGAGCCAAAAGAACACTTTGTGTATTGGCTGGCAGCAGTTTCCCACACCCATTTGAAAGCCTATGGGACCTGTCTGTGGCCTATTAAGAATTTGTAAGCTTTTCTTGCCGAAAATCTGCTACCTCCCAGAGTCCAAATGTTATGTGATGGGGTGAGTTGAGTCTGTTCCTTGATGACTTGGAGATCCACATATTGCTAGTGAGCTTTGGCAGAAAGAGGGAGACTAAACAGATCTGACTGAGATTGGTGCTGAATCCACTTGCTGACTGTGATGGCTTTATTTTTAGCAAAAGAGTGCAGTTTAGGGAAGGTTTGCTCCAGTGACATTTGCATCCATTTGTCAGTCCAAAGGAGGCAAGTAGTTCCATCATTCATACTGACCTTCATTATTTCTTTGACATCCCACTTAATTTGGGTGTATGAACCGAAGCATAACGAGGGACCATAGAGGAGGTGAATAAAAGTTGAATCAAGTTTCTCCAATGAGAAACCATCCTATATCTCAAAATGAACTCAAAGCGTGTCCCTACCCTAGCTAACTCTCAAAGTGAGCTAATATCTATTCCCTCCATTTTAAATTTATCATAAGACGTTTTTGCTTTTTTTTTTCTTTTTTTTTTGGATAGAGTGTGACATAGTGTATATTTACTAAGTGCATAGTATATAGTAAAAACTTTGAAATGAAGGGAGCACCGGCTAACTAATTCTCATTGTAAAAGAAAATATGGCAATTCACTAATGTTTCGAAGTCCAAAGACTCCAGACACGTACAGGCCAGGTTGAAGATTTGGTTGGATGTACGTGCTCGCAAGAGAGTACTATCGTCTAACCACAAACTTTGAACTCAAATATATATATGTTCGGGCATCCATTGTTTCACTATACTAGTATCTTCTTATATCTAAACGGTGGATCGGTTTTTTGTGCCGGTGCTGGCGTGTCTCAGCGTTTCAACATCCCGGCAGAGGTGATGGGTATGTTCACAAGGATAATATATATATTTATATATATTTTGTCAAGCCTATCTGGATGCACGAATCACCACATTGGTGGCTCTAGTCGCCCCTGACGGCTCTGACGAGATTGATCATCTTTCGTTGAACCACGCCTCCATCAAGTAGCTACTAGCTAGCTTATAGGGTCTGGGATTAATAGCCTACTCCACCGTGTCCACAGCTAGCTATGGCTCTAGGGCAAGTAGCACCACCTCTCAAGCACGTTCATGGACGACATGGCATGCTAAAGTAGGTGACGCGTCACTTCTGAGCAGAATGCATGTCCCATGTACTGCATGCGTCGTCGAAAAGTATTATTCAAAAACCATCCATGTGCAATGTCCCAATTTTGTAACATTTATATCTGTAGATAAATTTATTATAAAAATATATTAAAGGATCTATAAATACTAATTATATATCATAAATAATAATATTTTTAGATATATACTTCTGTCCCATAATGTGAGTAAATTTCGGGAACCGTGTTCACCTCACGATCTTGATTCAAGCGACAATAAAACTGGGGACGGAGGTGGTAATCGGGTAAAGTTTAGAGAAGTTGATTTTTTAGAAACAAAAATAACATATATTTTGGTAGGGAAGGAGTTGATACTCTGGTACATTACCTACCCACTAGATTACTTGTATTGTTTTTTGCCAGTTCGATCACTACGTATATATACAGAGGTATAATACCACATGGTATACATACGTGATACGTACTGTATATATGTTGCACGTACGTCTGCGGTTGTCGTAAGTTGGTCGCATTGGTTGGTACAGTGAATTGAATGATGGCGGTACGCATGAAAAATGGTCTCTGAAAACAGACAATGGCATGAACAAAAATAGTGCTTCCACGCCCACTGTACCTGCCTGTCTACCCCAACAGTTTAACTGCTCAGTTCCCGTGTCGCTTTTACGTTTTTTTGTTTTTTTGTTTTTTTTGGCGAAGCAGTGCTTTTACGCCTTAATTTGACGTATAATTACTTATTCTGAACTGTTTCATGCACGCTTTATTTCCATAATAATTGAGCTACCTCAAGTATCATTAGACCCACATGACAGTCAGTAACACGCCGTGCCCATGCTCGCTTGCAGATTTGCAGGCATACGACCCGTAAAATGAGAGGAATAAAAATGTGCTATACCACTGAAACCAATGCAATACTACTGAATCTGAGAAACGAGGCCATTCGTGCGCTTCCTCGATCGCACACCGCTGCTGCCGATAGCTCTTGGGACAGACACGAGGGCCCTGCGCCACCGAGGTCGCGGTCTACTCCGGCGAGAGTGAGAAGGCCGGAGGAAAGCGTCAAAGCGAGGAGAGGAATCTAGGGCTAGGCAGTCTATCTTTCTCTTTCCTCTTTCCCTGGTCGTCGTCATGGACAGACACCAGCTTTCTCTCTCTCTGTGCATTTCTTTCTTTCACCAGCAGGCTGCAGAGCAGGAGCACGCGAGGGAGAGAGATGGCACCCACACACACATGGCTTGTACTCCCTCCGCACCACAATACTTGCAACTCTTTTGACTCATATAAAGCGTGTTTGACCTCTCGTCTTATTCAATTTTTTTTTAATAAATATTACCACTTTTGTTATGACTTATTACATCACTAAAGATATTGTAATGATGTTTTGTTTGTTTTATAATTTACATAAAAATTTGAATAAGACGAGCAATCAAATACGATTTATATGAGTCAAAGAATTGCAAGTATTCTGAACAAAGGGAGTAGTAGCAAGGCTTTGCGGGTGTGTTTAGAGCCCCCAACTTCTCTTCAAAATTTCTTTGTATTCCCGTCACATCGAAACATTAAATGCACCCAAAGACGCATTCTCGGAGTACAAAATTTAAGTAAAAAAAAAAACTAATTGCACAATTTAGATGTATATTCATGGAGGCGATTCTTTCGGCCCAGTTACGTAACATGCTAGGATAATATTTACCACAAACAAACGAAACGTGCTAATCGCTGTTTTTTTGAGTTTAAAACAGTATTTTCAGGCCAAAATTCCCCAAATTTTTTTTTTCCAGGCCCGAATTTTGCGCTCTAAAACACACGAAGTTGATTTTTGTGGCATACCACTGTTTTGTAGGCCCCATGTAAGCACTAGACTCCACATCCTGAGCTCGGACAACATTACACACACTACACACACAGACAGGGCCAAGAGGCCAGGCATGGTGGTTGGGCAACACAGTGCCATGGTCTAGTGAGAGCTAAAAAGACTAGAGGTGGTACTGTATCCATCAGCCAACAACCGTGTGATTGGTACTACTGTCAGCTTGGTGTAACACTACAGTGTCGTACTACGTGCTCTTCATCTGCAGGGTGTGGGCGTGAGGTGACCAGACCAGGCAGGCACACAGGCAGTAGTACTAGCTGTAGTAGCCTAGCTTTGGGTAGATAGGCTGGTGGTTGAGCATGAGCTGAGGTTCACACATCATCGGTGTGGCAAAGGATGAACAGGACCATCTTCAGCAGTCCATCACTTGTGTCATTTCTGATCATCGGATTCGACTTTATTCTTTTCCAAAGTTATTCATTCTCAGAGTGAAATTGTTGCCTACTTAGCTAGAGATGTTGCGCGCGCTGTAGATCATCGGATTCAACTTTCCTATACAAGAGATGTTGTTGGTAACTGATGGCCGGCCGATTTGAGACTCCTTTTTGTGAGAAAGAGAATCTAGGCTGTGGTACCTTTGGACCATACGTATACGTGGGTCAGTGGGTGTGACCAGTGTGCAACTTTTTTATGTATATGAAAGACATGATTTGGGAATAATTCAAGTGCAGATGCTCCGGGGATATATAGTATATACTAATCACCGCCGAGGCGAAATGATTCGAGTTTTCTACTCATTTTGATTTGGGAATAATTTTTAGATTTTTTCCAATTATTTGTTGAAAAGATGATGATGTGAACTGTGGACCATGTTAGTTTTGGACCTTTGCCGTTTGAGTAACATGCATGCGTGCATGTATAAATTAATAAATCATTGCTAAAATACATTTAATGATCAAACAAGTCGTTAATTTGAAAGTAAAAAAATGATAACCAAGCGTTCATCAGACTGCAAACTAGTTCTAACAATAACATAGTACGCACATAATGTGGACGTATTGCTCAAATCTCCCCTTTTCTCTGTGAATGAATGGAAGAAGATTGTTGTGTGCTACAAGTATTATGCATCGGCCTGGCGTTCAGAAAATCAGAAGCGGCGCGGCGCGGCTGCACACACACATATACACACTGCAGTCTGCACGCGTGCAAGCGTGGAACAGTCACTGACCCACACGCTGTGGGCATCGGACGGTGGGTAGGTCGATCCGGCCGTGCGTGCGTCAATCAATAATGGCGGTGGTGTCGCTGGACGAAGGAATGGCCGATGGGGCAGCGCGGACGCGGACGGGGCCGGGAAGACAGAAACAGGAGCAGTCCGGCCGGCCGGCTGGCTGGCGACCAGCAGGTGGTCGCTCGTGGTAATAAGTGCGGCGGAGTTGGTACGCCTGGACGCTGCACCACCCACTCGTGCGCCGAGGCCGATGATAGAGCCTACGGCCTGCCACTGCCACTGCCTGCACGGCGGCACTGCACCCACGAGGGGAGGCCATGGCTGGTCGGTCAGCCTGCGCCTGATGATACGATGAATCTGCCACTGTCCACCGCCGGCCAGGTCATGTGCTTCTGCTCTGCTCAGCCAAAAGCGTCGAGCGGTGACGACGACCCGCGGCGCAGCGCAGGTGTCGCAGGTGTGGCCGGCCCGCTGGCCAGGGCCTCGTTTAGATGGTTAAATTTTAGCGAAAAGTTGCAAGTTTTTGGCTCTCTCTCCATCACATTACATTAAATATACCAAAAGGCGTATGTTCGGGCGAGTAAATGTAGGTAAAAAGTTACTAATTACGCCGTTTAGATATGCATTGCGAGGCGAATCTTTTGGCCCATTTATTATCGCATGGTAGGATAATATTTACCACAAACAAACGAACACGTCTTTGGTCAAGGCTACGGGAGTTGAACAGTGTTTTTTTGACAAATTTTTTGTCATCTAAACGAGGCCCCAGGTGTGCGTGCGTGCGTCTGCCGTCTGCGTGGCACCGACCGCACGGTTGATGACCCGACCTCAATGATTGTGGCAGAGTGGGGGCGCCGGGTCGGTGCACCTGTGGATGGCTAGGGATAGCCGTCGTCAGGCCTGGCCCATCCGGGTTGTTGGGCTGATATTTGGGTACGCACAAGAGTATGTTGGTGTTCTAGTCCGGCGGCCCGTATACTCTATATTGTTTCAGCCCAACCAAAGTATGATGTTTGGTTCAGCTACCTTCACCATTTATTTTCTCAAAAAAAAAAAAAAAACCTACCTTCATCATTTCTCTTCTGGTCTACATCGATGCATGTCAGTTAAATCGTATGCTATTTCGACTTAATTTGATTCATCATTAAACGTTGTACTAATAGTGTCACATAAACATTTCATGTTTTTTTTTCCTTAACATTCTGTGGTATTTTTAAGCATTTTTATAGTCTCGTGCAGGTTTCGTTTTAATTTGTTCTATCATATCTATGTGAAATCCTATGTCACATGTACTTTTTTTGTTTCGTGTGTCTATATTCAACGTCCTAACAAATTTATCTTAATATTTATCAATAGTTTATATTAGTAGTTGCATATCGATAATGCTTACTTCAAGGCATACAAATTTTTTTTTTTTTCATCATTTTTGCATGATTGTTAGAGGTGTAAACTTTTGAATTTTTAGCTTCATTAATTTCCTTGATATACACTATTTCTCTATTCAATGCGGAACATTTTCGTATAGACTTGGAAGTGCCATAATATTTTTTTATGAAGCTAGAGCATTTTGGCACCCTAGAAAGAGTTTCTCGTGAAGCTACTCCATTTTCTCTTTAATTCCAAGCAGTTTTCTCATGAGGCTATAACATTTTCTGGTGAAGTAGAAACATTTTATAAAAAAGACCTAGAACAATGTCCCAAATGACAAAAGGAAAATGTTCCACATTCGTGAAAAAAGTGTATTTGTTGTCGTACACCAAATTAAAGTCTTGGACAATTGGATAATGAAATGGTAAACAAATGTGGGATAAGTGATGTTGCCATTTGTAATGTGGAATATTGTGTCCTATTTATTCTTGAGGGGCGCTATTGATAGTGCCGAGTTTACAATAGGTGGGCCAGAATGCCCCTTATTGTAGACCTATATTCTATAAGTATATTCGTGTAGTTTATAGACATTGATGGCTTTGGCATGCTGAACGCTGCATTGCCTTGTTTGAGCTAAGCCGACTAGAGGTATATATAGCTCCACTGTTGCATCCACAACAACCGTCCGTGTGGGAGAGTGGGCACTGTGATTGGTACTACTGCTAATGCTATCTGCAAAGTGTGTGTGAGTGTGAGATGACCAGACCAGGCACCCTAGTAGTAGCCTTTGGTATGGTAGCCAGCTGGTAGATGAGGTTGGCACATCATCGTGACAGGATGATCAGCAGCATATTGCCATTTGTTGCGTCATTTCTGCTCATCGGATTCCATACTCAACTTTATAGTTTCCTACTCCCTGTCCCATGGACTTCGTTTTTGACTTTTTGAACTTTTTATGTTTTGATCATCCGTCTTATTCAAAATATTTATGCAAATCATAAAATAAATTAATCAATATTCAAGTATCTTAATTGATAAAATAAGTCGTAACAAAATAAATTATATTTGTGTAAAAAATTTGAATAAGACGAAGCATCGAATAAAGTCCGCGGAATCGGGGTGACAAAATCGATTGGGGACGGAGGGAGTAGGTTTTGTTGAGAGTGAATTTGTTGTGTGGGTAATAAAAACTAAATGTAGCATGTATTACAAGCCATTAATTCGTTCGGTTGATGTTTTCGACGTCGGATAAGTCGGTACGATGATGTTGTTTCGTTGTGAGACTGTACCATGGGTGATAAAGTAGTTTTCATTTGCCTACTGAAAAAAAGGAATCAAGAATATGAGAGTAATTAATGAGTGCAAAATGGTGCTTGATCGCAGAATGTAGGCTACAATTAGTTTCAGCCCACCATACGCTGACGTGAACCCAAGTAGCCCAGCGACTGGCCAACCTTTGCTCCCTTTCTCTCTACACTTTAGGGCCGTTATTGGGCCACGTACAATATTCCATAATGTCCACCGCGGCAGCCTTCTAGGCCCTTGTGTGCTAGTCCATCCGGATATGTCATGTTTGAGTGAGTCGCTATATCTCTTTCAATAAAATAAAATAAAATAACTAATATTTTCTACAACGTGGTAGACCTTTGGATCAACATCTAAGGGTGGGATCTGTCATCAACACTGTACGTAAAAGCGTGTTAGCAACCGATATGAGTTGAACAATTTACCACGCCAGACAAGAGACAATTAACAATTTTTCTATAAAAAGCAAAGGACAAAAGAGGGTGGTGTCCTAACACAAAGGACAAGATACAAATTTGAAGAATTTTACCACAGCAAACAAGAGACAATAAATAATTTTTTTTATGGAAAAACAAGGACAAAAGAGGTGGTGTCCTAGCACAAAGCATAAAATACAAATTTGAATAATTTTACCACAGCTGACACACGCATCTTGGCACACATCGGAGCGATACACACGTCGCAAGATGGAGTTGATAAATTTCTTTCAACGAGAGACATAGAAAATAAATTATTTGCATGTTTAAGTAAAAAAAAAACTCAAATATTGCAATAAGTTAAAAGCACCACCTACCTACACTATATGTGGCCTTGCTAGTCAATAAGATTTTTCTTTGTGTTCTTAGATACCACCAAAATAGTTTACAAATTTTAAAAATGGTTTGAAGGGCCATAAATGGCTCCAAATTAAAGGCATGGCTGAAGATTTCTAGTTTGGTTTTGGATAATTAATGACACCTAAGGACTAATCTCTCGATGCTAAGTGTTTAACTAGATTGGAGATTGATTGTGCCGGAGTTGGAGCATGGTGATCATGGATGATGGATCGAGGTGATCTAAAAGATGATCAAGCATCCAACTTGGTGGAGTTTCGAGATCAATTGCCCCCAAGGCAAAGGTATAACCATAGGGCTTTTGATTTCACACTCAAGACACCATAGAGGGGTGTGAGTGATTATAGGATCGATAAGCCGCGTACTATTAAGAGGAAACTTATCGTACATATCGGTCCTCATGTGCCTTTAGGTTCATAATTCATATGTATGCATTCTAACCTAAAGAGCTAACTCCGCACTTGACGAAAATGTTTTGAAATGCTAACACATGGTGTCGAGGTGTTCTTCGACGTGTCGGCAACAAGAATCAAGTGGCGGAAATCGGTTTGGAGCAAAGGCGAAGGAACGACAACACAACGACGAAAAATTCGCGGCTGGTCGGTGACCGGACTCACCAATCGGAAGCACAAGAAGTGGCCGGACGCCGCTCCGTTATATGCGTCCGGCAGAGCATGTTTTTCAGGGCCAGGTCGGCGGGTGGCCGGACGCACCGACCGGAAGCATATCGGTGCTGACGGACGCATCAAACGGACGCGTGACCCGGACGCACGGAGGTGGGCCGGGCATTGTTTTGGGGCGTGTTTGCCAGGCCGGACCCACCGACCGGACTCACCGTGAGACCGCACTCACCGGTGAGTCCGGTCGCTAAGGCCCCGGTCAGTGCCGAAAAATCGTGGATTTCACCCCAACTGGCCACATTTCGTGGTGTGGCCTATTTATACCCCTTTGGCCGGCCATTGCTCTCTCTCTTGGTCATTTGAATCATTCCTAACACCCTAGAGCTGAGCAACAACCCTCCCTCTCTCTCATTCTTGCTTGTGAGCTTCATTCTTGAGAGAAAAGGTGATCCAAGTGCATTTGCATCGAGTTCTTGCATCTAGAGGCACTTGGGGATCGTTGTGAGCCGGTTGGTTTCTTGTTTCTCTTAGAGACACCGCTCCTAGCCGGCTTGGTGAATTGGTGGAGGAGTTGGCAAGAGTTGGTGATTGTTCTTGGCCACCTCCGGGCGAATTTGTGAGAGGATCACGCACTCCTCGTCGGGACGACAAAGTGCAAGGAATACATTACTCGTGTCTTGGGTACCTCACTTGTGAGTGGTGTGTTGAGGCTAGCAAGGGCACCGCCTAGCTCAAACACCATCCTTGTGGTGGTCGGCACAACCGGAGACTAGCTTGTCGGTGTACAAGTGAACTCCGGGTGAACAAATCGACTTGTTCATTATCTTGGTGATTGGATCATCATCTTCGTGTGATTGATTGTTCATTCTCTTCACGGTGATTGGTTCATTGCCTCTACTCGATGGTATAACAAGCTTCTCACTCTTGCATTACCTTCCTAGCTTATTTTGAGTAGAGAGCTAGCACTTGCTTGTGTAGGTTGTTCTTGCTAGCATAAGGATCATATTAGGATTGCTCACTAGATAGAGTAGTGACATAGACCTTGTGTGACTTAGAGATCATAGAAATATTTAGTCTTGTCACTAGAAGGCTTGCAAGACCACTAGAGCTAGTGCAAACCGCTTAATCGCCATTTGTTATACTAACCGGTTTGTTTAATGAGTTTGTAGAAAATTTTTATAGGCTATTCACCCCCCTCTAGTCATCTAGGACCTTACAATGGCCCGATCGGGCATGACACGAAGCGGCCCACTGGGCCACCGGGCCGTGTTGCACGGACACCAAGCCTGGCCGACGGTCCAGGCACGGCATGTGGTCCGCTTTCCGTGCCGGGTCGGCCAGCACAGGCCCAATAGCGCATCAGGCCGGCCCAAGGCGTGGAGATAGGGGGGAGAGGCTCGTCGTTGCTTGGATGCCGCCGCTTCAGTGTCATGCGGGTGGTCGCGGCCGATTGCCGGCGGCGTGGGGGCCATTGCGCTACTTCTTCATCGGCGGTGCGGGAAGCGGCCCGGCCGCCAAGCCGCGCATCCAGGGCCACAGGGGACACGCCGCCGCTCGACAGCGGCGCGAGGGCCCCCTGCCACCTTCCACATGACCACACCGGAGGAGAGGGTGAGGAGAGATGGCCGGTGGTGTTGCCATCTTTGGGGAAGGAGGGTGGCTTCCCTTGTGCGGCGACGGGGATAGTTGGCGGGCGCCCGAGAAGATCACACCCAGCCTCCTGCGGAGTCCCGTGACCGTGAGCTAGAAGAGAGGGAGTGCGACAATAGGGTGTTTGTGCGACACGAGCGACGGTCCCGTATGTGGGTAATGCTGACGCAGGTGGGGGGAAAGAGGGAGTTTGGGCTAGGAATTGGAGACTCTCACCTTAGCGGGCCTTGAAATTTAACGGGGACGCTACCATGCCCGGATTAAAATTCTTGGTTGTGCCGTGTTGGGCTGCGTGCCTTAGGTTCAGCCCAAGCACGGCCTAGACCGGGCATCGGGCCGGCCCGGGCACGGTTCCTTTCGTGCCGGGCCGTGCTTGGGCTGGGCCAAAAAACTGTGCTTCATTCTATACTTGTACTACGTGGTCCTGACTCCTGACTTTGGCTACCGGTCAGTGTACGGGCGTTCCCAAGAAGATAGCTCATTTTTTTACAGGAAGCATCTATTAAACTAGCAGTAGGAAGCTGCTAGGACCCTGAAACGGGCAAGTTGTACATCATACGATGCGCTAATCATAGGCCTTCGTTGTCCATGGGCGTTATAAGAGCAACCTTGTACATAATCCTGCGATTGGATTTGAGGTGAAGAGAAAGCTAATCTAGCTAGACCATCTGCAGTACACTTTAGATTTCTATGAATTTTGTAGATCTTAGCTCTTTACATTGATCGTGGCCTCATCAAATCCGGAGGGTTGGAGTGGTCTTTAGAATTTAGAAACGCCACCAATTGACCGCAATCCAAAGAAAAGAAACTTCACCCATGTCGAGGTGATCAAGGATGGCGGTAGCCGGAGCAATGGTTGCGGCCTCTGCTGATATCACCGAGGTGATCAAGGATGGCGGTAGCCAGAGCAATGGTGCCGTCCACTCCACCGGAACGAAGGAGATCTTCGAATCCTTGGGTCTCTGACCAGTCGGAGCCGGAGTTGAGGTCGAGCGCACCGAAGTCGAGGCGACTCGGTTGAAGACCGCCGACGACGACATGGCATACGCGGGTGGGTAGCCAGAGTTGTACGGGACGCCGGAAGGATAGGGCGCTGGCGGGGAGATGAAATCGCGGGTGCAGCTGCCGTCGCCGTACGGCCCGCCGTCCTAGATGAAGACCAAGGCTGCCCCGTATGGTTTGTGGTCCTGCTCGTCCATGGGAGTGGATCTAGAAGTGGAGGTCGTGGATGAGGCGGGGGCCGGAGGGGAGTGGAGAGGCGACTTGGCGACGGTTGAGGAGTGGGGGGGGCGAGTGAGGAGAACAGGTTTAGAGTTTGGACTCTAGGACGAGGGGGCAAGGCTGGGGTAGTTGAGTCGGACATGGGCCGGACACAATCATGGGCTTCCTAACACCAAATCAGATGTGCACTGTTTCAAATGGAAAACGAGCCAAATTTACAAAAATTCTAACACATCTCAAATTCCAGCCCAATTCCTGGGCATCTAAACAGGGCCTATGCAAATTTTTCAATAAATAGGTCTTATAGGGCCACTCCCAATGAAGTATCAATGACAGTTTCTATCCCAATTAAATAACTTATCAACTAAACAAAATGCTGATGTAGCGGTCCTAATTAACGAAGAAACAATTTCTTATAAGAGAAATCATGTCTTCCCTCGTAACGAGGCACAAGAAACCAACATTTTTGCTTTGAGAAGAAACTGGTACTTTGTATGCAACACATGGCGATCCATGATTCGGTGAGGGAGAGAGAAAAATGACATGATATTTGTGATACGGAGACTCAACCACTGTGTGAGTTAGCTTTTATAGATATTTTTTTATATGATCATCTTAGACATTGTGTATAGTTTTCATCGATTATTGAGACTGCCCTAAGCTGCTAGCCCCTAAACCGCGCAGCTCCTTCAATCTGCCTTCAAGCTAGCTAATTTGAAGACGTGGGTCGGGTCGGTGAGGGAGATGCGCGCCATTCTCCTCGTTATCTCTACACGGCTTCCAACAAGCCGTCCGTCTTTACTGTTGGAGCGATGGTCTACGGCCCACCACGGCCAGCCGTGGTCGCAGGGCCCAAATCTGTGCCTGGCTGGCCCAGCAGTCCGGCCCATGTTTTTCCGTTATAACCAAAGCCGCTGCAATGAACTACGATCTGATCCGGCCGGCTCCGATCCGATCTCCAGTACGGGTCCTTTTCACGCGCATATCTACCGCCGCCCCACGACGAGACCACGACCGACGTTATGGAACGACAAGCGCATCCGACGGGGGTGCAAAGGGCGGTGACTGAGGTGGATTGGGGACTACTGATGCGAGTGATTTTTGATGTACTCAATTCCTCACAATCCCCTTCAACCCCTTCCGACGTGAAGGATGCTACCGCAGGTCATGATAATGGTGGAGCCTTAAACATGAAATGTCAAGATCATGTCATCGATGTCGTAGCACCTGCCGACCCCAAGAACTCTTGTGTCGTGTGCACCGAGCCTTTAAAGTGGGTGGCAATCGGGCGGTGTGGCCACCGTGCTGCCTGTCGTCGCAAGTGCATGGTGCGCATGCGCTTCTTCCATGGCGACAAACGCTGCGGCATCTGCGGAACCCGTTGCCCAAAAGTCATCGTCGTCGACGCCGACGCCGACGCCGCCAGCACCGACATCCTATCGACCTTGCCTCTGTTTGCACTCCGAGAGGGGCGCGTTGGGAAACTCTGGTACCACAGGCTCACGGCGGCCTACTACGAGGACGAAAAAGAGTACAATGCAGCGAGAGCTGCGTGCCAGGGAATACTGTCCCCGTTCTTTAGTCCCTGGGTACGTATTATCTGCATATTCTATCGTATGTAAATAGCTAGATATGTGGAGCTCTTTTCCTACTTACAATAATATTCACCCTGGGTTTTAATTTGCAGTATTCGTTCCTATGCTTTTTCGGTTTTTTCCTTTTCATGGGAGTAGTTTTTGGCATTGCTTCTGCGGCTGGAACCAAGCACGGGTCAACGCAAGTGAGAACCTATGCACTGAGCATCTGTGTTGCAATGTCGATTGCTACCACTATTTGGTCTGCGATCAAGTGCAACCAAGATCCTCTCCACCAGGAATATATCCGTCGTACTGAGGAACGGGAGCGCAATTTGTTCTCTCTACACTAGCTTGCTAGCCGTGTTCGGTAGTTCATCTGAGTTTGTACCAGCTGGCACATTAAAAATCCTATTTGCTATTAAGATCTTACAAATATTTGTGTAATTTGTTTCATGTAATTTGGCACATTAATTTGTTTCATGCATTCACTTTAGCATAACTTTTCTTGCCATGGAAGAGGATTATATCAAATTTTATAATGCATAAGGGCATAAGGCTGTGTAACTCAATTTCAGACTAACAGTATAACATTCCAATCCCTGATTCCCTGAATACGCTATGCATCTTTTTTCAGATGATATTCACCATCTTTCAGTAATCAGTGCATGAGTTGGCAACAAGTCATGATACTTAGTAAAAAAATATGTTTCTTTGTGCTATTTGAAAAAAAAGCTTTATCATGGTTAGGTGGGCAACTGGTTACGAAATTTTCATGCAGAATGACATGACAATTGATTCTGTTCCTTTTGTGTTTTGGATTTAGAAACATATAATTCTCCCCTCCTTTTCTCATTTGATTTCATATGGTGTGAATGTGATATGTGCTGTGAGTAAATCGTTGAATGCTAAAACACTACTCCCTCCATTCCAAAAAAGTGTCATTATTGATTTCCTTGCCACAAGTTTGACCGGATTTGTAGAAAATACGTGCAATATTTGTATCTCTAAATGAATTTGTTAAAAAAAGATTCAAATATCTATCTAACTATATTAACTTTGTAACATAAATATTGATACATTTTTATATATATTTAATCAAAGTTATTTATTTGGAAGCGAAAACGACGGTATTTTAAGGAATGGAGGGAGTACATGCATATAAACAAACCTTCGTTGTACTGCATTGATTTTTAGCATAATTACATCAGATGAACTCTGGGAGGAATGGATAAGGATCCTGTCTTGTAAACTCGGGTTTCATGGATGAATTGAACAGAGGATTTGAGTGTTGGGTCCCCGGGTGCGCTCCATTTTTTCAGGACATGATGAGTTTTTTTTTTTTTTTTTTTTTTTTTGTGATAAGGAAAAATTCCATTAATACTAAAGCAAGTTACATCCTCTCGTTACAAAAGTAAACCAAACTATTCTACCTTCATTGATGGGAGACAAGAAACATTGAAAAAGCCATAAATTCCACCATCTAGGATCATCATCCCAAACGGATATGTCACGGACGCAAGCTCCGATCACGAGCGAACAGGGCCATCTCACCATCCACCGCCGTCATCCTCATACCCATCAGTTTTGTAAAGAGGAATAAATTGCTAAAACTCCACATGCGAACATGATGAAATTGGCCCGGCCCGAATCGTCGTCGAACTCGCCGTTGTTGCCTTCACCAGATTCGTCATGAGAGAACACAAGTCCAACCGACATCCGGATAGATATCGTTGGAAAACTAAATCTCACTAGCCCATCGTCATGGCCGCAAAGAACCAATAAAGGAGACAAAGGAAGGACCGGAGTACCTTATTATCCATTAATGGTGATGTCTTCGTCTTGCCATCACCGCCGAGGAACGACATGCTCCATTGCTCCATCGATGATCTTGACGACGCCTTACGCCGTGGCCAATTTCTTCGATTGGATCTCCGGAGAAACTTTAAACCTTGGAGACTCGATCTACTAGAAAAACTTATTAAAACGATGGATCCCCCACTCCCTTCAGCCCCGGCGTGATGCCGGAGGAGAAGGGAGGGGAGGGGTGGTGGGTGGGCAACGAGGCGGCGGCACCCCCTAGGGTTGAGCGGCGCAAGACTAGGGCTGGAATTGGCGCTACAACATCTTTTTCGCTTGGGGACGATATTAACGCTTTTGGTAAAGAAATGACGCATGATGAGTTTTAAAAACACTAGAATATTAGGTGCCCTTCGGGTGCCCTACAAGTGGATTGGAAAATAAAAGTTCATTTATACTTGATTACGCTTCAAAAGTCAGGCATGGTAGTACTAAGATATTAAACACATTACATTTACATATTAATCTTTGCCACACAGTAATGACAATCAGTCTTTAATCTAAATACAATATTTCTCATCATTTACATAATCAATCTTTGCAATACAATTACAATATTACGAAGTAGACAACCACAAATAAGAACCATAATATAATTTTCCATCTATTGTATGGTTCTGACCTCGCATACAGGAATAAGTCATAAGTCAATTCGCTACAATTCAGTAAATATATTGTACATTTGAGAACCAAAATCGATAAATCTCTAATCTCTAATATCTAATAATCTAATCTAATCTAATAATAAAACATAAAAAGAACAAAGAGGAGACAATTTTTTGGTGCGACATTTGCCTTGGTTCTACCCATCAGCCACCTCATGCGACACGAGCGAGACAAGGAAACAAATCGTCCATGCAACCTGGAAAAAAAAATGATCCCGTGATCCTTGTGGCTGCATATTGGTTTTGAAAAAAGAGAGGAAAAAGAACCAAATGTTCCCGTAATCCTCTCCTTTCCTCTCCAACCAGCGCATGCATGCAGTGGACTGGCCAAGAGATCACCGTGAGAATAAAGGAAACCCAAAGTCACACACAATCACTGGCAATTCTATTTTCTCTGTCTCTAATAATAGCAATTATGTGTTTGTGATCCCATCCATCAAGCTAGGAGGAAAGGAGACCAAAGTGGCGTCGTGGATGGGGTCAAGGACATCGTCCGCTTTCTTGGGGCTCTGCTGTCATTATATTGTCATCAAGTTAGGACCGGGGTAGACAACACGCTAGCTGTTGTTGTGGCGACATCACAACGGCAATTTGGGAGCGGCGATGACATCAGCGTAGGCAGCCGAGACACATGCTAAGTGGCGGGAGGCCACACACAGCTCCCACGAGGTTCATCCTAATCTACGGTTTCCTTTCTTCTATGCCTTGCCGTTTGTTGTTGAATCCCATTTTGTTCTACTGTGATTAAGTCAATTCTCATTCGTTACTGTGGTGAAGTAAATTGGTGAATTACTGCACCAACTAAGAAAAATATTATCGAGGAGACCACCAGTAATGATTTAATAGTAACATCGAGGCCTGCTGGTGGGAAGTCGTGGATTTAGATGTGATGAAATCGATCTCTTATTGAAAATGGGACTCACATATGAGATAGTTTGATCCCAAATGTATCATCTTCCTTTCGTATCTTGCAGTACATGGAATTTCTTGCATGCATGAGCTCCCAAATGTATCGTCTCTGCAGAATGGCTGGAGGCTGGGAAGTTACAGCGGTTATAGTTTTGGTTGGCATCATCGTTTTATTTTTTATACATATTTAAATTCATGGAGGTTAAACATAAGGTCGTTGATTTGTTTTTATTAGTTTCTTTATAATCTACCTGGTAGTTCACCTTAGCTAATTTAATGTTTTTAGTATTTTACAAGTTTAGTTGTTGTAAAAATATTTATGTGGTATGTTACAAGTTTTAGAGATTGTTCTAAAATTTAGATGGCTCATTTTTTTTTTTTTGAGATGGCTGAGTACTTGTCTATTCTAGCAGATTAAGCTTTATTTGAAGTGCATATGAACTCTTAAGGACTCTATATGATGTGGTTGGATGCACTGGTTCTCTTTTGTATTACCTTTTGCCATTGTGGTCTGTTGTGGACTGATCGAACAACACATTGGAGTCCATTTGTTCATTATCTTTAGGAAGTTCACGTGTATGTGGCATGACAAACGATTGGATCTTTGATATTTTGTTTTTTTTTTCAATAACCTAATATGACATTTTCACTCCATATGTTCTTTTTGACTGTTATTTTAACTGTATCACGAAAAGATCTATACAATTTGTGGGCCTGCAACACCACGCTACTCGCGACTGTTAATTTCCACGAACTTTGACTTTTGGTAATTTCACAGTATGTTATTTTATCATACGATTCATGTGTTTTTTAGTATAAAGTTTTAATTATCCCGTAGCAACGCACGGGCACGCAGCCTAGTAATATATAAAAAGAGAGGAAACAATATGTTGAATCACGATCTGTATTATTGCCATCGACAGGACGAAAGGTCTGTTGTTTCCTATCTAAACTCCATTCCATTAAATTACGTTAAGCTGTAGACAAATTCACCAGCTCATAATGCCCCGCCGGTAAAAAGTCAGCAAAAGGCAACTTGTAAGCAGTGCCTTCAAAGTCGAATCCACAAAGCAAATATTTCTTGTGTTCATTTGTTGGATGAAATTTGCCCGGTAAGCTAAAATAACACAACAGAAACATGATGCAGAGACAAGAAAAAATAATACCCCTTCTATCCAGCAGAAGGATGCTTTAATGTGATGTTTCTTACCAGAATGAGGCAAGCATCTCCAATATGATGGCGGCAAGGACTTAGTTCATAGACAACAGGCTGGTCTTGCTCTGGCTTATTCTCCTCTTCATTTCTTCAAACTCAGGTCACAATAGCCAGTAGCCACATAATCCTCTTCTTCTTTTTTTATCTGCACCAAAACATCAAACCCACACGACCCAGAGTCCAAGATCAGCCCTACAAAACCTATATGCAAATCCTAGGAAATTTCTCTATATTTTTTCTCGTAATCCCAATTTATCCTTTCAGATTAATTGTGTACGCATTGCTCATAAGATGCAAAATAAATGGTACTGTCCCATTTAGTTTTTCCATGGTCCATTTTTTTCATATCGAACAATAGATCAGATAAAAAAATTTGGAAAAAAACAAATAATCCAAGATTCATAGTGTAGATAGATATAAGGCAAAGGCTTCGTACGTATCCATATATCCAATTTAACATATCAACGCCCACCTGCCAAAACCATAACAAAACTCTTGCGGACGAGCTGAAGCCTCTTGTGGGCAGCTGCGGTGACGGAGCCTCAACCTCCATATGCGCTGCGGCGTGCCACGCCGCCCGGACAGGTCCCCAAAAGGCGTCGGCGGCCGAGCACATCTGATATGTGTGCTGCTGGATCTCGCGTGTCACCGGCGCTCCCCGCACCGCATAGACCGGCGGCTTCCAATGCTTGAGGTAGGCAGCAGGGGATGCGATAGATCCCGTCTATTGACCATGGCCGCCCGTAGGGACCAGGGGCGTCCGCCCGATTTGCGAACAATGAATCTCGCGGCGTCTCCATCGTTCCCCCTGTTCCACAAAGGTCGGGCGTCGGCGACTTCGTTGGTGGTGGTGGCGGCCAGAAGCGGCGGCGGGACGAGGGAAAGAAGCGACCGCGCCCGATAGCTTTGGCGGTGTGTGCGCGAGGCGCGCGCTACACTACGGTGGCGGCAGCGGGGAGAGAGAGAGAGAGGGAGGCGATGGCATTGCGGTTGGAGGATTGGGAACACGGAGGGCACGCTTGCGCTGGTGTGCTATGCAAAATCTCAAGGGAATTTTCGCAAAATGGCCCCGGTCATAAATTATTATATCGTGAAGGAGCTGAAGCCTCTTGAGAATCTCAGGGTAGTGTTTGGATTGAGGGGTTGGTGAGGGTTGGTGCTTGGTCGGACCCGGATGAGCCAGCGTTTGGATGAAAAACGATGTGGGTTGGGTTCAACCCACATGGGAATATTCGGAAGATGCGGGTTGGATGCATCTTCGCCAAAAAGAAGGAACGCAGCCGACCCGCATGAACGGCGCCCGTCTCGCCTCCCGCCTCCCGCTGCTCCCGCCCCCGCGATGCATGGCGAGCGAAGCTCGAGCTCGTGGAGGTGGCGGCCATGGCGCGACCGGCTCAAGCAGAACCCGACCCACGCAGCCCCGCCCGTCCCCCGATGCCCTGGCGGGGGGAGGGTCTCTGCGGCCGCGCCGGTGGCGCCATGGCCGCCGCACAGCGGGCGCCGCGCCGCACCGGGAGGGGGGTGGCCGCCACGCCGCCGGGAGAGGGTGGCCACCGCGCCGCGCCGGAGGGGCGCCATGGTCACACCGGGAGGTGGCCGCCGGGTGGGGCGCCATGGTCGCCGGGAGGGGGCTACGCCAAGGCCGCCACGGAGGCGCCAGACCGCCACGGGCGGGCGCCGGGCCGCCGCTGAGAGTTGGGCTACGGAGCTAGCACGGAGGTGTCCTGGAAGAGATAAGGTAGAGAGAAGAGAAAAAAAAAAAAGATAGAGTATGACATGTGGGTCCCATAATTCTAAGATGCTACTTGGTGTTAAAATGGTGTCCATCCTCACCCTCTCAATCCTCTAACCAAACAAAGAACTGGGTTGGCTCCAACCTCCCAACCAAACATGAGATGGGTTGGCTCCGACCCTAAAAAGTGGGTTGGCTCCAACCCAACCCACTTGGCTCCCAAACCAAACACGACCTCGGAGGTGGAAAGCAGGTTGATTTCCGCAAAGCTAGAGTACTTTTTGAAAAATATGCAGTGTCCGCCTATGAAGGAGCCAGCAATGCCTCGAATGCTCTCGTGCGAGCAGGAGATAGGGACTTTAAATAACTCCGATATTGGTATAGTTTATAGACATTGATGCCTTTGGCCTGGTGAATGCTTTGCATTGCCTAGTTTGAGCTAAGACGAGACGACTAGAGGTATATATATAGCTCCACTGTAGCATCCACAACAACCGTCCGTGTGGGAGAGTGGGCACTGTGATTGGTACTACTGCCAGCTTGGGCCTTGTTTAGATGGCTAAAATTTCTAACCTTTTTACCAGCTTTTTCTCCATCACATCACATTAAATACACCAAAGAACATATGTTTGAGGTATTAAATATAGGTAAAAAATAACTAATTATCAGTTTAGATGTACATCTTGGGGGCGATTCTTTTGAGCGCAATTACTCCATGGTAGGATGATATTTACCACTAACAAGCGAAGCGTGCTTCTGATTATGCGATATGACATTCGGTTATAATTTTTAGCAATGTAAACAAGGCCTTGGTGTAATGCTACATGCTCCATCTGCAAGTGTGTGAGTGTGAGATGACCAGACCAGGCACCCTAAGTAGTAGCCAGACGGTAGCCTGGTAGATGCATGAGTTTGGCACATCATCGTGACAGAGATGATCAGCAGCATTTGTCATTTATTGCGTCATTTCTGCTCATCGGATTCAATTGAACTTTAGTTTTTGCTAGGTTTTCTTGAGAGTGAATTGTTGTGTGGCTGCAGAGCTTACAGCTGGTCAGGTCGGCATTGGACGGTGGTGGAGCTCGTGCACAGCACCATGGAGCCTGCCTGCACGGCATGCACTGCACCCATGGCTGGGTCGGTCAGTCTGCGCCTCTGCTGAGATGCATGTGCTGGTGCTGCTCAGCCAAAAGCGGACTGCGGGTGGAATCAGCACCAAGCACTCTTTCGGCCCACCATATGCTGACGTGAACCCAATTAGCCCAGCGACTGGCCAACCCAACGGGATGTTTCAGCCCACCAAAACTAAGCATGTTTGGTTCAGTTAGCTTGATGATTTCTTTTCTCTTTTTTGGGGCGGGGTGGGGGTCAAAAAACATACTCCTCCGTCCCATTTGAGTTTGTCATCCGGATTTTCGTGCCATATTATTTGATGCTTTCGTCTTATTCAAATTTTTTGCACAAATATAATTTATTTTTGTTACGACTTATTTTTATCAATGAAGATACTTGAATATTGATTAATTTATTTTATGATTTGCATAAATATTTTGAATAAGACGGATGGTCAAACATGAAGTTCAAAAGTCAAAAAACGACGAACTCTATGGGACAGAGGAGTACCTAAGAAGAGTTCAAAGTATATATAACAAAAAATTGAATAATACTATGAAAAAGTTAATTATCGATCTCCATTTAACAAATTGGGAAGAGAAAAACCTGCTACCTAAACAAGTTGATATGAAATTTGCTTAGTAAAATAGCTAAATTCAAAATTGAAAATTTCAGATTACAAAAGTTCGATCTACATATTTTGAAAATAGAAATCATAAATGCAAAGTTTGTGTATTTACGGTAAGTAAAATTAAAAAGGCCACCAATTTAGGGCTAAAGACTATATTCATGATTATCATACAGATCTTGATTCTCATGCCTTAGGCTATCTGCACTCCTAAAACTTTAAATTCATCCTCTAAAAAGGAATATTACTGTCCTAGTCATCGATATTCTCTTCTTTATATACTGATTTCGCTTTTCGTCCATACTTTATATCTCTCTCTATCCTAACTATCATCAATTGGGGTCCACTTATAATTTTATCTAAATATATCCATGTGAGATCTAGTTTTGAAGGATTTTTAAAAACAAATTTAATGGTATGTCGGAATTTAATTTGGTGTTTTAATTTGTGAGTTATAACATTTTTTAGTTACTTTAACTAATGGCCCCACCGCCGATTCTCTCCCCTCTCTCATTTCTTTCATGCTTGCATGGTGGGGGCGATGGCAGCGTTTTACGGGGGGGCAACGCAAAGACACCAGACTTAAGGGAGGCGAAGTCATTGCGTCCTTGTCGATTACCTCGGTGCAGACTCTAAAAACGGTAAATCAATCACGGGTACAGCTTCGATGCAGTGATGCGGTCAGCCTTAGATCTATTAAAATATACATAAAAATAGAAAAAAAACCCCATATATATGGCTATAACAATTATGCAAAAGTGATAATAATGTATAGTTTAATCAGCACACAACAACTTAAATTTTTCTATGGAGTAGTGCATAATAAAAAAAGAAAATCAGAGGCACTATATATTGAGGGACTACACATGCTCAAGAGCTATGAAAAGTGGACACTGTTGTCTTGAAATATACACACATAAAATTCACTGCCAGTCAGCACGCCACCACCGCCCTCACCCTCGGCCTCACGCAGCGCGCCGCCCCACCAGCCGCCTCACACCACCACTTCGCCAGCGCCTCTACAGCCCGCCCGAAGAAGTACAACCGGGCTGTGACAGTGGTATAGATAGCATGCTTGACATCTGAAGCTCATTACTGCCAATGATGGTTCCATGGTTTCTATGGGAAGACTTGAGGTGCTGATGTTTAATTGTTGGCATGATGATTTTGGGGCCTGCTATGGGTTGGTTGAAGCAGTAATAGCTCTAGCAAACACTAGCAGCATTCTAATGAATCTGACCATGTCTTAGGTCAAAAAAAAACACAACTATGGGTCAGCAAGAGAGGGTAAAGAGTGATCTAAAATTTTATTTTTATAAGAGGTATATATGGAACTGAACAATTTATGTGGTACTTGGACTATTATTATACGGAGAAATGGAGCTTGAGATAGTAGTGGAAAGAGGAAGATATATGAAAGATAGACAACAATATCTTGAAGCCAAGGATTGGTCAACAATATCTATATAAACTTGAGCCAATAGATGTAGCATGGGAGCACGAAGGAAGGAAATTACAATCAAACAAATAAAAAATTATTTGCATGTTTAAGTAAAAACAAACTCAAATTTTGCAATAATTTTAAAAGATACCTACCTACTCCCCGTCCCATGGAGATCGTCGTTCTACGGTTCAAAAATTTGTCCCACTAAGAAATGGATTCTGCATGCCTGCAACAGCTGAAATTGATTATCGAGCATATTCCATCCTTTCCTAAAAAAAGGATGGTTGCGTACCCTCTCATCAACTTTTTACGCTACACCAGTGGCATGTCCCCCCCCCCTTCCTTGTCTTTGTGGGATGGAGGGAGTACACTATATGTGGCTGTTAGGCGCCGGACCTTGGGCGTAGGGAAGTATGGAGAGTAGGGAGCTGAGAACCGATCTCATTTGTTCTTGGCTGGGTGTTAAAGTGCTTGTGACAGAGCTAGGGGCGAAGGGAGCGAGGTAAGGGCGCTAGGCCCAAGGAGATTAAATCTCAATCCTAGGCTAAGCCCTTCTCATTAATCGAATAGGACTCTTATAGCTTTTACAAGCTGGACTCCTAACAAACTCCTAAAAGATATGGCTATCAAACTTTTTGAAGATAGAATCTAGAGATATTAACTGACTAGGACTCGACTCAAAACTGATCTATAGCCGACTAGGCTTCCTAGACTCCGACTCAGCCACTAGCCGAGAAACGGGAAGTCGGCCCACTACACCAGGATCTGCCACTCACCTCGACTGGGCAGGCACGCAGCACCGGGCTGGGCGAAGAAGAGGATGACCATGGCTTGGGGAGGCAGCACTGGAGGCGTCGATGGCGGAGGCCCTGAAATGGCTTGAGGGCGCCGGCGTAGAATAAGATTTTACTATCGGTCACCAAAAAAATAATATGAGAAGTTTGGTACCTTTCCATGGGCCATAAATGGCTCCAAGTTAAAGGGACACTACTATTACGTGGTCCTGACTCTGACTTTGGCTATCGGTCAGTGCAGGGCGTCCCACTTAGGCCGTCTTCAATAGTTAGGTCAACTACTAGCTTATATGAGCCATGTCTTTGCTACTTCATCATGTGAAGCCCACATGTAAATGATGTTTTTTCTACATCTAAACGTCTTCTCTCTCTCAGTCTCTATGACCAGCCCACAGACTACCTCATTTTCTAAGCGAGATAGATGTTCAGATAGGAGATAGTCTTCTCCTTTCTATCTTCTCTCTTCGACATAGGAAAAATGATGTCATTGATTGCAATGAGTAAGCTGTAGGGCGTTCCCAAGAAGATAGATCTTTGCTAGCATGCTGCTGATATGTACATGAGGGAGTGCATTAAAATAACTCGTTGGCGACCAACAAGATGTCTAGCATGGGAACCTAATGAGACTCTCTCCCTCACACACAGCTCTCATGTTTCTCTCCATCGGTTCTCATACTTTTTTTATTTCTTCTATGACATAACCAACGAACTAGTGGTTTTGTGGAGACCATTCTGGACACCCTTAATATGATAAACACATTTGACCAATTAACAATGCATATATGTGCAGGATACAAATCCACATGTTTGTAATGAGTAAATAAAAAACAATAAAGCACCAATGATACATGAATAAAGCACAAAGGCCCTATGTGAAGAGTTTTACATCCAATATTAACACACGGAATGCCCATTTGCTTTCTAACATCGACAATAAGACCACTAGTATCATGTCATCCGGCTCATATTGCTCTAAGCTTAAGCTGTGCACCGTGCATAGGATGCATTGTTATCACGGTATGCGGTGCATGTGTATGCGGCGGCGCCAGTTGAAACTCAAATCGCTGAAGGATCATGCATAGAGCCATCTTGGCCTCTAGCATCGAAATTCTGTCCGATGCAATAAGCGTGGCCCCAGCCGAGCGGGAGGAATGCACCGGGTCCTTGGATGCCTTGGAGATCCCCTCGGCGAATCTGTCGGGCCTGAACTCGTACACGTCGCTTCCCCAAATATCTGGGTCATGGTGGATGAAGAGAACGGGCACCTCTAAGATCACGCCAGCAGGGTAGGTGATGCCGCCCGATCTCGACCTCCTTGTGTGTTCTCGGGCAATAGAACACACGGCGGGTACAACCGGAGAACCTCGTAAAGGACCATGGTCACCTGCATCGCATTTTATTACTCATCCTTTTGCACGGTAGCTGCTATACCAGCAGGAAAAAGAGCAAGTAATCTGAATGAAGGAGTACTCACAATTTTAAGGCGGCTTAGACCTTCGTAGTCGGGCATGTTTTTGCCAAACAAACCAGTCACCTCCTCCCTCGCACGGTCCTGCCACTCTGGGTGCATGCTTAGTACAACCATTGTCCATGTGAGATGAACTGATGCGGTCTCCGTTCCTGCAAAATAGAATAGCTTGCATTCCTCGATAACATCTTCGATCGTCATCCCGTGCCGTTTGCGTTGTCTCTCATGTTTGTCTCTAGCAATAGACCCAGCAAGTCATCTTTGGTGCTCTCGCCTTGTTTCATTGCTTGAATTCTTTTCCCAATTATATCTCGCAGAATTGATTCCACCTCTTTGTTGTTTTTGAGGATCTTTCTGTTGTTTGCGGTAGGCAAGGACCTGACAAAGGTAAACCCGCAAACATTTTATTTTTAGTTTACAGGCAAAAGTCGGGAGTGATACTTATAATTTGAGTTTTTTTTTTTTTTTCCACATATAATATGCAACGATGTTATCTGCATCAAATGATGCACACGACCAAAAAGAATCTATGAATTGTTTCGATAAGATCGATCATTCTGTAATTGAAAAAAATGTTCCAAATGAACAGTTTAATCATCAATCAGTACGTAGGAGTACTAGACAGACAGCAAGGAAGTTGAAATAATAGTACTATCTCACATGTATCCGGGAATCATAACCGTCGAATGTTGGTCATGACAAGCAAAGCTTGTTCGGCTTGTAGCTGGAAAATCCTTGTTCCTTCACGGTAGCTGCTGCTAAACGCGGTGCGAGAAATGACATCTCAGTGAAGGTCTGCAGCTCAGGCCAAACATCCAGCTCGCACGCACCATCAGAGCCGAGGGACTCCGCCCATCTGCTTACCAGCTCTTGGCAGCACGCAGAAAACGCTGGCATCATGCGCTACACATTGTGCAGTAACAAATTCATTAATTGGAAGAATCGATTATATAAACGTATGCAATGATACATATGTAAAAGAACCGAAATTAGCATCGATCGATCGTATCAGAAATTTCGTGTGTACGTACCTTGAGCGTCTCAACATGGAAAGCAGGATTGAGGATCCTCCTGTGTTTGGCCCATTTCTCACCGTCGTGGTTGGCCACGCCGTAGCCCATAATCTTGAACAGCGCCGGGAACTTGAGCTTCTCCATGTGACCCAACTTGTTGGACAGCACGTCCCTGGCAAGCTCAGCATCGAAGATGGTCACCTTGGGGATGGGGCCAAACCAAGACATGCTCGTCTTGCCGTACTCCTGGACAAGCGGTGCAGGAACGGCGTGACTCGTCGGGCGGTGTCGTGGCAGCGCAGCGGCAGGGGCTTAGACCAGGCCTCCTTGGCCAGTCCGACGTATTCCCTGAAGTCGCCGGCGGGAAACTGGTACGAAGTGCCGCGGACGCCCTGTGCACGCAGCGCCCGCTCCAGACGCCGAGGCTGCCACCATAGCTGGTGCAGTAGCCACCTGGTCTGCCGCAGGAGGAGCACCAGCAGGCCGGTGAGACCACCGAGCAGTATGATCCATGGCACTGATGACGACGCCGCAGCGGCAAACGACGCTTCAAGAACCATTGTTTTGGGGAGAAGAGCCGTATAACACGAAGAGATTGCAATGTAATAATGTGATGGCGTTATGCAATTGTAAAAACGTTGCGATGAGCTAGCTAGAAGGTGATCGCGGCGAGAGCTTGAATATATCAGATAGAGACGAAATACACAAGAGAAAATTTGGGCAAACCCATCCTAGCCGCTTTGATCATTTCTCATTATGGTATTTATACATACTCGAGACTTCAGAGACCAAGTCCCCCACGCCTTGTCGCACGTTATGCACGACGTCGTTGCTCAGCAACGTGCGCCGCGTGCACAATAGTTAATACTCTCCATTGCGTGGATCTGATTCATAGGACTCCACAGTAATTTAGCTAACAATGTCAACGAGTGGATCTGATTTGACATGCTTGTGTGCGCATTTGCTAAATATTGATGAGACAAAGCTGTGAGTGAGACTGATGGCAATATCTGGTCGAAAATGGAAAAGATCTTGCAAATCTTTGGATTGGATTGGCGAGCAGGAGTGCACGCATTGCACGAGCAGGGCAAGTTATCTTATCTTGGTGAGGAGCAACACCAACAAGGGGAGATCTTATTGTGAAAAAAAAAAACCTAGGGGAGAACAAAGAGCGAAGTCAGAGCCAGCTGTTGAAAAAGAATGGCGATCTAGGTAGATACACGACACCGAAAACATCCAATTCCAGTCCACTACGTCTGATGACGGAGAATATGAGGTGCAGCTGATATACGGCACCTTGTATTGTCCATGGAACAACGTGGTGGCAGCAGGATGTAGACGTGCAAATTGCACGGCCTGCCCGTGCATAGGGGGAAGATGACATTCTTTTTGGAAAACCAAGGCCTCCTTTTTCCATCAGCTTGGGCGTTCGGTTTAAACCGAAGATTCATTTCGTTTTTTTCGCCTTTTCAAACCTACGGTTTCTGGTCGATCGGGAGTTTATTATCTCGCAATATTGAAGTAGCAACCGTTAGATAGACCCCGTCTGACGTGAGAGCTCCCTCAACAGATAGGGTTACCTCCTCCTCGCCGCCGCCCGGTCACGGTCGCCCGCCGGCCGCCGCCCTTCACCCATCCACTCCACCCAAACGCTTCTACACTTCTTCCTCCACCTCTCCCTCTTTCTTCCCCCCGGGTCTAGCGCACAAGACCCCCCATCGACAGCCCCAAGCTCCTCGCATTGTACCCGGATCTGGTGTCCATGGATGTGCGGGCTCTTCTTCCCCGGGCGCCCTCCCCGGGCAGGCTGAGGAGGACGTGGCCAGGCCGGGGCCCCCGGGGAGGCAGGTGTTACCGACGAGAGCTTGGTGGCTGCGGTCCTCCCGCCTGGCCGAGCAGGGTGGCGCCCTCGCCGACCTCAGCACCACCTCGGCCGTGGTCCCGATGGCGTGGTGGCCATCGCGACTCGAGGGGTCCGGAGTCCTCGGAGTCTGGGGACGAGGTGCTCGCCGGCAGTCCCCGGTCGCGTGGCAAAGGAAGTGGTGGAGCCGAGCAAGAAGCGTCACCGTATTGGAGACATCGAAGCGCGGCGGCGTTCTAGCTTCCTGGTTGACGCCCAGGAGGGCAGGGCGGACAGCGGCGGGCGGCGGCGTCTAAATGACCGACCATTGCCAATGCATCCGGCAAGGCCCCTTGGCCCCCGACGAAGGCTTCTTCCGGTGTCAAGTCGTCGCGATTCGGACGCCCTCCCGCGTCGTTCGCGGGGCGGGGCCGGTGCCGTCTGGAGCTCAATGGAATCTGCTTCAACTGTCTGCGGGAGGGGCATGTCAGGCGGCTCGCCTGCGTTTCCGGCCAGATGTCGCCATTTGCTCGATGGAAGGTCACTGGCAGTGGACTGCCGGCCGGCTTGCTTCTGAGTTGTCTGCAAGGCCCTGAAATCCCGTCAGGGGCCATGGTGGTGGCCGGCTGGGCCGGGCGGGCCATTTGCAACCTCCGGCGCGGCGCTTTGGGTGGCGTCCCACGGCACTTGGTGCCGGCGCCGAGCGTGTGGTCTCCTCTTCGTCAACATCGCTTCCCTTCGCCACCTCCCCCCGCCCCGGTGCTCGAGGGGGGAAGGGGGAGTGTTGGACCCCCATTGGTTGTGGTTCTGCGTCGCCCGGCAATTCGGATGGCGGAGGAGGAGCTTGATTTGGCCCTCACGGCTCTCATTGGAGGAACACGCCCTGAGGTGTGCGTGGATGAGTTGTATGACCACCTTCTCAATGGCTTTGGCCTCACCGCTAATGAGGTTAGAGTTTGCCGCCATGAACCCCGTGATTTTCTTGTTCGGTTTCGCCATGCCGATGACAAAGGGGCGAGTTCTTCATTCGCCTGGTCCGGTGGCCGCGTCCGATTCATTGGCGACCTTGGCGTAGAACCTCTTGCCATGGGACTGACACTTTCCGGTTCAGGGTGCTGGTGGCCATCCGCCATGTCCCGGCGCATGCCCGCAATGTGGAAACAACTCAAACTCTTTTGGGGAATTCTTGCACCAATGTTGAACTCTCTCAGCTTCGAGACATTCCACTTGATGATGAGCGAGAATTCTTTGTCACTGCTTGGTGTCGGCATCCAGGGAAGATCCGTGAGACACAGCTCATGTACATCTTGGAGCCCTCGACTGCCGAGGAGAGGGCCCGCTCGGGCGCGGGGTTGACGTATTTGATCCATTGTCGTATAGTTTATACCGAAGTGGTGCATCAACCAGGACCACCGAATGATGATGACCACCGCATGGTCAAGATGATGCTGGCCATGGTGGGGCTCATGAGTATGGCGAACGCCATCCTGAGGATGACTTTAATCCATCAGCGCGTCGTGACAGTGATGATGATTCCGGGGGCACTCCAAGTTGCCAATACCCCTCGGGATTAGGTGCGAGGCACGGGAGCGGTGTTGGTTGGGCGGCCGGTTCGTCCATTACTACCGGTGGATGACGCCCCGGGTGCCTCTGGGACGAGGTGGGGGATCGTGAGTTGGATGTGGGACTCGATTCCCCGTCCCGGTCGGGCGCTACCGACTCCGTGCCCCAACGCGACCTCGATCGTCGGCGTCACCAAAGACACGGACAAGGGCCTCGTTGGTTCCTTCTTGGCGGTCATCCATACGCTCGTGATGGACGCTGCGCACTACCTCCAAGGTGGATCAACGTGACCCGGTGGTGGGCCTGGCGTGGGGAGCTGAATGGTTAATCATTCTTCCGCCCGAGGTGTGTTCTCGCCACTTACGCGACTCTGCGCCTTACGGTTCGCGACCGGTTCGCCCATGGTGTTCAATCGGAGCTTCACCTAATCTCTCATGGGTGAAGCGGGAGGCACCGACCGCCCACGGCCCAGTGGTTGCGAGATTGGCGATGGGAATTCAATCCACTTGTCGGTGGCCGAGCTTTGCGCGAACCGACCGTGTGGTGATCGCTGGGCCGACGCCTGATTGCCGGGTCGGACCACGCCGCCGTTTGGGCGTGCCCGACTACTCCACCTTCCGACAGTCCACCCGAGATCGATCCCTCTCGTGAGTTAGAGGAAGGGGAGTTCGCCGCCGCTAGGACGATCCCGATCGCGGATGGGGGTTCAACCGCCGACGAGGTGCGGGCGAGGCCGAGGCGGCTATCGTGTGCCACTCGTCTCCCCCCCTTGTTCCGTCGGGTCGCGTCCATGGAGAGCCAGGGGCCGATTTCTATCCAAAGACTTAGGCGCAATGGTCGCTTGCTTGCCCAAGCCGCGAGCACCAAATGCGGCAAAGGCAAAGCGCTATGCTCCTCCTCAAGAAGCCGGGCTTCCATGTTGAGGAGGGCGTGCACGATGGTGATGTTGAGGTGCAGTTCAAAAGAGCGTTTGGCGGTGATCTCTCCCCTCGCAGCAACGAAGAATGCAGAGACTTCTCAATGGCGGCCTTGAGGTCCGGGCAATGGATCTTAGCCTCGAGGGGCTGGGGGCAGGGGGAGGTGGCCTAGTCATGCCTCCCTCGTGATCCTATGAGCAAATCGGTTACCCATGTTAGACAACTTTATTTGTATTGTGCGGAATAATTGGGGTCTCAATGCTCGCGCACGTCGAAATGTAGTGAGGGAGCTGCTATTGTCACACAAGCGGCTTTTGGTGCACTTTTGCAAGAAACAAAACTAAGTGTAATTGACAAATTTTGGCGGTAAAATAATAGGTCCAATGTATGACTTTGTGTTTTTGCCTTCCTTTGAAATTTGGTGGCATTTTATTTGCCACGGTCGAGAGAGCTTTGTGTGGTGGACAACGTTACCTTGGGCCGGCACTCCGTATCTGCTAGACTGCAGTGGAAATGCCCGGGTCAGGATCCGTGGTGGTTATCTGCTGTCTACGGCCCACAGGAGGATGCTGACAAGGTTGAGTTCTTGGATGAGCTCCTACAGTTCAGGACTTCACGTCCGGGGCTATGGTTCCTTTGTGGGGACTTCAACATGATTTACAAGGCATCGGATAAGAACAATGCTAGACCGAACAGAAGGGAGATGCGGCGCTTTCGATCCTTCATTGATCGGGCACAAATTGAGGAGGTCCACCTCTGCGGGAGATTGTATACTTGGTCCAATGGCCGTGACTCACCGACTCTGGAAAGGCTCGACAGAGTCTTCGCCTCCACAGAGTGGTTCTTGGCCTTCCCCACCCACTCGGCGGGTCGTTATCTCCCGACCGCCGGATCACTCGCCTTTGATGCTGCAACTTAATGGTCTCCCGGCTGCCAAGCGCCGCTTCAAGTTTGAGACCTTCTGGACCAAGATCCCTGGGTTCAGAGAGATCGTGGCTGCAGCTTGGGATTTCGAGATGCCGGGGACGGATTGCTTTAGGATCTTGGATGTCAAACTGAGAAAGACGGCTGTTGAATTGAAGCGATGGAGCTGTACCAAGATCGGTAGCATCGTTACAGTTGGCTTTGACTAGAGAAGCAATCTTGGCTCTCGATGGTGAGAGGGAAAGACGTAACTTGGCGAGTGGGAACAAACCATGCACCGCTCCTAAAAAATCAAGGTCTTTGGGTCTTGCCTCCCTTTCCCGGACGATCGCGCGTCAGCGCTCGCGCATCCGTTACCTTGCCGAGGGTGACGCGAATACGAAGTTTTTCCACTTACAGGCGTGTCATAGAGCAAGGCGCAGCAAAATTGAATCCTTAAGGACCAATGGGTTGGTCGCGGTGTCCAACAGCTCCATGGCAGAAGCCTTGTACACATACTACAACGATGTCCTTGGCTCTTGTTTCCACAGAACCCGGGCCATTAATTTTGAGGAGATGTCGCTTGCCCGCCCCAGGACTTGCATGAACTAGAAATTCCTTTCACGATGGAGGAAATTTGGGCGTGGTCCGTGAACTTCCGAGCGACAGAGCGCCCAGTCCGGATGGTTTCACCGGTCTCTTCTACAAGGTTTCATGGGATATCATCAAGTTTGATGTGCTCAATGCCTTCAATGCATTTTGGGCGCTTGACCCTCACAGCTTCCATCATCTTAATGATGCCTTCATGATCCTGCTTAGAAAGAAAGAAAACCCAGAAGAGATCAAAGATTATCGGCCCATCGGCTTGATTCATAGCTTTGGGAAGCTTGTCACGAAATGCTTGGCCAATCGTTTAGCAGTTGTACTAGATGGGCTGGTGCGTAAGAATCAAACTGCGTTCATCAAAGGCAGGAGCATACATGAGAATTTTCGGGATGTGCAGCTCACACGCAAATGGGGTGCACGGTCGTAAGGCGCCATGTTTGCTTCTAAAGATTGACGTGGCCAAAGCTTTTTGATTCGGTGGCATGGCCGTTCCTTTTGGACGTTCTTACTCGCTTGGGCCAGCTTTTATTTGGAGGAATTGGATCTCCCTAATTCTCTCTTCCTCTAGTACCAAGGTGCTGCTCAATGGCACCCCAGGGCCGCCGCATTTGTCATGCACGGGCTGAGACAAGGCGACCCTCTCTCACCAATGCTCTTCGTGCTTGTCATGGAAGTGCTTTGAACAACATGCTACGTTGGATGGATGACAATGGCTTTCACAACCATCCGGGGATCAACACTAACAGGGGGCAGGCCGTATGCCGATGACTTGGTCATCTTCACCGCCCGGATGAGCAGCCTCATGGCAATACGAGGGGCACTCGAGATCTTTGGTGAAGCCGCCAGTTTATTCTCCAACTTTGACAAAACAGTGGCCACTCCAATTCATTGTCCGCCAAGTCATCTTGATCGCTTGCAACGCTGCATCGGGCTGCAATGTGAAGGAGTTCCCATGCCGGTACACTGGGAATCCTGTTATCCATCTACAAGCTCAAGAGGTCGAGGAGAGCGAGGGCCGCTGGATGCCATCGCCGCCCGCATCCCAGCTGGAAGGGCGACCTGCTAAACCCGGCAGGAGGACGGCCCTGGTCAAGGCAACGCCTCGGCAATGCCAACGCATATGGCCATTGCTCGCGGTATGCATCCTCATGGGCTATCGATTTTGTTGACAAGCCGCTGCGGGCTTTCATTTGGGCAAGTGCACCGATCGGTGTGAGGCGGCCTGTACAAAAGGTGGCGTGGCGGTGGTCGGTCGACCAAAAAATTCCGGGCGGCCTCGAGTCTCGGACCAGCGCATCGGGTGTCGCCTTGAGGGTTCGATGGGCTTGGAGGTGGGGCCGGGAGGGGACGCAGGCCGGCGACCAACGAGGCAGGTCCTTGATCTCCTGCGTCTTCGCTATCGGGTTTCCATGTTGGCAACGGGCGTTCCATTTTCTTCGGACCGATGCACGGTTGGAAGGGTTGGCATTGAATCTTGGGCTCAGCGATCTATGCAGCCGTAAGTCCGAGGAAAAGGTTCGTCACGGTCGCGACGCACCGCATGAGGATGCCTGGATCAGCCACATCTCGGGGCTATCACCATGCAGATGATGATTCAGTTCAGCAACCTTTGTGCCCGGCTTGATCGGGTGCAGCTCTCGACCACCCGACACGTTCACGGCGTCTCACCGCGGATGGGAATTACTCGGCCTGCCTCGGCCTATGGTGCTATGTTCCTGGGCTCCTCGCCGGTCTTTGGAGCTACACAAATCTGGAAGACGGCTGCCCCACCTCGTGTGCGCTTCTTCTTCTGGCTAATCATGCATGGCAAATGTTGGACTGCAGACAGGCGGCATCGACATGGTCTCTGGCGCCGAACACCTGTATCGTTTGTGATCGGGGAGGCCGAGGCGATGGATCATCTCATCCTTGGTTGTGCCTACTCGCGTGAAGTTTGGCATCTTTGCCTGCACAGAGTGCATCTTCTCCAGTTTGTGCACGTTCGGCCGGGTGACATTTTGGCGTGGTGGCTGAGTGCTCGGAAGCGGGTTCCGAAGCTGCTGCGGAAGGGCTTCGATACCCTCTTCTTCCTCATCGCCTGGTCGTTATGGAAGGAGCGGAACGCCAGGACTTTCAACTCGGTCTCCACTTCGGCACCAGCCTTGGTTGAAGCCATCTTGGCCGAGGCCGCTGCCTGGTCTTCGGCTGGCATGAAGCAGCTTGGGGTCCTCCTGAGTAGAGTTTGAGCTTCCTTTGCTGTTGTTGAGCACAATTTGTTAACAATGTAGAACCTTTCGGAGTTCCAGTAGTCTGTAGGTCGCTTTGCGCGGTAATCAAGGTATTACCAGTGCGCTTTTTGTTGTGTTAACTTTGTCATAACTCTCCTTCTTAATGAAATACGCGCTACGGCGTGTTCTCGAAAAAAAAAAAAAAAACCTACGGTTTCTAGGAATTGAGAACCGATCGGTTATCTAAAATACTTGAAATTGACGATTTCGGTTTCAGTTTTTTAATTAGTTCAGTTTTTGTTTAAACCGAACCGACCGAAACATTGCAGTGAGCGAAAAAACGGTGCTCGGTCATGTCCCGCCGCTTGCCTGGTCGTGCCTGGCAGCTGCGCCTCCCGGCTCCCGCGCTCTCCTCGTTGCTCATCGCTGGCTTGCAGGTCGTGGCAGCCTGGGCAGCTCGCAAATTTCGGCCGACCGTGCGCTGCTCGAAGCTCGCTCCGTGCTGCCGCCGCCGCACGCGACAGCCCCTGCTCGCCGCCCAGCGCTGGCCCTCCATGCTCGCTGCCGCACGCGCCCGACCCTTGCTCGCCGCCCGGCGCTGGCCCTCCATGCTCGCTGCCGCACGCGCCCGACCCTTGCTCGCCGCCCGGCGCTGGCCCTCCATGCGCTGCCACACGCACCCTGCTCTCAGCCCGGCGCCTGAGCGCCTCACGAGGAAACTAGGATTTGAGTGGGGAATTTGTTGGGGGTAGTGGGGTAGAGTGGTGTGGCAACTCCGTGACTGCCCGCTGCAAGGGAAATTGGGCCGCGGTAGGCCTTGTCTTGTACGTGGGCTTCGCCGGATTGGTGGAGGTGGACAGGATTTCACGGTGACGTTGTAGTTTGCTCGGTTTGCTCGGTCGATTCGACCTTGACGTAAAACCGAACACCGAACTTCCCAGGAACAAAAACCGAGGCCGAACTGAAAAACCGAAAAACTATGATTTTGGTTCGGTTCAGTGTTCCGATTTTGGTGAAAAATGTGCCTAGACTGGTTTTTCCAAAACAATAATCAGGAGTGAGTATCCAAAGCATTGATTTTATATAACATACAATGAGACGTGTTTGGTGGTTGCCATGGCGTCTACTCTCTCCGACAAAGAACAGTCAGTAACCCACACACTGTGGCTGCTTGCAGAGCTCAGCAGCTGGCCAGGTCGGGATCGGACGGTGGGTAGGTTGACCACATGATGGTGGCAGAGTGGGGGTGGGCCGGTGGCGCTGTGGGCATGTGGGCTCGCCCGAAATTAGGCCCATGGGTGCTCAACAAGCACCCACTTTTATGCAAGTGGACGGAAGTAGCCCACACTTCTTTTATTAAAGGAAAAAAAGTCCATATTCCTCCAATTATCGCGAAGTTCACTTTTTTCAACTCTAAACCGGACAAAATCCCCCTCCCTCCAACTTTTTCAAACCATGCATTTTTTCCTCCCTCAGGCGGTTTTGAAGGCGGGTTTGCTACAGTAACCCCGGGTTTACTACAGTAACCCCGGGTTTGCTATGCCCGTTCCTTTGTCTTTTCTTTTTTTTTAAAATTCGGTTGAATCTTTTGAAAAATCATAGTAAATCATAGAAAAATCATAAAATAAAAATCTAGGTTCGTTGAACTCCACATGAGTAGATCTACACAAAGTGAATATATAATATGATATGCTTTAGTGCAAAGTTCTACACAGTGAATATATAATTAATTGAAATAATTCGTAGTCTGTAAATTCTATAATTATTTTTTGAACTAAAGTATACCATATTATATATTCACTGTGTAGATCTACTCATGTGGAGTCTAACAAAATTGGATTTTCTATTTTATGATTTTTTCTGTGATTTACTATGATTTTTCAAAGATTCAACAAATAAATAAAAAAAGAAAAAGACAAAACCTTAAATAGTAAAAACTTTGTACTAAAGCATATCATATTATATATTCACTGTGTAAATCTACTCATGTGGAGTCCAACAAAAACTGGATTTTTTATTTTATGATTTTTTCTATGATTTGTCAAAGATTCAACCGAATTTTAAAAAAAAAGAGAAGACAAAGGAATGGACACTGTAGCAAACCTGGGGGTACTGTAGCAAACCATGGGTTACTGTAGTAAACCCGGGTTACTGTAGCAACCCGCCTTCAAAACCGACCGAGGGAGGAAAAGTGCATGGTTTGAAAAGTTGAGGGAGGTGATTTGTCCGGTTTTAGAGAAAGGGAGGAAAAGTGAACTCTCGCGGATAGTTAGGGGGAGGGAATGTGGACTTTTTCCTTTATTAAATTAATGGAAACCAAAACAAAACGGGTTGTTGGGCTGTTGTTAACTTGTTATTGGGACACGTATAATCAAAATCAATCATGTGTCCACCGCGGTTGTCTTCTCCCATGTGTGCTAGTCCGTCCGGGTCCGGCATGTTTCAGCCAAACAAAACGGATGATGATTTTTTTGAGCAACTAGCACACATTATATACAAATTCCGCTCCAATTTAGGCCGGCAGAGAGCATCTCTAGTGGGGGCTCTATTTGAACTCCAGTGGAGTCCCTACGTAGACTCCTATTTTTCAAGCGCCCTTAGATTCAAGTCTCAACCCCACAAATCTACAAACCCTCTATCCCCCTCTCATATGTGGGTCCCACCCCAATTTCACCCCTCCCCACCGCCCGGCCCCATCCCTGTCGCCCCTTGCAAGACGCCCGCCCGCTCTCGCCTCCCGGGCATGGCGGCGCTCGGCCATGGCGCAAGCTTGTCTCTCTGCGAGCACGACAAGGCGGGAGCGGGCCCGCAAGCACAACCATGGTTGCGCCTCCATTTGCCACCTACTGTTGGATGTGAACCGAGGAAGAGGCCACCGATTCACCGAGCACCTGCCGATGATGGCAATGGCGCATGGCTCGCGGATGCGGATAGCGCACACCTGCTCTTCCCATGGGGCCGCGATAGTGCCCATCCGGCTCATCCCTCCCTACGGTGGCGCATTTTCAGGCCTCGGTGGCTCCTCCCTCCACGCCACTGTGAGTCGCTCGGACCGTGTGGGTGTCGCGGACTTGGGCGGGCAGTGCCAAGAACTCATCAGCGAAAAACGCGAGAGGTCGGTTGCGCCCTCGGCGCTCCGGTGGCGCGAGGGACGACCACCATCGCCGAGGGCCGCAACGCCGAGGTCGCTGGGTGGAGGGCCATCGCGGGTGCGTCGTCCGCGTGCGAGTGAGTCATGGGGGTCGTGCCACGATGGGCCCTGAGGCCTCGTGTCATGGGAGACGCCGGACGGTCGAGGTCGTGTGCCCACCGGGCTTGCTTCGTTAGCCAACGGAGAGGACGTTGAGGAGGACTCGCCGTGGGCGCGGGCACGAGCGTCATCCGCCGCGGGCGCCGGCAGTCCACCGCCGAGACCCTCCGCGACGGACGTGGGACACCGCTGGGCGGTAGCGGCGACTCGGCGAACGCAAGCACGATTCGCCACTCCCCGCGCCCGATATATCGATTGAGCGCGCATTTGTGCATCCACCCTCGCCCCGCGAGGCTGGCGCCGCCACCATGCCGCCGTTCCATCCCGCCGCCGCGTGCCGCGGCGTGTCCACCTTCGCCAGGCGAGCATCGCCGCTGGTCCCCTAGCCCACAAATTAAATTTGAGAAGTCCCACTGGAGTTGAGATTAATTTTGGCTCCTCAAATTTTATATGTTGGCTCCTAAATTCAAAATAGGTGCTCATTTTTTAAGAGGTGTGGCTGGAGATGCTCTGAATCGCCTTGGTGGGTATGACAACTCGTGAAAGATAATTTCCCTATCCGTTCAATATAACACATAATAATTAACAATTAATTCTAAAAATAACATAATAATTTACAATTTCATAGAAAAAAATAGGACCTATAGTTATTTGAGATATTACTTCCCTTTCCATAAAAAAGGTAATGACGGGTTCCACATTAGTTGGAGTTTAACCAAGTTTGTAGAAAATAATGATAGCGTTAATTTTATCTGGCAATAAATTTATTATGGAAATATATTATATAATGAATCTAATGTTATTTGTTTGATATTATGAATATTATTATATTTTCATACATCTGTGGTCAATGTCTAAAACGTTTCAGTCCTCAAGGTTCAAGAATTGTATACTTTTTGTAAATGGAGGGGTACCTCTTAAGAAGTAAAGGAATGATGTAGCGTCGGTTGCATCCGAGGGAGAAATGGGGCAACAAATGGGGGCAACTTGGTTAGCTTTCAGACAAGTCCTCATGGACCTCCAAAGCGTCAGAAAATCAAGAGTTATCATTATTTCTCTCAGCTCCCCTGGCGTTAAAAATAAAAAAAACATAGTTAACTAAGCGGTGAGTACAATGTCATTATGTACTCAAAATATTATGTTAAAAATGGTCTTTTCACCACTATATATATGTGAGACAGTGGACATGTGCTGAAAATACATATAAATATAAATATTATATACTCAAAATATACAATAAATGAGCAAAACTATGTTTTTTTATTTTTCACGTTAGGGTAAAATGGTCTTTTCACCCTTAGTTAACACCGTCACATGTCCAATTAAAATGGTCTTTTCACCCTTAGTTAACACCGTCACATGCCCAAATTGGACGGAAGGCCAAATAGCTAAGGTCTTGCTGAATGGGGTTCCAGGGAAAACAGTTCACTGCAAAAGGGGGGTCAGCAGGGAGATCCTCTTTCACCCTTGCTTTTTGTCTTAGCTGCTGACCTTCTACAGTCAATTGTCAACAAAGCCAAGGATGCTGGTCTACTCAACCTCCCCATTCCCCTGTCCTGCTCTCAAGATTTCCCAATCGTCCAATACGCTGATGACACCCTGATAATTATGGAGGGAGATGCAAAACAACTTCTTCTTGAAATCCATCCTACAAACCTTCCAAGACTCCACTGGACTCAAAGTAAACTTAAACAAATCCTTTTTGGTGCCCATTAACATTCAACCACCAAGAGCATCACACCTGGCCAACACCCTAGGATGTCAAGTTGGTTCCCTACCTTTTACCTACTTGGGCCTCCCTCTTGGTACCACTAAACCCAAGGTTATTGACTACCTACCTCTCATCACCAAATGTGAAAGAAGGCTAGTCAGCACTTCATCCTTTCTCACTCAGGCAGGGAGGCTAGAGTTTACTAATGCAGTACTTTCAGCCTTGCCAACCTTCTACCTTGCAACCCTAGAGATTCCAAAGGAGGCCATCAAACAGGTTGACAAATATAGAAGACATGGTTTGTGGAGAGGTTCTGATATTAACTCCAAGAAGCCCCCTAAGGCTGCTTGGGAAATGGTGAGAGCACCAAAAGAACAGGGTGGCCTGGGGATCATTGACTTGGAAAAACACAACCAGGCATTAATGCTGAAAAATCTAGACAAATTCTTCAACATGAAAGATATACCCTGGGTTTCCATTATTTGGGAGAAACACTACCCTAATGGGAAGCTCCCGAATCACACAGAGAAAGGATCTTTTTGGTGGAGAGAAAATCTGAAACTCCTGGACAAATTCAAGGAAATTATGAAGGTTGATATAAAGGAGGGTACTACCTGCTCCCTCTGGAATGATAATTGGCTGCAGCAGCCTCTAAAGCTTGAACTCCCTGAATTACACTCCTTTGCTAGAAACAAAGGCATCACAGTCAGCAAATGGTTTCAACATCACCCACAATCCAGCCTGTTTCACCTCCCACTTTCTACCGAAGCCTACCAGTAGTTCACCCATCTGCAATCCATCAGAGATCACACTCACCTTGACGCCTCTCATGACAGCTGGACGCTAGGAGGGAGAAAATTTACTGCTCACAAAGCTTACAACTTGTTGTTTGATCAGAGGCAGGTTCCACAAGCCTTCAAGTGGGTCTGGCAAAACTGCTGCCAGCCAAAACACAAAGTATTCTTTTGGCTCCTGATGAAAGACAGATTAAGCACAAGAGGGTTATTAAGAAGAAGTAGAATGCAGCTACCATCCTATACTTGTGTCCTCTGCCAGAGTGCTGCTGAAGAAACAATGGAGCACCTATTTCTCCACTGCCCCTTCTCCATTCAGTGCTGGGGCCAAGCGGGAATTGTGATCAACTCTCAAGATGATATCTTTCAAAGCATTGAGAGCATTAGGCAGCAGCTCAACTCCCAGTTCTTCATGATTTTTATCATCTTAATGTGCTGGTCCATCTGGTGTACCAGGAACGATGTTATTTTCAAGGTCATACCGCCTTCGCTTGTGACAGCAAAGGAGATCAGAGAAAAGGAAATTGGTATCTTGACCCTACGGGTTAAGACTAGATTTGCAGCAAGCCTAGATTCATGGATACACAACTTGTAATTTTCCTTGTTTCCCTTATTTTTTTTTCCTTTCTTTCTTTGTTTCTTGAACTCTTAGACTTTGTACTACTTTTTGTTCCTGTTCTGTTTATCGTTAATAAAACCCTGTAGAGGCAACCAAGCCCCTCCAGTTCATTTCAAAAAAAAAAAAAAAATGGTAGAACAGCCTCTGAACGCGATGTCAGCGGGTAGAACAGCCTCTGAACCAAACAACCCTCTAAGCGCCACCGTTATAGCCGGTTCCTTTCCACTAGTAACCAAATGATTTTGCGTGATACTGCAAAATATTAACCGTGGTGGGCACTCTGTTTGCCCGTCACGGTTAATGCATAGCCACGCCTAGTTTTATTTTCGGTGGCGGGCATTTTTTGCCCGTCACGGAAAATAGTATATTTTCCGTGGCGGTCGCGTTAAATGCCCGCCACGCAAAATCAATTTACCGTGGCGGGCGTCCTAAAAAAACCCGTCATCAGTAAATCAAATCCCAACTCAGCCAAACCTAAAGCCCATACGTACCAGCCTATTGGGTTCATATATAACCCAACACTTAGGGTTTCCCTCATTCCTCTTCCCCTACCGCAGTCTCTCTCAAAGACTCGCTCGTCTCCGGCACTCGCTTAGGGTGGCGGCGCTCCACAGGGCTCCCTCTTCCTCCAGGGCGGCGGGCCGGGGCTCAAGCAGCGGGCGCGGGCGAGCTCAAGCGCGGCACCGGCCGGAATCCAGCGGCAGCGCCTCCCCTTCCTCTCCGGCGAGATCCATCCCGGCGGTGGGAGATCCTTCCTCTCCGGCGAGATCCCGGCCACCCTAGATTGGATACGGCCACCCGCGGAGGGGGGGACAGCAGCGGCGGATCCATCCCGGCGGCGGTGGATCCGGCCTCGGGCGCGTCCCTCGGGGGCGCCGAGGGCGGGCTCAAGCGGCGTCACGGGCGGGTCAGCGGCGGGCTGGCGCGACTCGGGGCAACGCCCTCCTTCCTCCGGGCGAGATCGGGTCTCGGCGGCGGGGAGATCCTTCTCTCGGTGAGATCCTTCCTCTGGTGAGATCCCGGCCATCTAGAGTGGATCCGCCCCCCGGGCGGCGGGAGGGACATGCAGGCGGATCCATCCCGGCGGCGGGATCCGGCCTCGGGCAGCCCGGATCTAGGTCCGGTATTGGGCTCATTGGCGGGCTCGTAAGCGAGGCTCGCTGGTGGGTTCTCAATTTTTTTACATTAACCGCGACGGGCGTTCTTAATGAGTCTGCCGCCACGGTTAATCGATTAAAGCTATTGCGGGCACGGGGACCGCTATGGTTAATCATGGATTAACCGTGACCTTTGCTTTGCATGATGGGCTGATTTGCCTCGCCATGCAAAACCTTTTTCGCCGTCAAAAAAAAAGAATTCGGTACTAGTGTTTGTATGTGTGTCACCTAATGGGCTTCCGAACATCTCGCTAAGAGAACCCATTAGGATATAATTTAAACATTCCCACTTCTCTTAATGTAGTAAGGGCAAGAGGTCGCATTCAAAAAAAAAAAAAATACAAAGAGAACTGAAATTACAAATCTTATTTTCATATCTTTGATAAATATCTATAAATCTGAAGAAATTATGTGGCAAACTATAGAGGTGGAGAAAAATGGTTGTTAGAGGGGATGCTAATACTACATATTTCCACGGCATTGCTAATGGCAAGAAAAGAAAGTGCTTGATTAGATCCTTAGAAGATGGTGGACAGATCTATACAGAAAAAGGAAGATATGCAGGGGATAATCACCGACTTTTTTATAAGAAGCTTTTTTGGCGTCGAAAAAAAAAATTCAAACTAGTATCCGATTTATGGAGGGATGAGCAAAAAGTGAGTTTGGAGGATAATGAAATGTTGATTAAACCTTTTTGTGAAAAAGAACTTGAGGCGGTAGTGAATGGTATGAGAAATATGCTCAAGGACCTGATGGCTTCTTCCCTACTTTCTTTAAAACTTTCTAGGAGAACCTAAAAGCCACTCTTGTAGACCTTTGGACACTACTACAGAAATGATTAACCGTGGCGGGCATTTTGGGTTTTCGTGGCGGGCATTGTGTCCGCCACGGAGCTAGGGTCACGGTTAATCGTTCGATTAACCGCGTGGCGGACTCCATGCTCGCCATGGTTAATACATTAACGTGGCGGGCTTTTAACAAAGACCGCCATGGTTAATAAATTAACCATGGCGGGCATCATTACATGCCCGCCATGGTTAATTTATTAACCAAAGGCGGGTTTTGTTAAAAGCCCACCACGGTTAATTAATTCAGGATTAATAAAAAAATAATTCAAAAATATTTTAAAATTATATATTATGATTTAAACCACATATTAAATAATAAAATAAGAGAATATTGACATAAATCTTGAACATGCATGACAAGTCAACATTCAACTAACATGGAGATTCAATTAAGCACTTAGACTTTAAAAGTGATCACACCCACATCACAATTTACAAATTAAACTCGATCGAACGATCGATTGATCAATCAAGAGTTTAGGTTACAAATCAATGTCATCCCACAAATAGTCCTTCATGTCTAGCTTATTTCTCCGGTCGCGTAGTTCCCATAAGTCGCCGTTTGTAGCGAGGTCGCCATTTGTTAGGGTCGAAAGAATTTGCGGTAGGTAGCACAACGTCCTCAACGGCGGCCCTACAGATGGCGCCAACCATTTTCTTGAACTTAAGGTCGTCCAAGTTTTGGTTCCAAAAACCTTGCGTGGTTTTCTTCGTCAGCTCGCGCCACGTAGTACGGTACACATCACTGCGGGATATGAACGTACAGGCATAGAAACCACACGGGTTCTTGCCGAAAAGGCTGCTTCGACCGCACCGCGCATGATATATGTACCGGAAAATGGTTAGAATATTATGAGACCATTCAATATGGACGAGCAAACGAGAGTAATGCTGCATATACCTCGTAGTCTCGCCGATCTTCATTTTCGTCCTTATGTTTTTCTTTGCGTATGCTCATCCTCCGATCGTATGACTCGGGGTCTTTCAAGTAATCCTTGTAAGCCCTGTACGAAAACCCACAGTGTCATGACTTACAGAAGTTTATAGTATGAAATAGTATACAAGTGTGGTGACTTACAGCTGCAGGGCCTCTTCAAAATGTTTGTAGAGGCCTTTTGGCGTATCATGCAACGAGTCCAGCCTAAGGGCCGCTCCATCCTGAGGGAAGATTAGCCAAGTAATCCAAAGTGGCCACGGTGTGCTTTGTTGTTTGTATACGGCCATGCTACACCATTTTTTTTATTAGAAATAGATTCTAAGTGTTCAAAAATAAAAAGTATTGCTTTTGACTTACTTGATATGTTGGGCCGCAATGAGACAACCAGCGTCTGTTTTGATCTTCTTCATGCACTTACAGATGTAGTCTGCCATCTCTCTAACTCTTGCATCGCACAATGTTTTAAAGTGTTTATATTGTTCGGCCTTGCCCAACGCCCGAGCTTTTCGTTCCTCCGGGTCTCCATCCAAAGTATCGAGAAAATTCCGCCACGTCTATATATATTTGGACATAGAAACACAACTGGGTGATCCAATTCTTGGGCTATCAATGCTTGCATCCCGCAAGCACATGTGGTCACGTCATTATATATAGAATCGGAGAGCTAGAATTAGTGGGTAATGCGACCGCGTAATGATCGGTAAACAAACTCACGCAAGCATAGAGGGTGACAATGGATTGGTCGAGGTCCTGGCGACGTAGCAACCGCCACATTTCGTCGAAGCCTATTGGCGGTGAAATGTTGAAGTCCAAGTGAAAGAGCTCTTTAGGAACCCCTGAAATGGAACTCCCTCACCCCCGATCAATCGCATGCTTATATAATAGGTGGAACTCCGCGAGTGTCCCACTCCTCGCCCTCGATTAGCTGGCCCTTGGGCACCATGAACTTGCCAAGCTCAAAGTAGTCCAGGCAGTCCGGGTGACCCATCCTCCCCGCCGATGGGGTATATAATTCCTATACGAGAAGGAGATGTACGTTAGCATCTTCTAGCTACGCACGCATACGTAATATGTCGGCCAAGTTTGGTTGAGATTGTCACGCATATACGTACCCTACTGCCGCCGGTCTTCACGGCCCCCGGGTTCAAATTTTAGCCAATCGGAGGTCCTTTTCCTTCTCCGCTAGCTCCTTCGGCCTCATCATCTAAGTATTTGTTGGTCAGGCAAGAATTTCCTCATCTTCTTTTGATAGCTTCTTCTTCCTCGGCGCTTGGGGGAACATTCGGCCTCATCCTCCTTATCGACCGCTCCGAGGCGGTGTTGAGAATCCTATGCATGTCGAATTGAACTAAATTAGCCACCAATTAATGCCTAGTACAAGTTAATTAGCCATACTTTTTTTGCTATACTGTCACATTTTTCGAAACCTCCTCGACCATTGGGCGCTTGGCGGCGTGGGAGGACGGCGAGCAACCTTCTTAGGAGAAGGTGTCCTCTTGCACGAGCCGTGAGGTGGTGTCTTGCCACCGTCTTCTTCTTCCGGTTCTTAGGAGGTGGGTTCGAACGAGGACTTCCACCACCTCGGCCACCATCTTCTCCTTCCGGTACTTCCGGTGGGTTCTGGACGAGGACTTCCGGCACCTCGGCCACCATCGTCGTTGTCGTTATCATCATCGTCATCGCCACCACCCACGGGAGAAGGAGGGGAGGGCTGCGGCGCTACCGTCGGAGGTGGTGTCGTCGGTTTCCACGGGACAATGTCTTCCTTGTTCCATAGGTACTCCCTCTCCTCTCGAAGGTCCTTGAGTACTTGTTTCTCCTTGTTCACACGGGATATCGAGCTCCTCATCACCCGGGCCTGGTTCTATGGATGTTAGATAAGCGAAGGCATAGTCACGGTGGGACCGGCTCGTTATTGTACAACTTAGCACTGCGTGGTGCGGACACCACGGCAGAGCCCACCTCCTTCTTCTTCCCCTTCATGCCAACGGGTATATAGAGTTTGCCCACCGCGCAGGTTCGACGAGATCGTCGATTGGGTTCTTCGGCGACATCACTGCGTACTCACACCATGGCTTCCTTGGATGTTGCAAAGACCTCTTGTCTTTAATGCCTCTTCTATTTTCTTGTCGACTATGTCCTTTATGGCTTGCTCATAGCCTTGCATCTTAAGGTTTTCCTTGTACCTCGCCTCGTGTGGTAGTCGGCCGCGTCGGATGCCCAAGAATCCACGGTCTTCCGGCTATACCTCGAGCCACGCCCCGAACTCGGCCACGGTGCTCGGGTCTTCCGATTGCCTCGGTCGGCTCGTCGTGCTCCCTCCTAGGTTGGAACTCCCCCGCGCCTTGGCCTCTTTGACAAGCATCACCTTCTTCTCCACCTCGTCGACCTTTGGGTCATTGTATTTGGACGTCTTTGTCGGTCTTACGCTTCTTGGGGCCGACGGGCATACAAGAAGTCGCGTGTCCTCTCGGGAAGGTCTAGCAACGGATTCTCGTATCCCTTTCTCGGCGTCCTCCCTTTCTTTCCGTCGCCATTTTCCCTTATGACCGTGATATCCTACCATGCCGAGGTTGTGCACGAGGTCATTCTTCTTTGCGAGTTCTTTATCCATTTTGACTTGGCCTCATACTCTTCGTTAGTCGTGGAGTTGACGAACTCATCCCGCACGGGTTGCTTTAAGAAGTTGTAGGCTTGAAGTGGTGACTTGCCCATACGCACATAGTGTGTGTGCTGATTGTTCCGCGGGTGCGAGGCGCTTTGCTTGCAACGGTTAGCACATACTTCTTGCATTTCTTTTTGTCAAAGCCGCCCTCGCCCTGGATAATGGAACGAGGACTTGCACGTCTTTCCACACCTTCTTCTTCGGTGCCTTCGGGACAGTCCTCCGATCTAGGTAAGTGATGGGCACGGCTTCCTTGGCTACAACGGAGATCCGGTTGCTATAGATGGCCCCGATAGATTCGGCTCCACGGGATCTCCATTCGGGCCTATCCTCAATATATTACGCACCACCTCGGCTTTACGGTGCTTCCGTGCTGGCCTCTTTTCAGTCGACTTCTTGGACTTCTTGGAGGTGGTGGTATTTGAAGTCTTTGGGGGTGGGACGGATTGTTGCCCCTCCGACCGAGCTCTCTCTTCACCAAACTCTAGACGCAGAGGGCGTAATGGTAGCTATCCACGACAACAACTAAAATTAGTCGGGTACTTACATGAGGCACACGACGTTGTGTTAGTCGTATACTTACGTTTTTGGTTGCGGGCTGTCCCTCTCGAGAACCCCCGTGTGCTCGGCCCGTGGCCGCCGGTCCGGATCAATTTCTTCCTCTCTAAGACGTTTCTTACGTGGCCTCTCCGGTGTCAACTCTTCGCTCACGTATCCTTTGTCGGAGGAAGAATCGGAGGTGGAGGCCACATCCTCCTCGCTCGGCCACCGATTGCACGATCTTTATCGGTTGGTTCGGATGCCATTGGATTCTACGGGAACACACAGAGCATTTTATTATAGTGAAAAGGTACAGTAGTAGTATGTAGTGTCACAGAGTCATCTCAGAACATAGATTTATTGAATTCCTCTCATGATTACATAGTTTTCCGTTTTACATATAAAGAGTGGTGGCAAAAAAAAAAAAAAAAATACTCTACAAATACAAAAAATGTCTACAAATACAAAAAAAAAATGTGAAAATACAAAAAATGTGTACAAATACAAAAAATGTGTAAGAATAAAAATTTGGCTCAGAAGTCCCCAACTATCCTTATCACATCGCGTCTAAACTGGTTGCTTGTATATGTTATACAAGCCGTCCTCGTTTAGGCGCTCACAAGTGTGGGGACATTTCATCATCGCCGCTGCCTCAGCATAAAAATATTCACATCATCGCATATGCCACTGCCTCAGCATTAAGATTCAAATCATTACAAATGCCACAAGTAGATAGTTAAAGATAGTAAATGCCCGCCACGGAAAACGAAAAAAAACCGCCACGGACGGACGGTCTAAGGTTGGGACTTAAAAAGAGGTAGATAAAGAGAGCCACCATATATATGTGTACCCCGGCCGTGGAATCGGCTAAGTCCTCCGCCCCGTTCACTTTCACCCCGAAGGGCTGCCAAATTTTCACGGCGCCGCCGTGAAATGTCACCACAAATCCAAAATATAGATAAAGTATGGCAGTGGCATAATATAGAGATCAATATATGCTCAGTTAATAAATAATCTAAAAATGTGAAGTTGCATCATGGGCAGTGGCATTCGGCATATGCTCGAGTTAATAAATAATCTAAAAATGTGAAGTTGCATCATGGGCGTGGCATTTGGCATATGCTCGGTAACCATCATCATAGAGCATCACGGGTAGCAAAAAAATGGCATCACAGGCATGAAAAAATGGCATCACAGGCATCACAGGAAGCAAAAATGGCATCACAGGCATCACATGAGCACGGACGGGGAGGAGCAGCGCCGGGGCAGCGCACGGCACAGCAGGGACGGGGGGAGCACACCGGGCGGGGCGCCGCGCCGTCGGGGAGGAGGCGGCGCGGGGCGGGCGGCGGACCTCGTCGGAGAGGAGCACGGGAGGAGCTGCACCGGGCGGGAGGAGCAAGCACGGGCGGACGTCGGGACGAAAGTGGCGGGGCGGGAGGAGCAGCACTGCCGGGCGGGCGTCGGGGAGGGCAGCGGGGGGCGGGCGGCGGCTCTCGTCGGAGGAGGAGCCGCGGGAGGGCAGCACCAGCGCGGGCGGCACGGCTGAGGGGCAGCGCCGCGGGAGGGGCGGAACGTCGTGGATGGGGAGCACCGGGCGGGAGGAGCAAGACCGGCGGCCGGTGGACCTCGTCGGAAAGGAGCAGCACCGCGGCTGGGGTTTAGCTAGCCCGGCGCGGCGGCTAGGGTTTACGGGAGGGCGGCGAGGCGGGCGGATGTCGTGCGGAGGTAGTAGGGAGGAGGGGAGGACGGGGGGAGGGGGGCGGGAGGCGAGGGCGAGGCGCTCGTCGGAGAGGAGGGAGGGGGGAGGCGGCGGCGGCGGCGGCGCCGTGAGGCTTAGCGTGCCGGGGGTGAAAGTGAAGCCGGGCGAAGGACTTCGCCCATTCCGGGGCGGCCCCCTATATAAATGCCGCGATTTTCCGTGGCGGGCATTTTACAATGCCCGCCACGGTTAATAGATTAACCGTGGTGGGCATTGTAAAATGCCCGCCACGGAAAATAGATTCACAAAATGAATTTGTAAAATTCATAACAATTCAAATGGTCATTCAAAAATTCTGAAAAATTTTTGTGTGGCCTCCCTATGAGTATGTGTACCCATGAAAAATGTGAAACTTGAATTTTGGATAGTTCTTGCGTGATTTAAAATAACAGTCTTTAATTGACAAGTCGGGGGGGCGTTTCGAGCAAGTGCGGCGATCTCAATACATTTTTAGTTCCATTACATAAATGTCGTGACATACATATTTGGTTCCATTACATATTTGGTTCTGTTACATATTTGGTTGGACTTATTTTTTTTGCGGGGCTGCCAGCGTCTTCTTCTTCGACCGTCCGTGCGGCACGGGGCTTTGTCTTGGTCTTGATGACATTCCCCCCACACGCGTGTCTCGACTTCCTTGATCTTGGTTGGATGATCGGTAAAAGAGCGTAAACTCTGCGTAGTTGTTGTACTCTTCAGGACTACGCACTCCATCGGCTCCCACGATCCTTTGCTTCCCTCCCACGACCGCATGTAGTTGCTTTTGCCCCTGCGAGTTGGGCACCGGGTAGTAGGCTACGGGCCACGCGACTTGCGAGTACCCACTCATCATCTCCGGTACTTTTGAGGTGAGCGGTGGTTAACCCAACCGTCCACATCAACCGCCGTTGGCTTGACCCTGGCACCGGAAAATGGGTATCGTAGCTCTCGCCATAATCAAGTTCCCAAATCTCTTGGATTTGCCCATAGTATGTCTTGAGTTCCTTGGTGGCCATGTCAATGCCCTCATACCGAATGCCGCTGTTGTTACGTGGCGCTCTTGTTGTCCTTTTCTTTTCGTGTGGAACTTTGTATCCGTTGATGTCGTAACCTTGCCATGTGATGATTTGGCTAGATGGGCCGTATGCAAGCATCGATTCTTGATCTCAGCGTTTAGTGGTATCCCACGTTCTCGATCCACGTTGTGAAATTCAAGCGGTGTTGTCTCGGTACCCACCCCTCCGTGCGCCGGCCACGCTTGCTGCGAATTTCCTCGGATGCTTCTCGGCCCACGTTTCCATTGATACTAAGCGATTGAGTCGCTGTCATGGGCTTCTTCGATTGTTTCTTGCTCTATATCGTCCGTACTTTCCTCCCAGCGCAGCCCATCCCAGCGGTCCTGCCTTCGTGCGGGTGGTCGGGTAGGCCGATTGCATTTCCATCCCGGATGTATCTAGTGCAAAGATTAACGGCCTCTGTGTTGTGTATGCCTCGATCATAGAGCCCTCTAGGTATGCACGGTTAAGGACGGATCTGTTAAGAGAGGACATGAACCGCTCGTTCGTCCACGTCTCGTGCGGTAGAGAGGCCCCAGTTCTTCTATCGATCGACCATGTGTATCATGAGGTGTGGCATAATATCGAAGAAAGACGGTGGTAAGCACATCTCGAGCTGGCATATAGTCTCGCGATGAACTCTTTTCGGTGCGGGGAGGTCATTTTCAGCGATGACCTTCTCTCGTGATGCGATTAAAAAGTAGCACGGGCGTGTAACGACCATCTTCATGAACTCGGGCGATGCACCTAATCACAATTGGAAGGAACACGTCGGCATGACATGACAGTCATGGGCCTTGAAGTTTGATAGTGTTAGGTCTTTCATCGATACAATGCTCTTCATGTTGGAACGTAAAACCGATCGGCACTTTGACATCCCCGAGCCATTTGCAAAAATCCCTCTTTTCATCCGTGTCGGATTGTAGCTCGCGGCTGGAAGGTCGACTTTTCGCTATTCCCGAGGGTATCGAGTGAAGTTCGGGCCCGATGCCCATGTCGGCAAGATCGACGTGACTTGACACCGATCCTTCGTCTTAGTCTTGATGTCTAGGAAAATCCCCACCAAGCTCGAAGACATTCTTACGTAGATGCATGTTATCGATGGCATGGGGTGTATGGAGCATCTTCGGTATGGCGGTGCTTGAAGAAAATCGACCGCTTCTTGAATGGGACTTTTGGCCGGTGCCGGATTGGGTTACCTTACGCTTCTTCTTCTTCTTCTTCTTCTTCCTTTGCCGTTTTGTTCCGCTTCCGCTTCTTCTTTGCCTTTGGCCCACCGGCTTTCTTCTTCTTTCCAAACTCGTGGTTTATGTTCTTCACCATTTCAAACACCTTTGGCCCGTACTTTACCCTTTCCGGCTCCTCCGTTTCAGCCTCGGCTCGCGCCGTCAAAGTACTCATCCATCGAAGTATCCCGGTACTGTGTTCTTTGCAGAGGAATTTACGATGTTTCATGTACACCATCTTTTGGGATCCGTTAAGGTAAGTGGAGCGGTATTCTCAATGCAAAGCGTGCAAGCTGTCTTCCCCTTAATACGCCCCGACAATGAAAAGAGAGCGGGGTAATCGCGATGGTGACCATTATCATGGCCTTTAGAGTGAACTTCTTCTTCTCGGACGCATCCATAATGCGGACCCCTTTCCACGGTTTCGCCAATTCCTCCACCGCGGCTCAATGAGGACATCTATATCATTGCCGGCCGCTTTGGTCCGGAAATGAGCATGGGAGAAGAAGATATTTGCACCGGACACTCGTAGGGAGGCAGGTTGTATATGGTGAGGGTGACCGCCAGGTCTTTGTGCGAGCTGCGAGGTCTCGAACAATTCATCCCGTCACGTACTCAAAGCGAACCTTACGTTCTGGGCTCGCCCCTAAACTCCGGAAATATGTCATCGATGCGTTTCCACGTTTTGGCATCCGAGGGGTGTCGCAGCTTGCCATCGCCCTTCGTGCGTTCACGACGCATGCCGGGACATCGGCTTGGCATCCTCACGGGTTCCCAAAATTGCACGCAGCGATCGAGCACGGGTAGGTACCACACCGATAGGGCAGGGGATCTTCCTCTAGGTGTAACCCTCTTCTTCCTCGTCCTCGGGAGGTGGCATCCGCTTCTTCTTGCCCGTCTTACGCTTCTTGGGCCCTCTCGACGGTCCCTCCTCATCGGTGGCACGGCGGTCAAGCATTCCTCTTATAACGACTCACGCCGCATCGCGAACGGTTGTGCAAGTCCGCATAGTCACCCGGTATAGAATACAAAGTGGTTAGGGCATGCATGAAACTTCCTAAGCTTTCATCGCCACCGGACGAATCAGCTTCTTCGCCCGATAGGTATTGGCGGGCACCTTATTCCCCTCGGGTAAAACAGTGTCACCGAGGTACCGTAACAGGTCATTGAAGCTCGTGTCTGACCACCCGTGGCGAGCCTTCAGCATCAACATCGTTAGGTTAAAACGTAGCACCGTGCAATCCTTCGGACATTTGCCGTCGTCTTTGTAGAGAGGGTCAATTGCCGCCGCTTCATCTGTCTAAAATTCTCGAGCCACCTTGGATTGCCAAACAACACGTCATCTTCATCTTTGAGGTTAGCAATTTCCTCGAAAAGAGCAAAGATCCTCGGGTGACATGTCATCAACTACTCGATTGTTCACCATCATCTCCACCCGCATTGTCGTTTGCCATGTCTTCAAGCGGTTCATCTACGGTGATGTAATCGCGATTATCAACTTGTTCTCGCCGCCGTCCACCACCGTTGTTTCCGTCGTTGCGGCCGACGGGGTCCTCCAGATGAACCGGCCGCGACACTCGGTTCTTTTTCACCATGATACGTCCACATGGTGTACCTCGGCCCTCGATGAAACCATACCGCACCAAGTGCTCCACGACGTCGTCATCCTTGTGTAAGAACAGATGCTTGCACCGATAGCACGGGCACACCATTACTTCGAACCACGGCGATTCGAACGCGGCGGGCATAAACTTCTTTCGCACATGATCAACGAATTCCAAACTCATCCTCGGCCTGTACATCCAATCCCTATTCGGCGCCATGGTCGACGGCCTACTCAAATTAATTAAACCAAAACAAAGAGTGCGATCGATGATTAGAGATCGAAGTATCGATGAAAAAAGACCACGTACACTTCAAATGAGAGGGGAGAGAGAGGGAGGAGAAAGAGGGAGAGAGAGGGGAGGAGAAAGAGGGAGAGAGGAGGGGGGAGAGAGGGGAGAGGAGCTTGCTTGAGAGGGAGAGAGAGGGGAGGGAGAAAAGGGAGAGAGGGGGGAGAGAGAGAGAGAGGGGGGAGGGGAGAGAGAGGGGGAGAGAGAGAGAAGAAGAGAGGAGAGGGGGGAGAGGAGCTAGCTAGAGAGGGGAGAGAGAGAGAGGGAGAGATCAAAACTAGATCTCAAAAAAAGAAAGGGAGAGAGAGGGGTGAGAGAGAGGGGAGAAAGAGGGAGAGGGGGAGAGAAAAGTGGGGAGAAAGAGGAGAAATACCCCTAGCGGTGCCAAACTTCAATCAAACCAAGGGCAAAACCTCCCCCGAAATGGTGATTTCTAGAGTTTTGAAGCTCAAAACCCTAGAAAATGGCGAAAAATCCCGTGGGGAAGAAGAAGGTTGGGGCTGTATTTATAGACCGGACTTTAACCGTGGCGGGCATTGTAATAAAACCGCCACGGTTAATAGACATTAACCGTGGCGGGCACATTACAATGCCCGCCATGGTTAATAGACATTAACCGTGGCGGGCACGTTACAATGCCCGCCACGGTTAACCGACAAACGTGGCGGACATTGCCACGGCGGGGGGGCTGCCACGCCAACTATTTTGCGTGGCGGTTTTATAAATGCCCGCCACGGAAAAAAAAAAAATAAACACCACGCAAAATCCATTCTATAGTAGTGGGAGTGGACTGAAATCTCATGTTTGGTTTTGGAAATTGATGACACACTTGTGGACTAATCCTTTGCTCTAAGTGTGTGACTTGAGATAGGATTAGGTTGATGACAAGGAGCATGATGATCATGAACATGGACGATGATGGTGGACATGATGGATCGTCAAGCTCGGTGATCGGCTTGAGAGGAACCCGGGAGATCAAGGCAAAGGTATCTTGATAGGGTTTTCTTTTTAGTGATCAAGACACGATAGAGCGTGTGATCACATTATAGGATAGATAGCCGACTATCAAGAGGGATGCCGCGACAATCCTTTTTGTGAAGTGCTTCTAGGTCCAACCGACTTGCATATTGCATTTAGGACATGAGAGCACTAACTTCGATCTTGCCTAACTTATCGACGTGCTAACATTGGTGATAACGTGGTCATCTTCGACGTGTTGGCAACCTATGGCAAGAGGCAAAGCAAGTTTGGAGCAAAGAGCAAAGAAAAGGAAGAAGATCTTCCGCCATCCACGGGGTGACGGACGCCTGGCGCCGGTGCGGCCGGGACGCCGACCGACCGAGGCCCCGGCCGATGCGTCGCGTAGAGCCCCGTAGGCGGGTTTTTTTGCGGACGCACCGACCGGACTCTGGACCGGATGCATCCGGTGTTGACCGGACCCTGTGATCGGACGCATGAAGCTGCTGCTAGAAGTGGGCCCGGGTGCTTGTCGGTAGTGACGAAGCACCCGCCAGGACCCACGGACCGGACCCGTGGTGGTTTCGGTCGGTGCGTTCGATCAGCCGAAAAGAGCACAATTTGAAGCCAACGACTCTATCTCATGGAGGAGGCTATATATATGGGTTTGCCCGGTTTCATAGTCCCTCTCTTGCACATTTGAACACTCTAACTTGCTAGTGAGCTTGTGAGACTCCTCTCCACTCATCTCCTCATCACTAATTCGGATTCTTGGTGAGACTAAGTGAGATAGAAGTGCATTGCTTGCATCGGTTGCATTTAGAAGCACTTCATCCTTGGAGAAGCCGCGGGATTCTTGTTATCTTGGGAATTTGCCTGGTTCCCTAGCGGCTTGGAGCAAGAGGCGGTGTTGAGCTCAAGTGGAGCTTGTTTGAGGCCACACCGGTGGTGATTGTGAGGGGTCGTTCCTTACCCCGCGGGAGATTCGCGAAAGGAGCACTAGTGGATTGCTCGTGGCTTGTTGGACCCTCTCTTGTGATCGTTTGCTTGAGCGCCCATAGGGGTTTTGGCACCGGCCATTAAGCTTAGCACACGTCAAGTGAGTGTGTCGCCACAACGAGGACTTAGCGTGCCGGCAAGCACGTGAACCTCGGTAAAAATCATCGTGTCACTTGTTCTTGCTCGTTGGAGATTTCTTGGTGATCACGGTGATTGGCTACAACCTCGACACTACACCGGTGGTATTGTATCCTAGCACCTCTTGCATTACTTTCGTAGTATATCTTGTTAGGGTGCTTAGTGTTGTGTAGCTTGTTTAGTTAGCTTAGCCTTGTTAGCTCCTAGTACCGAATTAGTTAGTATATCTTGTCCACCTAGGAGTAACTTAGCAACCTAGCCTTTGCTTGTGATTAAAGACATTAGAATTGCTAGAATTGCTAGGAGGCTTGCGTAATTAGTTTGAAGCATTTGCTTATTCGCTACGCCGTCTTATTTACTAACCGCCTTGCTTAGTGTTGTTTGTAGAATTTTTAATAGGCTATTCACCCCCCTCTAGCCATTAGGACCTTTCATGGACATGCGGACCTTTTTAGACTTAACTATGGCATTATAGCTCTTATCTTAAAGGTCAAAGGCGCAAACAATATTAGGTAATATAGACCCAATTGTCTCCTCAATCTTGTGTATAAAATGATCACCAAGGTCCTTACAAATAGGCTTGGTGCTATGGCTAGAAAGATTATCAATCACAATCAAACAATCTTCATCCCTAGGAGATATATTCTTGATGGAGTGGTTGTGATCCATGAGGTGATACCTGAACTCTCAAAAAAGAAGCAGAGTGGGACTATTCTTAATTTGGATTTTGAGAAAGCCTATGACAAGGTGAGTTGGTTTTTTTTTTTTTGGAAGAGGTGATGAGAAAGAAAGGGTTCAGTGAGAGGTGGATTAGTTGGACCTTGAAGGCAGTATGTGGTGGTAGAGTGTCAGTCAATCTAAATGGAGATTTGGACAATTACTTTAGAAGCTATAATCAATCGTCCCTCATTAAGAGCCAATTGGACCCACTGATGGAAAACATTGCAATCATTAGTCGCATGAGAATAAAAGTTATGGAACTTGCAATATGCTCACTTTTTTAAGCTCATCTACAAATGGCAAAAAATAATTAATTCTAATGCATCCGATTTTGAGCAATTCATCAAAAATCCAAGTCGTATTTAGAAACATGAAAAGTAAAGTTGACTTCCTCATTTCGATTTGTGTGAATCGGCTTGAGAGAAGGGAAAGTAACTTGTTTTGTTCTCGTTTGGCCACCGAATTTCAGCAGCCATTACTTCTTTACTCTCACCGTCCGATCTTGAGTAACCATCAAGAGCATGAATGTTACCACAATGAGATTTATAATTCTTTGTATCGAGAATCTTTATGGCATGATTGAACGGAAATGGCCTAGATCAAGTGGGGAATATTATTAAATTGAACGTTTTCATGTTTGTCTTTAATTTTATAATGCAATCCATTAAGGCATATATCAACAAGATCACGTTCAAAAATCATCAAGTGAAAGCATGATTCTTAATCTCTTTGCATTTTTAAAAAATTATAGCACGAGACTCACTATGCCCATGATGAACCGATGTTAAATGTGATAATCTAGTTTCTTAGACTCCATCATATAAGTGACTATCAATTTTTTCTTCTAATTGAGCCCAAGTACCAATGATACAGGTATGATTTGCGGTAAGTACCTCCTGTAGGCTTTAATTGCACACCTAAGCTTTCCCCTAATGATTTACTTAAATCTTCCTTTAACCGATTAAAAGCATCAACCATATCGCTAGGAGATGCGTTATCATCATCAAAAAATAGGAGGTGCGCTAGGTGACTTCCGTGGGTTGGGTAGGATTTTGTTACCCCCCGAAGTTCTATTTGTTTGCTGCCTATTATCGGTCCGTGTTCCACGACCCGAAGCATTGCTAGCAAAATAAACCATCTCGATTATTAGTTGTTGTCCTAACACTATAGAACTAGTTTTATCGGCAACCGAAGGAGCCTATAGTACCAATTTACCTTTGTTAGCAGCCGCATACAATGCATGATGCTCATAATAATTAGGAGGCATGCCATATTCATAATGAGTATTAGATTGATCCACATTAAGCTTTTTGCCTTCTAATTTATGAAATCTAGACATAGTCATACCAATAGCAGTATTAATACTCATATCTATGGTTTTCTTATGTCCATCAGCATGTTGAGGATAATTAAGAATCATCATATCTAGGTTGATCATCATTGGGGCTTAGCTCAGCCAAACATGTAGGAGCAGATCGGTTGCTTGTATTGCTCCACCCAATCATGGCGATCCTTGACGCAGCTCTCCCGAAACGCATGATTGGCGACTTCCAACTACTCTTGTAACTTGGCTTTTAATTCATCGTCACGGAGTGGCGGTGCTTGATATTGCTCTCATGCTCCTCGACCCTCTTCTCCATGTTAGAATCGGTGCTTGATATTGCTCTCATGCACCTCGACCCTCTTCTCCATGTTAGAATCGTTGGCTATAGTGTTGGAATTGGATCTAGATTGGAAAAATCATCTCGATTTCCCTAGCGGAGTAGCCAAAAAGTATGTTGAGGCAAATATGTGATCGTACCATCACACCAGCAGGCTTTGGGTTGATTCCCAAGAGGTTGCACACAACCTACAAAAACAGCAAGGATCACAATGTGATCGATCAAACTGATCTAGAGAATGATGAGACCGATGTAGAGCTCGTCCTTGACCGAAAATGCTTCGAAACACCCTCCGGAAAGATCCTCCATGAGGATGCATGCCAAGGATCTCTTAGGACTAGTAAGGCCACCCTTCGGAACACCTAAGATCGATAAGACAAATTCGTGGAGAAGATGGTGGAACAACAAGTAGATGGGTTAAGAAAAGCAAAATTGGAGAAAAAGAGATATTGGAGTTCTGTATTTTGTCGATTTGCGGTAGATGGGACCAAATCGGCCGTGAACCTCTCAATATTAGAGGGGTGGTACGTTTCCAATTGCAAAAACTACCAAATTACGATCTCAAAAGAGATCGGTTCAAATTGAACCGGCTTAGCCGACCCTCAACATGGCTAAGCCAGTTTTCACGGGCGCCGGCGTGGCCATCTCGGCCGCTTAAGCGGAAGCCGGCTTAGGCGCCTTGGCACCCGGCTGAGTCGATTGGGGTTGGCAGCCGGCCTCTTAGCTCGCTAAGCCGGCTGGAGAGGAGGACTCGACCAGGCCACATCCACGTAGTAAGCCCGGCTAAGCCGGTTTGAAAACGGCTAGGCCGACTTGATCTACCTGTTTCGCTCGCTGTCTTCTTCATCCACGATTTCTTGCCCGTTTGCGATGCCGTTTGACCCCAAACATGTCCATGGCCTTCTTGATGCGTTCAAGTTTCCAGAATATAATTCGGACATTTTTGGGTGTCAACATGTACATATATTTCCACATCATATATCCCAACTACATTTGGTGGCACACAACAACAACATATGCTCGATCGCAACCAATCACACACACGGCATGTCCAACTTAGACATGACAGGATCAAATCATCTCTATGACTACATAACACACATTAACAAACCACACATTAAAAGATAGTGCTGCTTCAGGGCTTTGAGTGCAGTCCGACGCATGAAGGGCCATCAAACACACAGGCAGGCGAGAGCTCCTAAACTAGGGGGCCAAACTTGTAGGCAGTGGCACACGCACAGTCGCGTGCATGTACAAGTCTCTTTTGGGACGCACGGTGATGCCCATCTCCTCCGTCAGGTCCACATCGCCGGGCGTGACTCCATCCGGGAACTTCCAGTCGAAATGGAAGATAACCGTGGCAAGTAGGAGCTCCAAGTTCGCCAAGGCGAACGTCGAGCCAGGACACATCCTCCTACCGGCTCCAAATGGTATGTACCGGAAGTCAGTGCCGCTGTAGTCAAACCCGACTCCTTCAAATCGCTCTGGCATGAAGGCTTCGGGTTCGTCCCAATATTTTGGGTCCCTGCCAATGGCCCATGCGTTCACGAAGACGTACGTGCCTTTGGGCACATCGTACCCTAGAATCTTGCATGGCTCTTGGCACTCTCTGGGGATTAGGAGCGGCGCTGCTGGGTGCAGCCTCAGAGTCTCCTTGATCACGAGCTTTAGGTAACGGAAGTTGGCTAGGTCATCCTCTGTTACCCTCGACTTGCCTTGTAGTGCTTGCCAGATCTCCTCTTGTGCTTTCCGCAGAACACTAGGGTTCCTCATGAGCTCTCCTATAGCCCAACTGACAGTTGTGATTGTTGTATCACTTCCTCCTGCAAACATGTCCTGCACGGATGGTGTGTATGATAACGTTAAATTTTTAGTTTGGAGTGGAACAAATTATACTAACTTTTTTGAAAGAATAATAAGAAAAACGTGCTTAATCATATAAATCGAAGAATATATAGATGGAGAGATAGTTATTACAAGGATGACGGCTTTGATAGTCCCAATGGAGAGAGAGCTGTAGTCGAGGCTATCTTCCTTCTGGATTCTCAAGAGAACATCAAGCATGTCCTCGCTGGCAGCGGCGCCCCCTGCCGCCGCTTTCCGCTCCCCATGCTGGTTGATGGCGTAGTCGATCAGCTGGTAGATCCTGCGGTGGAACGCCCTGGACTTGCGCACCGTGCCACTGATGGCGCACATGAGCCTCGACGACGGGAACATGTCGCGCACGTTGAACCCGGCGGCGATCTTCACCATCTGGGTGATGGAGTCAAGGAACTCGTCGCGGTGCTTGAACCGCTCCCCATCATGGCACGGAATGACGAGTCCGTGATGAGCGTGGATAGCCGCTCGGTGGCGTTCACGGGCTCGCCGCCGGGAGGGCGCGCTGCGATGTCGGCGACGAGCTGGCGTTCTCGTCCTCGCGTATGGGGCGGAAGGACGCACCCTCTTGGCGCTGAGGAGCTCCATGGCGCAGACCTTGCGCAGCTGCCGCCACCGCTTCGCCGTAGGGCGTCATCACGATGCCCAGCCCGTGGGCGGCGGTGACCCTCGCCGTCGCGTTCAGCGGCGCGACGGCGAAAGGTGACGTCGTCGCGTCTTCATCACCTCCCGGGCGGCGTCCGGGGGGACGACACGACCACCGGCGGCCCAGCTCGCCGAGCCGGAGGTACATGACGGGGGCGTCGAGCCGGGCGCGAGGTCGGCCAGGACGCGATGCTTGAGCGGGTTCATGATGAGGTGGTGGAGGCTGCCGATGATGGGGAGCCGCCATGGACCGGGAGGGAGTCTCAGGGGTGGTGCTTGATTGCGGGGCTTCTGCTGCAGCCGTGGCCTGAGGAAGATGAGCAGTAGAAGTGGGAGGAGAGCCCACAGGAGGTAGCCGGAGAGCACATCTGCTGCTGGCATGGTTTCACGTATGGTTAGGTTCATTGTGGCTGCGCAAGAACTTCTAGCTGTAGCCAGTTTAATTTGTGTGTGCATGTGCAAGTACAACGAGATAGGTGACAAGGCTATTTATAGATGCCCAGGCTACATGCACTACCGGGGAAGCTGGATATGTTCTCTCTGGCGGTTATCAACAGCATCAACTGGAAGTATTCAAATAATGAGCTTGCAAATTGTATGCGAGGAGATGCGTAACATGGAAATTGACTAGCACACCGATTATACTAGTATAGTAACCGTGCTAACGCAGCAAGTTCATTTCAGGGACGCATGTTAAAACTACTTGGTTATAGTTGCAGAGAGCTTGTAATAGGTAGCAGGGTTATAGCTGGTTCAACCGATAATGGTTGCCTTTTGTGTTGGCTGCAGCATCAATGGTTGAAATATCTAAAGAATTCAATTGGACATGTTTCTCAGAACAGCAGGGTCAAGAACAGAGGAGGGGCAATGATGTCCTTACAGAATAGTAATACCTGACAGCTCTACGTCCTTAATTACGAAACATAGCAGAAAGAACTAAGTTAATCGTACGTCTTGGCAAAATCGTCATAGCATGTAACCAGCCATATAATATCTATAATATGCTTGAAAAATTGACACAATTTCCTGCATATATGTTTCATGTAGCCATATAGACTTCCGTCAAAAAAGGGCCCTCTTTGTCCATTAAAAAAATCAACACGAATGGTTCAGCTGATTTCTGGAGTGCTACAATGAGGTGCGCACATCATCATCAATGAATCCAGTCTCGTCATATAAAGCTCTTTAGTTTCCTTTGCATCTCCAAGAATGGATATAAGCTTCTCGAGCTTCTGAAACTTCTCTTAATTTGGAAATCAGGAAACCCTACATGAAGCATGTAAGTGACGAATGCTCAAATGCAGAATGCTTTAAACACATCATTGTTCGACAAATATTTTAAACAAAAATTAAGTGTATGATCCCTGAAGTATTCAGATGTCTGTCTACACCTGTCGACTTCGATATCACAAAATGAAGTCATAAATTTTTTTTGAAGGATTCAGTGGGGAACCCCCCCCAACCTAATCTTTTTTCACTAATAATAGAAGAACAGTTTTACAAGTGCACAAGGGTTGCAAAGGAAATTTAACAGAGCTACACAAGCTCAAAAAAGAAAAAGCCAAATAAACATTAAGGGATATTCTCTAACGAAAGACTTAAAGGGCCTGCAAGGCTAGGTTTGGCTTTGATGCAAATCAAACCAATTTGCTCCTTGGAAAAATTCTTCCAATTTGAATAGGTGCACGTGTCAAAGATCAAATCATTCCTCATTTCCCAAATCGACCAGCAAACAGTAATAACAACTTCTCTGAAGAAGGGAGCACAAAAATCCAGTCTAGCTTGAATGATCATATCAAGTGGAGGCAAGGCAACATTCCAATTAATTCCATGGACAATCCAACAAGCTTGACTGAAGGGGCAGTCAAAGAAAAGGTGCCAAATGGTTTCCTCTCCATTTGCATCACAGATGGCACAAGAGTAGTTAGGCAGGAACATATTCTTCCTCTTGACCATGCTTCTTGTGTTTAGCCTGTGTCCCTAAGAAGTAACCAAAAGAAGAATTTATGCTTGCCTAAATTAGATCCTTTCCATAGACATTCAAACAAAGGTGAAGCTGGCTGATGTCCTCTTAGAAGATTATAAGCCTTCTTGGGAGTATAGATGTGAGAGTTCCACATAAAGTCCAACAGTCATACCCAACAATATCCCAGTCCACTTTGCATCTAGCATAGTTTGAAGATCATGTAATTGAGAGAGGGCTTGTTTCGACAAGGTGGGAGAAAGAAGTTCCTGTCCTCGGTATTATTCAGAAAGTATCCGATGGAGCATTTTTTGTTTTTTGGAAAGGAAAAAGTCTTGGGAACAAGTCCTTGAGGCAGCTCATATTCCAAATATCAGACTGCAGAAGGATTGAATTACCTCGATACGGGAAGGAAAACTGAAAGCTTCCTCGAACAATGGGGACAACTTCATTACATCTCTCCACCAAAAGGAACCTACGGGACCTTTTGAATGGGGGGCGTGGGGGAGGGGAGTGTTACAGTTGGAATAGAGTTTGCTCCAAGTTAATTGCACCCAAGGGACTTCGCTTGATTATAGAATTTATCCAAAAATTTCATTAGAAGGGCTATGTTCTGAAGTTTCAATATCTACAAAGTCCCTAGACCACCTTCTTTTTAGGCCTTCGAGCGCAGAATCCCATGCTACCAAACATTTACCTTTCTCGCTAATGTCGCCATCACTCCAAAGACGCAGTGCTACTTTACGTACTGTCTACCGGCTCTACACTACTACGTAATTGAACTTCCATGGCGGGCATTTTCGATTTTGCATGGCGGGCATTGTGTCCGCCCACGAGTTAGGGTTACGGTTAATCGTTCGATTAACCGTGGCGGACTCCATGCCCGCCATGCAAAATCGATTAACCATGGCGGGCACGTAACAAAGACCGCCACGGTTAATAGATTAACCATGGCGGGCATCATTACGTGCCCGCCATGGTTAATTTTAACCATGGCGGCTTTTGTTAAAAGCCCGCCACGGTTAATTAATTCAGAATTAATAAAAAAATAATTCAAAAATATTATAAAATTATAAATTATGATTTAAACCACATATTAAATAATAAAATAAGAGAATATTGACATAAATCTTGAATATGCATGACAAGTTAACATTCAACTAACATAGACATTCAATTAAGCACTTAGAGTTTAAAAGTGATCACACCACACATCACAATTTACAAAACTCGATCGAACGATCGATTGATCAATCAAGAGTTTAGGTTACAAATCAAGGTCATCCCACATATAGTCCTTCATGTCTAGCTTATTTCTCCAAAGTCCGTAGTTCCCATAAGTCCTCGTTTCTGGCGAGGTCGCTGTTAGGGTCGAAGAAATGGGCGGTTGGTAGCACAACGTCCTCAATGACGCCCCTACGGATGGCGCCAACCGGTTTCTTGAACTTAAGGTCGCCCAAGCCTTTCGTCAAAAAAAAATCTTGCGTGGTTTTCTTCGTCGGCTCGCGCCACGTAGTACGGTACACGCCACTGCGGGATATGAACGCATGGGCATAGAAACCACACAAGTTCTTTGCCCGGGTCGCTTACCGCCTTGCATGCACGATATATGTACCAGAAAAATGGTTAGAATATTATGAGACCATTCAATATGGACGAGCAAACGAGAGTAATGCTGCATATACCTCATAATCTCGCCTGATCTTCATTTCGTCCTTATGTTTTTCTTTTGCGTATGCTCATCCTCCGATCGTATGACTCGGGGGTCTTTCAAGTAATCCTTGTAAGCCCCTGTACGAAATCCCACAAAGTGTCATGACTTACGAAGTTTGTGGTATGAAATAGTATACAAGTGTCGTGACTTACGTACTGCGGGGCCTGTTCAAAATGTTTATAGAGGCCTTTTGGCGTATCATGCAACGAGTCCAAGCCTAAGGGCCGCTCCATCCTGAGGGAAGATTAGCCAAGTAATCCAATTGGCCAATGTGTCTTTGTTGTTTCTATACGGCCATGCTACACCATTTTATTTGATTAGAGTTAGATTCCAAGTGTTCAAAAAATAAAAAGTATTGCTTTTGACTTACTTGATATGTTGGGCCGCAATGAGACAACCGGCCTCCGATTTGATCTTCTTCATGCACTTACAGATGTAGTCTGCCATCTCTCTAACTCTTGCATCGCATAATGTTTTATAGTGTTTATATCGTTCGGCCTTGCCCGGCTTCTTGAGCTCTTGGTTCCTCCGGGTCTCCATCCGGATATATGAGAAAAATACGCCACGCCTATATATATTTGGACATAGAAACACAACTGGCTCATTCATCGTTTGGGCTATCAATGCTTGCATCCCGCAAGCACATGTGGTCACGTCATTATAGAATCGGAAAGCTAGAATTAGTTGTGTACGAGCGTGTAATGATCGGTAAACAAACTCACGCAGCATAGAGGGTTACAACGGATTGGTCGAGGTCGTGGCACCGTAGCAACCGCCACATTTCGTCGAAGCCTATTGGCAGTGAAATATCGAAGTCCAAGTGAAAGAGCTCTTTAGGAACCCTGAAATGGAACTCCGTCACCCCCCGATCAACTGCATGCTTATATAATAGGTGGAACCTGCGAGTGTCCCACTCCTCCTCCTCGATTAGCTGGCCCTTGGGCACCATGAACTTGCCAAGCTCAAAGTAGTCTGGGCAGTCCGGGCTGACCCATTGTCCCCGCCGATGGGGTATATAAGTCCTATACAGAAGGAGATGTACGCTAGCATCTTCTAGCTACTAACGCATACGTAATATGTCTGGCTAAGTTTGGTTGAGATTATCACACATATACGTACCTAGTGCTTCGCCCGGTCTTCACGGCCCCCAGGTTCAGCTTAGCCAATCGGAGGTCCTTTTCCTTCTCCGCTAGCTCCTTCCTGGCCTCCTCATCTAAATATTTGTTGGTCATAGCAAGAACTTCCTCATCTTCTTTTGATAGCTTCTTCTTCTTCGGCGCTTGGGGGGAAGATTCGACCTCATCGTCCTTCTGACTGCTCTAAGGCGGTGTTGAGAATCCTATGCATGTGGAATTGAACTACATTAGCCACCAATTAATGCATAGTACAAGTTAGCCATGTATTTTTGTTTCTATACCTGTCACATTTTTGAAACCTCCTCGACCATTGGGCGCTTGAAGGGCGTGGGAGGGCGGCGAGCCCCCTTGTCACGCTTAGGAGTAGGTGTCCTCTCGCCGTCACCGTAACAGGGTGTCTTGACGCCGTCTCCTCCTTTCGGTTCTTCCGGAGGTGGGTTCGGACGAGGACTTTCGCCACCTCAGCCACCATCGTCGTTGTTATCATCATCGTCATCGCCACCACCACCAGGGGAGAAGGAGGAGGGGCTGCGGGCGCTACCTTCCGGAGGTGGTGTCGTCGGTTTCCACGGGACAATGTCTTCCTTGTTCCATAGGTACTCCCTCTCCACCCGAAGGTCCTTGAGTACTGTTTCTCCTTGTTCACTGGGATATCGATCTCCTCATCACCAAGGCCCGGTTCTATGGATTCCGGATAAACGAAGGCATACTCGGGTGGGACCGGCTCGTTATTGTACAACATCTCTCTCCGAGGTGCGAGACACTATGGCAAAGTGGCCACCTCCTTCTTCTTCCCCTTCCCGCCAACGGGTATATAGAGCTTGCCCACCGCGGGTCCGACGAGATCGTCGATTGGGTTGTTCGTAGCTCCAGCACTCGTACTCACACCTTGGCTTCCTTGGATGTTAGAAAGACCTCTTGTCGTTAATACCTCTTCTATTTTCTTCTCGACTATGTCCTTTATGGCTTCCTCATAGCCTTGCATCCTAAGGTTTTCCTTGTACCCTGCGCCTCGTGTGGTAGTTGGCGCGTCGGATGCCCAAGAATCCACGGTCTTCCGGCTATACCTCGAGCCACGGCCCCGAACTTCGGCCCGCGGTGCTCGGGTCTTCCGATTGCCTCGGTCGGCTCGTCGTGCTCCCTCCTAGGTTGGAACTCCCGCGCGCCTTGGCCTCTTTGACAAGCATCACCTTCTTCTCCACCTCGTCGACCTTTGGGTCATTGTACTTGGACGTGGTGCCAGTCTTCTACTTCTTGGGCTGACGGGCATAGAAGAAGTCACGTGTCCTCTCGGGGAAGGTCTAGCAACAGATCCTCTATCCCTTTCTCGGCGTCCTCCCTTTCTTTCGCCGCCATTCACCCTTATGACCAAAATATCCTACCATGCCAAGGTTGTGCCTGAGTTCGTTCTTCTTTGCGAGTTCTTTACCCATTTTCGACTTGGCCTCATACTCTTCGTTAGTCGTAAGGTTGGCGAACTCATCCCGCACGGGTTGCTTTAAGAAGTTGTAGGCTTGAAGTGGTGACTTGCCCATACGCACATAGTTTGTGTAGAGATTGTTCCTTGAGGGTGCGAAGCGCTTTGCTTGCAATGGTTAGCACATATTTCTTGCATTTCTTTTTGTCAAAGCACGCCTCCCCCTGGATAATGAAACAGGACGGACACGCCTTTCCACACCTTCTTCTTCGGCGCCTTCGGGACATTCCTCCAGTCTAGGTAAGTGATGGGCCTAGTTTCCTTGGCTATAACGGAGATCTGGTTGCTATAGATGGCCCCGATAGATTCGGCTACACGGGATCTCCATTCGGCCCTATCCTCAATATATTACGCACCACCTCGGCTTTACGGTGCCTCCCGTTTGGCCTCTTTTCAAGCCTCCGACTTCTTGGACTTCTTGGAGGTGGTGGTATTTGAAGTCTTTGGGGTGGGACAGATTCCTGCCCTCCGACCGAGCTCTCTCTTCACGAAACTCTAGACGCAGAGGCACCAATGGTAACGGCCACGACAACAACTAAAATTAGTCGTGTACTTACATGAGGCACACGACGTTGTGTTAGTCGTATACTTACGTTTTTGGTTCCGTGTGCCCACTCGAGAACCCGTGTGTTGGGCTCCTACGGTTGCGGTCAGGATCAATTTCTTCCTCCCTAAGACGTTTCTTTGTGGCCTTGGGGTCAACTCTTCGCTCACGTATCCCATCGTCGGAAGAAGAATCGGACGTGGAGGCCACATCCTCCTTGCTCGCCACCTATTGCATCGATCTTTATCGGTTGGTTCGGATGCCATTGGATTCTACGGGGAACACCGTAGCATTTTATTATAGTAATTTATAGTGAAAGAGTAAAAGTACAACGGTAGTATGTAGTAGAGCCATCACAGAAGTCATCTCAAATTATATTTATTGTATTCCTCTCATGATTACATATATAGTTTTCCATTTTACATAGAGTAGTTACAAAAAAACCAAAAATTTACAAAAAAAGATAAAATAGGTACATATTTTCCTTTTTACATAGTACATACAAAAAATACAAAAAATAAACAAAAAAATGTGTAACAATACAAAAAATGTGTAAAAAATAAAAAAAAAAAATGTGTAAAATGTGTATTTGGCTCGAAGTACCCAACTATCCTTATCACATCGTGTCTAAACTGGTTGCTTGTATATGTTATACAAGCCGTCCTCGTTTAGCCGCTCACAAGTATGGGGACATTTCATCATCGCCGCTGCCTCAGCATAAAAATATTCACATCATCGCATATGCCACTGCCTCAGCACTAAGATTCACATCATTGCAAATGCCAGAAGTAGATAGTAAGGTTGTAGTAAATGCCATGGAAAACCCAAAAAAACCGCCACGGATCGAAGTTCAACTAAGTAGTAGTGAATATATATGTGGCGGGGCATCGCTGGAATCGGCTAATTAAGTCCTCGGTCGTTCACTTGTTACCACGAAGGGCAGCCAAAATTTTCTCCCGCCGGCTAAGTCCTTAAAAATTCTCAAATTCTCAGTAAATGAGGACTTAGCAAATGGGACAGCAAGGTCAAGCATACCAAAATTTTGAAAATACAAATTCATCCCTTTTCATCACATATAAGTATGACAATGGAAATGGCATCATAGGCAGTGGCATATATGCTCGGCTAAACAAACCCCGTGGGCAGCAATTTCATAAGTATATAGCATCACCAGGCAGCATAGGGCAAAATTGATTCAAAATTTCATAAGTATATAGCATCACAGGCAGCTAGGACCAAATTGATTCAAAATTTCACAAGTATATAGCATCACAGAAGTGGTAGCTAGCTCCAATTCACCCTCTAGGACCAAATTTATCCGAAATTCACAGGCACCTCCAAATTCATCCCAAAAATTCATCCCAAATTCACAGGCAAGGCACCTCCAAAATAGTGTATAGCATCACAGGCACCTAGAAATTCATCCCAAATTCAACCCAAATTCACAGGCACCATCCCAAATTCACCCCAAATTCACAGGATCTCACCGCGTAGGGCGTAATGCAGGACGGGGAGGGAGCGGGTGAGGTCAGAAGGACGCCGGAGTCGGGGCGGGAGGAGGCGCTGGGAGCAGATCTCACGGCCGTCGGCGGGGAGGAGGCGGAGAGGACAGCGCCACCGGAGGAGGAGGCGGAGAGGGGCGGCACGGCTAGGGTTCCCCAGCCCCAGCGGCGTTAGTGGATCTCGATGGGACGGCGCGGTGGAGTGGAGCTCGGCGGGGGGAGCGCGGCGTGGAGCTCGGCGGGAGGCGGCGGAGTGGAACTCGGCGGGGGCGAGCACGCGGCGGCGGCCGGGCGGCGCGCGCTAGGGTTTGGAGCCCCGGTGCGCGCAGCCAAGTCGAGTGCGACGGGGGAGGAGGAGCGCGTGGGGGGGGGGCGCGAGGAGCGCGGAGGCGGCCGGAGGCGGTGAGGACCGAGCGCGGCGGCGGCCGACGCGAGAGGAAATTTTGGCAGCCCTTCGGGTCACAAGTGAACGGGCGCGAGAGGACTTAGCCAATTCCGCGATGCCTGTCACCTATATATAGGCCACCATTTTGCGTAGCGGGCATTTTACAATGCCCGCCACTTCAAGCATCGATTAACCGTGGCGGGCATTGTAAAATGACCGCCACGCAAAATAGATTCAAAAATTGAATTTGTAAAATTCATAACAATTCAAATGTTCATTCAAAAATTCTGAAAATTTTTGTGTGACCTCCCTATAGAGTATGTGTACCCATGAAAAATGTGAAACTTGAATTTTGGATAGTTCTTGCATGATTTAAAAATACAGTCTTTAATTGACAAGTCGGGACGTTTCGAGCAAGTGCGGCGATCTCCAATACATTTTTAGTTCCATTACATAAATGTCGTGACATACATATTTGGTTCCATTACATATTTGGTTCTATTACAAAAGGATCAACTTATTTTTTTTGCCGGGTTGCCTTTGTCTTCTTCTAACCGTCCCGTGCGGCACAGTGGCTTTGTCTTGGTCTTGATGACATTCCCCACACGCGTGTCTCGACTTCCTTGATCTTGGTTGGATGATCGGTAAAGAGCGTAAACTCTGGCGTAGTTGTTGTACTCTTCAGGACTCGCACTCCATCGGCCCCCACGATCCTTTGCTTCCCTCCCACGACCGCATGTAGTTGCTTTTTGCCTTGCGATTTGGGCACGGGTAGTAGGCTACCTGGGCCACGCGACTTGCGAAAGTACCCACTCATCATCTCCAGTACTTTCGAGCTGAACGGTGGTTAACCCAACCGTCCACGTCAACCGCCGTTGGCTTGACCCACCGGCACGGAAAATGGGTATCTCGTAGCTCTCTCGCCATAATCAAGTTCCCAAATCTCTTGGATTTGCCCATAGTATGTCTTGAGTTTCTTGGTGGCCATGTCAATGCCCTCATACCGAACGCCGCTGTTCGTGATGCACTCTTGTTGTCCTTTTCTTTCATGTGGAACCTCGTATCCGTTGATGTCGTAACCTTGCCATGTGATGATTTGGCTAGATGGGCCGTATGCAAGCATCGATTCTTGATCTCAGCGTTTAGGGGTATCCCCGTTCGTGGATCCACGTTGTGAAATTCATCTGGTGTTGTCTCAGTACCCACCCCTCCGTGCGCCGGCTAGCCGTGCTACGAATTTCCTCCAGATGCTTCTCAACCCAGTCTTCCATTGATACTAACTGGTTTAGAGCGTTGTCATGGGCTTCTTCAATTGTTTTTGGTCTATATCGGTCCGTATTTTCCTCCCCCGCGCAGCCCATCCCTCGCGGTCCCGCCGCCGTGCGGGTGGTCGGGTAGGCCGATTGCATTTCCATCCCGGATGTATCTAGTGCAGTGATTAACGGCCTCCCGTGTTGTTGTGTATGCCTCGATCATAGAGCCCTCCCGGGTATGCACGGTTAAGGACGGATCTGTTAAGAGAGGACATGAACCGCTCGTTCATCCACATCTCGTGCGGTAGAGAGGCCCCGGTTCTTCTATCCGACGACCATGTGTATCATGAGGTGTGGCATAATATCGAAGAAAGACGGTGGTAAGCACATCTCGGCTGGCATATAGTCTCCGCGATGAACTCTTTTCGGTCGCGGGGAGGTCATTTTCGATGATGACCTTCTCGTGATGCGATTAAAAAAGTAGCACAGCGTGTAATGACCATCTTCAAGAACTCGGGCCGATGCACCTAATCACAATTGGAAGGAACACCGTCAAGCATGACATGGCGGTCATGGGCCTTGAAGTTTGGCGGTGTGAGGTCTTTCATCGATACAATGCTCTTCATGTTGGAACGTAAAACCGATCGGCACTTTGACATCCCCGAGCCATTTGCAAAAATCCCTCTTTTTCATCCCGTGTCGATTGTAGCTCGCGGCTAGAAGGTCGACTTTTCCGCTATTCCCCGAGGGTGTCGAGTGAAGTTCGGCCCGATGCCCATGTCGGCAAGATCGACGTGACTTGACACCGCCCGCCGTCTTAGTCTTGATATCTAGGAAAATCCCGACCAAGCTCGAAGACATTCTTCGTAGATGCATGTTATCGATGGCATGGGGTGTATGGAGCATCTTCCGGTATATGGCGGTGCTTGAAGAAAATTGATTTGCTTCTTGAATGGGACTTTGGCGGTGCCGGATTGGGTTCGCTTACGCTTCTTCTTCTTCTTCTTCTTCCACTTTGCCGTTTTTGTTCCGCTTACGCTTCTTCTTTGGCTTTGGCCCACCGGCTTTCTTCTTCTTTCCGAACTCGTGGTTTATATTCTTCACCGTTTCAAACAACTTTGGCCCGTACTTTACCCTTTCCGGCTCCTCCGTTTCAGCCTACGGCTCGCCCGTCAAAGTACTCATCCATCGAAGTATCCCGTACTGTGTTCTTTGCAGAGGAATTTATGATGCTTCATGTACACCGTCTTTTGGGATCCACTAAGGTAAATGGAGCGGTATTCTCAATGCAACCTGTGCAAGCTGTCTTCCCCTTAATCTGCCCCGACAATGAAAAGAGAGCAGGGTAATCACTGATGGTGACCATTATCATGGCCTTTAGAGTGAACTTCTTCTTCTCGGACGCATCCATAATCTTGACCCCCTTTCCACAGTTCCGCCAATTCCTCCATTACTGGCTCAATGAGCACATCTATATCATTGCCCGGCTGCTTTGGTCCGGAAATGAGCATGGCCGAAAAGAAGATATTTGCGCCCCGGACACCTCGTAGGGAGGCGGGTTGTATATGGTGAGGGTGACCGGCCAGGTCTTTGCGGCGTGCTACCGAGGTCTCGAACGGATTCTTCCGTCGGTACTCAAAGCGAACCTTACGTTCTGGGCTCGCCCCTAAACTCCGGGAACATGTCATTGATGCGTTTCCACGTTTTGGCATCCGAGGGGTGTCGACTTGCCATCGCCCTTCGCGGCGCCTACCGATGCATGCGGGACATTAGCTTGGCATCCTCCGGGTTCCCAAAAATTGCACGTAGGCGATCGAGCACGGGTAGGTACCACACCGATAGGGCGGGGATCTTTCTGCGGGTGTAACCCTCTTCTTCCTCGTCCTCGGGGAGGTGACATCTGCTTCTTCTTGCACGTCTTACGCTTCTTGGGCCCTCTCAACGGTCCCTCCTCGCCGGTGGCACGGCGGCCCGGCATTCCTCTTGTAACGACTCCACGCGCATCGCGACGGTTGTGCAAGTCCGCATAGTCACCCGGTATAGAATACGGTGGTTAGGGCACGCATGAAACTTCCTAAGCTTCATAGCCACGGGACAAATCAACTTCTTCGCCCGATAGGTATTGGCGGGCACCTTATTCCCTCGGGTAAAAAAGTGTCACCGAGGACCCGTGAAAAGGTCATTGAAGCTCGTGTTCGACCACCCGTGGCGAGCCTTCAAAGCATCAACATCGTAAGGTTAAAACGTAGCACCGTGCAATGCTTCGGACATTTGCCGCCGTCTTTGTATAGAGGGTCAATTGCCGCCGCTTCATCATCTAAAATTCTCGAGCCATCTTGGATTGCCAAACAACACGTCATCTTCATCTTTGAGGTTAGCAATATCCTCGAAAAGCTCAAGATCCTCGGGCGACATGTCATCAACTCATCGATCGACTGTTCACCATCTTCTCCACCGCATTGTCTTCCGGCATGTCTTCCAAATAGTTCATCTACGGTGATGTAATCACGATTATCAACTTGTTCTCGCCCTTCGTCCACCACCGTTGTTTCGGGCGTTGCGATCGACCGGGTCCTCTAGATGAACCGGCCGCGACACTCGGTTCTTTTTCACCATGATACGTCCACACGCGGTGTACCTCGGCTCCCTAATGAAACCATACCGCGGCAAGTGCTCCACGACGACGTCATCCTTGTGTAAGAACATATGCTTGCAGCTATAGCACGGGCACACCATTACTTCCCAACCCCGACCGATTCGATGCTTCGCGCGACGGGCATAAACTTCTTTTCGCACATCATCAACGAAATCCAAACTCATCCTTGGCCTGTACATCCAATCCCTATTCGGCGCCATGACGGCCTGCTCAAATTAATTAAACCAAAGCAAAGAGAACGATCGATGATTAGAGATCGAAGTATCGATGATTAAAGTGCAAAAGAGGAATACGAGAGAGAGAGAGAGGGAGTAGAGAGAGGGAAAGAGAGCACGTACACTCAAATGAGAGGGGGGAGAGGGGAGGAGAAAGAGGGAGAGAGAGAGAGAGAGAGAGGGGGGGGAGAGAGAGAGGGGAGGGAGAGAGAGAAGGAGAGGAGAGAGAGGGGAGAGGAGCTAGCTTGAGAGGGGAGAGAGAGAGAGGGAGAGATCAAAACTAGATCTCAAAAAGAAAGGGAGAGAGAGAGGGGGGAGAGAGAGGGGGAGAGAGAGAGAGAGGGGGTAGAGAGATAAGGGGGGGGGGGGGAGAGAGAGGGGGGAGAGAGAGGGGGAAGAGAGAGAGCACAAACCACATTCAATTAGATCTCAAAGGGAGGGAGGACCATGCATAGGGAGAGAGAGGGAGAGAGAGAGGGAGAGAAAGAAGGAGAGAGGGAGAGAAAAGAGGGGAGAAAGAGGAGAAATACCCCTTAGCGGTGCCAAACTTCAATCAAACCAAGGGCAAAACCTCCCCCCCAGAAATGGTGTTTTCTAGAGTTTTGAAGCTCAAAACCCTAGAAAATGGCTAAAAATCCCGTGAGGAAGAAGAAGGTTGGGGCTGTATTTATAGACCGAGACTTTTTTCGTGGCGGGCATTGTAATAAAAACCGCCACGGTTAATGGAGATTAACCGTGGCGGTTATTTTAATGCGCGCCACGATTAATGTCTATTAACCGTGGCGGTTATTTTACAATGCCCGCCACGGTTAATCGACAACCGTGGCGGGCATTCCCCGGCCGGGGCTGCAGCCAACTATTTTGCGTGGCGGTTTTCTAAATGCCCGTCACGGAAAATAAAAACTAAACACCATGCAAGTTCAATTCTGTAGTAGTGCTATTACCGTGGGAGGAAAGATGAGAGTGCACAAATAAAAAGTGGGGATTGCAGATATAACCGAGTTTACAAGAATCAGCTCCCCATGGTATGACATCAGTTTGTTGAAACCAATTGTTCTAGCTTCTATTCTCTGTATGACTAGGGCAAGATCAGCAGGGGAGGGTCTAGTAATCCAAAGAGAGAGTCCCAGATAAGTAAAAGGCATAGTCCCAATGGTACATCCAAAGGTCCTTGCCAAGTGTAATAACTTGGACTCTTCTAAGTTAATTGGGACCATGAAAGATTTGTTGAAATTCACATGTAAACCAGTAGAGTCTGAGAAGGATCTGAGCAGGGCCTTTAGATTGAAGAGGATTCTTCCATCAGCTGGTAAAATCAGCAGGGTATCATCAGCATATTGTATAATGGGATAGTTACCCCCAAAATTTTCACTTAGAGGATGTTTGATTACACCATTTCTCCAAGCACTATTAACAATGGATTGAAGTAGATCAGCTGCTAGAGCAAAAAGTAAAGGAGAGAGTGGATCAATGAAGTCATAATTTAGTTAACTGCAGAAAATATTTCAGAACCAGATATAGTTAACTAATATGTTACCAGCACAGAGAAATGATCTATGCATACAAGCTACAACTCGCTTGCGTCAGATACATTTGCAGCTCATTCTGAGTACTTTGCCTAACTTATTTGCAATGCTACTTCGTGAAAAACATGAGAAGTATAGCCACTGCATAGTAGTACATTAGTTAACTGCAACTATCAGTGTAACATATGAAAGTAATACATGTAGAATTCTGGATCTATTGTTATACACTATACATGCGTATTTGAATAGCATCAGCGCCACTCAAGATGTTTTGGTCATCCGATAGATAGAGGTAAAATAACATGCATCTTGATTTAAGAATTAGCCATTTGGCAGTTAGCTTACCACATTATCGCCATGGTAGCACATCTTTATACTCTTTGACCTCTTCTCTCTGGCGGCTATCAAGAGCATCAACTGAAACGATTCAAGTAATGAGCTCGCAAATAATATGTGGGGAGATGCGTAACATGAATATTGACCAGCACATCGGTTATATTCTCTCGAAGATATTTAAATAGGTGCAAAGGTTGAGTACATAATGCTAGTCAGAAGCATACAATTAGTCAGTGTTTTTGTATGACAATCAACGAAAATGTGTTCAGTCAGATAGCACCGTCAACTGGAAGCATACAATTGTTAATGATAGTGCCGTGGTCAGCTTGGCCTGTTCGAAGCCGGGGACAATGTATCCAGTTCGTCCCAGTGCTTGAATGGGCAATGAGAATCATAGTTAAGGAGATGATCGAGGAGAGCCGCACTTAAGGGGAGTTTAAATTTACTTGATTTATTACTAGTAACTTTCACTACCATAGATTGGATGTGGGCTGCTAGTTCCCTGTATGTGCCGGCTGTAAATTAATTAACATGTGTTGACAGCCCCTCTCGTCCAAACCCTAACCTGCATTTTCTCTTTAGCTTCCTTTCCCTTTTCTAAAAAAAAAAAGCTTCCTTTCACCACCGCCGTTCATCTCCCTCTCTCAAGATCCTAATTGCCATTACTCTCCCTCTTCTTAAACTTGTACACACGCATGCACTTGCATAGTTGCATTGCATTCAACTTTGGTAATAAAATTAAATATTTTCTTGAAAAAAAAACACTAGGACATACCGCACTTTTTATACTGGCACCACCCGAGTGACGATGCTATATGTTTCTTTGTATATGCATGACCATGGAAAATGTTTCAAATTAACTAACATAATAATAAGCATGCATGTATTTTGTGACCTTATTTTATACCATTTTCTTGGGAGTGGTATAACATCAGCACTGGATCACGTTCCTTTTGTTCACTACTTAGAGCTTTATTGATTTGCTGTTGTGCATTATTGCATTGCTCTCTCTGATCTTCTTGTTGTGTCAAGGGTAATTATGCCGTTTTTTCTTATTAGGCTATATTTGATTGTCAGAACTGTAAGTCTTCTCTTCATTTATAGTAGAACAAATAGTCCTATCCCAGTGACTGTTTTTTTTTTTTTTTTTTTTTTTTTTTTTTTTAGATTTTTAGATAATAGATGAAAATCCGGGTCCATACATCCAAAAAGGACACATAACCATAATTATTACAAAAAGTAGGCATTGCTACAATACCAGCACATATAAGAGACATGTACCATAAAACTGAAAAGAGAATTAAGGATTCCTCCAAATTACAATTCAAGTAGTCATCCCTCGTGGCTTGCTTGGTAAAGGAGACCAATGAGAGGTACTTAATTAAGGTCATGACCATGAACCACTGGATAAACAACCAACTTCCATGAGTAACACTGTGGATAAACAACCAACTTCCATGAGTAACACTGTGCAGAGAAGACCTTTGAACTTCCAAAATGATGCCTTCCAAAGATGGCACGACACCAGCAGCGTCGATGCCGCCCATCCTGCACAGACATGGTTTTCACTAAGAAGAGCTCAAGGCAGGGAGGAGCAGCCATGACAAATGCCCACAGGAGAAATGTGGTGCCCAAAGGCCACCATCGTCGATCCGTTGGGTCAACAAACAATGGCTTTCACCTAGGTGCTCCTCCAAATACACCCAAGCGTGTGTCATACCACACCATCACTGATCGACAAACGGTCATGCCTCCATTGCAGCCCCCCATCGATGAAGTGTTTTCTTCTTGAGGATGACAAGTGGGATTCACTAGGCCAAAAGCGATTTGTGCTGGCACGTTAAAATTAGCGTGCTGGCGGGCATAATTGGCATCTGCCACCAAAAAAGACCTTGGGGCTTGCGTATTAAAAACCGTCAGCAAAATGCATTTGCCCTGGCGGGTGGCATAAGCGCCCGCCAGCCCAAAAATGAACTGTGTTGGCAGGTGACTTAAGTGTTCGTCAACATAAAATGTGCTGGCGGGTAAGTGCTCGCCATTTCTGCTGCAGAAATAGTCATTTCTGCTGGCTCATGGTTGCTGGCAAGTGCTATACCCACCAGCACAGATCCCTTTTAGCCGCCAGCACAAATCGTTTCTAGCCTAGTGATTGCTTGTCAGAATGTTACTCACACAACCTACCCTATTATTATTTTTTTTTAGTATACCCTATGACCAATAGAATCAACTATTACTTTTTACAACATTCGACAAGTTTTTTTTTTTTTGTCAGGTCCCAATCACTAAATATGAATAATCAAATTACTCCTAATAAGCTTCTTCAAAGGCGTCACAACTGGTTTCCCTCCTAGTGCCGAACCCATGTCGATCCATCCTTATTAGCCCTCCACTGGTACAACAGATTCTAGATTCCCTTTCGTTCATTTTGGTTTTCATGTACAGGTTGTAGTGTTGTACCACTGGTAAGATGAAAATGTCTTTTTGATTGATATATGTTGTATGTGATGACAGTAGATTATATATGGATGTGAGTTTTCCCGCACTATGATATGGCTGCATATCATATCACAGACGCAACAGATGAGCGATGGGACTCTTGGCCATTTGTGTGATGTTAGTTTATACCCTCTGTCATGACTGATTCTGTGGTTTTATCTATAAAATGATTGTTTCTTGTGTGTAGTGATCATAGTCATGTCAAATGAGAAAATTTCAACATTAGACTCGTATATATAACCATGAACAAAATAGCAGTGCAGAAAACTGTGGTACATTGCAGATGCCCTCAATATTTCCTTGCAAACCAATTCAGTAAATTTTTATTAAACATTTTGTAAATCCAAATTGAGACAAATCCCAGGATTGCTACAGGGAGAGATGCATGATTACATCCATCTGTTTTGACTTTTATGTGATTTAATCCTATAAGGATGCCTTTAATTGTTCTTTTTGTCGTTGTTTCATGAACTATTATTCAATGCTAATGTGACATCTTAAATAATCAGGTTATATGCAACCGTGATTGGAAAAGTCCACCCTCCAGAGTCCATTACCGGAAAACCAATCACTAGTAACCATAATTGTGTGTTAATTGGAAACTTAACTGGATGTGAGTCGGACACCCAGTCTGATGTATAATATTTACACACACAACTCATGCTTCAAACATCTTAATCTTGACCAACAATTTGTTTAGGAAGCCATAATTTATAATATAGAGTACAAATTTAGTATCACTTGGTTAGTTTTATAGTACTTTCATATAGCTTTAGTTTCGTGGTCATGTTCACAATAATGTTAATTAGTTTCTTCACTCATATAATCTCAAGTATAAATTAAAAATTCATACTTGTGTGGACTCTAGTGTTACTGGCCAATGTATTTATGCATGCTACAAAAAATGTATGTATGTTCCATTCTTCCAACATCTCAGTGTGATTCCAATTCTAGTTAAAACTTCTGAGTTGGTGGTGATGAAGGTAGTGATAAGTTATGACCTTCGTTCTGCGGCATTTGTCTTTGTATGTAGATGGATGTGGTAGGATGATATATATTACTACCATCTGCTGGTATGAAATAGCCACATTTATTAAAGCCAATTACATTTTATGATTAACGAATGAACTTGTAGCGTGTAATAATTTCTCTTTTTAAGATCAATTGCAACGCATGGATTGTCACTTTGGCTAGTAACGGTTAGCGTATGTGTTCAGCAAAGGATGGTAGTATATATATATTTTAAAAAAGTAGCACTAGATAAAAAAAATTCATTTAAGCATGACATGTTACAGCACGAAGGAGCACTTGTTTATTTCAGAGGGAAGAATGTGTTATACGTAACACAGATAATGACTTGGAACTGTCGACCAGATCAAATGAGATATGTACTCTTAAGATTTGATGACATTTGCCTATCACAGATAATTTGTTTTAAGATTTTTATGTATACATTAATTAGTCAAATGGCATTGCATCACACCCGGAATCAAGATGACATCGCAAGTATAAATTCAATGGAATCCAACTCATATAAAATGGTACCTTTCGACTTTTTCCTGTAGACTAGTCAAATATAGTATTGAAATCAATTTCAACAAATGTGTCATGCAAATAACTAACCTGCTAAAGCGTAGAAAAATATGAGTTATCGCGGTATGAGTTATTGTGTTACAAGACGGGAGCACACACGTGTCCCTCTATCCCAAATTGTAATACATTTGACTTTTTTACCTTAAGTTTGACCACTTGTATTATTCAAAAACTTTGTGCAAATTTAGCCAAGTTTAAGTCATTTTTGAAGAATTTTGATTAATATATCAAGCCACGACCAAAGAAGTGATATTTTGCACAAATTTTCGAATAAGTTGAGCGGTCAAACTTGATATTAAAAAAAGTCAAATGTCTTATGGACAATTGAGTACTAAATAATGGATCTAAACAGGTCCTAGGATAGGGTCTGTATAAGATCTTTTCGTCATCTTTGCAGCTAAAGTGAACCAGCTGTGTGTTTCCTCTTCATACTCCCTCCATGAAAAACCTACAATTCTCATATTTTGAGAAATCAAACGGTTTGAACTTTAACTAAATTTATGTAAAAATACTCATGATATAAAATAAATATCATGGATTAGATATAGAATATATTCTTATCATAAATTTATTTAGAGACATCAATGCTAATATTATTTTATTATAATTTTGGGTAACTTGAGCTTTTTTTTTTTTTTTTGAGAAACCAGGATTATATTTCACATAAGCTTCTGATAATTGACATCCCATGACCTACAAAGACAACCCTGAAAGTAAAAAAATTATATCCAAGTCTTTGCAAGTTTCTCCCGGTCTTCCCCATCGACGACGACCGATCGGTTGCCGCCAATGAAGCTGACCACCTTCCTGACGAAGGGCATCAAAAATTTCAATGGTACCATGAGCAGCACATTGGGGACACCAACATGCCATATGATCGATGAGCGAACAAGCCGGGCAAGATGGCCAACGACCAACACATCGCCCAACATGCCATATGATCGATGAATGAGCGAACAAGCTGAGAAAGATGGACAACGACCAACACATCGCCAGAGAGCAAGAGATCTGATGCCTTAATCACCAACAATCCCGATGCACGGACAATGAGTCACCCAGAAGGGGAAATAAACCACCAGAAAGCGGTGGGAGATAAGAACCAAAACCCGATTTGTGAGCAATTAAGTTGGTACAAAACAGTCATCCTACCTCCAGCAGCCATGTCGTTAGTAACAAGGTCGGCGATGCCGCTGACATCATGGACATAACTGGCACCAGGAAGCCCGCAAAGGACTCGAATACCAACCCATGAAACAGTATCAAAGAAAACATCATTAAAGTTGAATCCTTCGCATAAAAACACCATCAACGTGCACCACAATCTCTTCAATACCCGCCAGCCTCTTACCTGCAACACAAGCTAGGAGTAGTAATGGAGGAACACACAACAGCTGATGTTGCCACCACTCATGATGACGAGGAAGCCATCGGAGATGTCGGTGGCACCCACACCAAAGCTCATGGCGTCAACCCCACTACTTGTCTGCAATCACATGCTAGAGCTGCAACAACACAGGGAGATGAACTGCCACTAGCAAACACTGCATCACAACTCATTACGCCGGGAGGGCATCAACTGCAAAACAACCTAATCTAATAATGCATGCTTGTATGCAGCTGTTGAATAGTAGTTGTTGGTTGTTTCCGTGTTCTGAACAAGTCTGATAATAAAGTTTCAGAGAGCTTGAATTTTTACTTTAGAAGCATTTGGATAGTAATTAACTCAAATAAAGTTCTTACAGATCCATCCTGATGTCAATTTCTTAATTCATCAACTGGGTTACAGATTTGGATGCACTGAAACCTGTAGTTAGTCGATCCCCTTCATTTCCTAATTTCCTCTAAGTGACTTTTGATTTGTAACTTTAGCAACAAATGGATATATTATGGAAATAAATTAAAATTATTATATCTTAACATCGTAGTTTTTATGCTTTGCATCATGATAAAATCTATCATGGTTCTATTTTAACTCATTACAGGCATAATAACATATTGTTAAATTATTGTCAACATTAATTTATATTATGAACGTCCTATGGTTATCATAAAATAAATTATAGATTTTAAATTTCTAGAGAGGATAAAGGACATGCATTATTCCAGTTGTTGTTTTCTCATTAATATTGGATAGTTTTTTTCTCCTGTTGCAGGGCATTTTTACTTGTTAAAACTAAAAGGCCTGAAACCACCTTGAAAGCCACTGTAGGATACATAGGAGATCATGTTATCGTTTCATTATTAAATCGAATGCATGAAGCATGTGAACAGCATTCATGTGTCTAACTGCCAGGTTGCCATCCCAAGCGGATGGCGGCGACTCTATTATTGTTGGCTTGTTCATTCTAAATGATCGATCTCTCTCAATTCTTTTGCCAAATTTCCATGATTCTTGCACCATCTGACTTTGATATCATCATGTTCATTGTTAATATAATACTTCCATTCAAAATTACAGGCCCCATTGTTATCCACAAGTCAAAAATACACCAATAGCTATACTTACAAAAAATTAGACTAACTAAATCTTTTAAAAACACTACTACTTTAATGATCTTTATAAAAAAATTCGTGAATGGAGGTATATATTCGTTTTTCATTAAAAAGGAATGGAGTGGTCAATAGACCTAGTACAATGGTTACCCAAGCAATCTATAACTGTGATGAGGGGCCATCGCTAGTGACTCGCAACAGCCCTAACTACCAGAGTTTCAATTGAAGATTACGTCTTAAACAAATTATGCGACCCAATACTAGCGGCACAACTTGACCCCTAGGCATCCCGAACAGCACTAGAGGCCCGCCGCTATCTCAAGCACGGAAGGCAGACCAGTATGGCCTCCCCTTGTTGATGGCGTCAAGGGCAGGGCTTAAGGCCGTCTGGAAGTCATCGAATGACGCCTTGTTTGGAAGTTGTGTCTCCACCACCATGGGGAGCCACTTCATGCCATCATCATCACTTTCCTTGCTTGCGCCTCGAGCTTTGGCTCTGATCCCCAAACTTGGTCTTGGCAACAAGCTCAGTGCTCCTCTTGGGGATCAGGTCCTCGCGTCATCGATGGCCCCTCCCGTGCAGCGCCAGTGATCCTTAGGCGTAGCAGCGAGGACAGGATACGCTATGACAGAGACTTCTTGGAATTGGCGATGAATGAGTTGATTGACATTGCCTGCACCATTGGTTCTTGGTGTCAAACCCTACATTTTCATCCTCGTTCGACACTTGCGGCAGACACCCTCGGCGGCGACAGGACCCACGTTAACTACAGCGGGCAAAGATTAACCGTGGTGGGACGATGGGAACTGCCACTTTTAAGCCACGATAAACTTTGACCTTGCAACCATGGTGGTTGCCATTGCACACCATGGTTAATCAATATCGCACACCACCATGCACTAAGAATTCTAAGACCGATATAATTCTAAGACCAATTAGAAAAGAACAAGCCAGGGCGTCACTTGAATAACTTTCTCATGCTTCATGTATTGGATTGATGGATCGATATAGGTCACTTTCATTGAATACATGTGTTGCCGCGCATGGAGATAAATAATACACAAAACTAGATCTGGACGCTAAAACTCAGTCAATGTTGTGCGGCATTGTTTACAGGGAGCGTTTGATTTCGTGTAATCGCGTCGATGACGAATTCGATCTATCTCCAAATAGTTTTATTTGGAATACTTCCTTTCACTACTAAACTAGGTTTTTCCTGACGGCCTAAATTTGGATCGCCGATTGATTGGACTTCCAAGTTCCAAGTTGTTTACGAACCTTGCGAGATTTGCTAGCAACTGGAAATCAGATGACTTTTGATTCACAAATCTAATCATAGCTTATTTAATCCCGAGTGACGAAGCTGTATGTTTCTTTATATATGCCTAGAGTTCCACACAGCCGCCACCTCATTGGAGCAAGTATTATAAGGGGCACTAAGTCGGCTAAATGCTGTGGTGGAGAAGAGAAGGGAGGAGAAAGAGGAGAAGCAGATTGTAAACTTACAGCAGGCTTGGGCACAAAAACCAAGACTATTTGTGAGACAAGTGAACCAAGACTATTTGTGAGACAAGTGAGTCATGTGTTAACTGTAAAGAGCAAATCATTGTACGGGCGGGCTGTAAGAAAGCTGTAAGGAACACTACAGTCGGCTTGCTGGCTATATTATTAGCCTTACTCTACGAGCAAATACAATCCATTAGAAAACACTAAAATGAAATAAGAGTAATGCTGAGTCAAACATGCTGAACACAGCAGTTATAATATCTGATGCATGGCTATTGTGCGCAACGAGTCTGTAACTTTCAATTGTCGTTTCTTGGTCTGACTAAGCCACTAGCAGTGATATTATATTCATGCCAACCTTGAATCGTGATTTCCTGACATCAGTTAATTAGTACATGTATACGGCTGTGCAACGGTGTAGACAACAACCTCGGTTGCTACATGTCAATCTTTTTATGCAAATAATTAAATAAATGAGTCATTATTCAAGTATAGTATGTCATCGCCGCCGGGGCCATCACGCGTGGGCAGAACACGCTACCGCAGCGGATGAGATTCTCCAGCACTTTTTAATCAGGATGCTTTGTTTGTTCCAACTTGCCACAGTTAGTGCCCACGACAAAAAGCACAAAAAATATTCAACTAGTTGCTTAATAAAGCATTAAGACACCCAACTCTCAACTTATTGTGAAGTATAAGGAACTGCCAACATCCTTATCTACATTGGAAAATGATTGGATTGACTTCTTCACATGTTCATAGAGTAGGAATCCTTGAAAGTACTTAAGTCCACTTGAAAGATTTGAGATCTACCCCTGAACGTACCAGAATGTGTAATCCACAAATTACATTTTTTTATGGCTGCTACCATTGGGTGACATCCATCAATACTTCAATAGCCATGCACTCTAATGACGTTAGCAATTAACTATTAAACTGTGATAAACTCTTTTAAATTCTCGCCGGACAAAGACTAGGCATGCTCATCTTGCAGCATTGTCAAATATCACAAAGTGAATAAGCAATAAACTAGGCATGTGCGATCGACTGGTTGCTGATTGGCTATATTTTTACTCAAAAAAATACCGGGCACTCAACAAAGATGTAATTTGAGTCACTATCGAAATCCCCATCTTTGCCGAGTGTATTATATTAAGCACTCGGTAAAGACGTGCTTTGCCGAGTGCCTAAACGAAAACAGATGGCAAAAATAAACCTCGGCAAAGATGTATTTTTGCCGAGTGTTTTTCTTCCACACGCATCTTTGCCGAAAAAAAAAAAATGGCTTTTATAGTATAGTTATATTGCCCATGCTACATGTCGAGCATCAAAAAAAAATAAATCATGTTTAGATGACCATGCTTACAAAAAGAAAACAATTCATAAAACAAAAATAAATCATGCTTATTGCGTTGCACATTAAGTCCAAAGTTAATTCTTGTTAAACTTCATTTTTAGAAAGCAGAGTTGCACTGTGAAAAGGGTAGAACAGTTTATACATTAAAAAGATGGATACTTACTGCGTCAATAAAAACATGTCGACCAACGTTAAGAACATCATAGCGTCCTGCAATTGGATTGGCTCCTGCAAGAACTGAAGTCCTTGAATTGATCAGTGTGGTAATGTCAGCTTTGGCGATAAATATTATATCTGCTGCTCCATGGCCTCATCAATAGCAACTCTGGAATAACACAATAAAATGGGGATTGTGTTAATGTGGTTTTTGAGAGGAGACCAAAAAAAAAGGAGATGTAATATATTTATTCTAGTTTCACCAAACTTTATTGTCGACTACCTGTCCTCATGTCTCATCTTGTCAAATTCATCGATACAAATTATTCAACCATCAACCTAAACCATGGCTCCTTCCAAATAAAACTCACACTGGAGAGAAAAAGAACTGTTTACAACCTTTGAAAACTGAACTTCAGTAAACAACAAACAAATCAGTGAAATAAACCTACCGAGCTACCATCCCGAGTTACAGATGTTGTAGGCCCAACTGCAGATGATCCTTCGATAGATGTATAGACTGCAATAGGTGCAGTCTTTGCAAATTAGAAGAATTGCTGCAAATTAGGAGGTTTACATAGAGGCTTACATAGAGGTTTACAGCATACTACGAGACTCACTCCTTCACCACTAATCCTGTCTAACACCAATCTCTAACAGTACGCCACGGGAATTGCAGCCATATCCTGCCACCATGCTCCCGTTTGCATCAAGCCGCCGGTTAAGTCTAGATGTCATAGCCGATGGCCATGTGTGGATTGCTTCGAACGCTGGTCGATCGCTGAGCCAGGGTGCCGAGACGGGGAGGCGTTGAGGGGATGGGAGCCAGAAGGGGTTGCACATACATGTTTTGTTTTGTAAACAAAAAAGAAAAATGGAGGAAGGTGGGATTGTGGGAATCGAACCCAGGAGGGTGATGCGTGCAGGAGAGGGGCCGCGTTTGACGTTGCGGGCGTGAGTTTGATATGACGGCGTAAGACGCCTTGAACTTTCAATCAGCTCTCTGATATGACGTAGTTGTTTTGTAGTCCTTAATTTAAATGGAGAGAGATTTCTGTGTACCACCGTTTGAGTGCATGAAGTTTGGACCCCTAATGAGGTGGGGTATTTCTTTGATTGGATTTAAAATAATTAAAGAATCCAATTATAGTATCTTATCTTACTATTACTAATTGGAGGCTACAACGAAGCCTCCACGTTAATTCTCATCAGAGGTGCTAAGAAAAAGATAAATGCTACAAATTCTCACATTAATTAGAAACATCTGGCCATTGAATCTAGACTCAGGTAGTTGGTATCCATTAGATCTACTTTATTCTTTGTTATAATTACCCACATTTGCCATTATTATTATAGATAAAAAATAAAAATAAGAAATCCATTATTTTTATATCTACGTACATGCAGCCGGAAAAAAGAAATAACTAGATAACTAGGAAGGAGCCTCCACGTTAATTCTCATCGGAGGTGCTAAGAAAAAAGATAAATGCTATAAATTCTCACATTAATCGAAACATCCGGCCATTGAATCTAGACTCGGGGTAGTTGGTATCTATTAGATCTACTTTATTCTTTGTTATAATTACCCACCTTTGCCATTATTATTATAGATAAAAAAAATAAAAATAAGAAATCCATTATTTTTATATCTACGTACATGCAGCCGGAAAAAAAAGAAATAACTAGATAACTAGGAAGGGTTCGTCGATCGATATGTTCCAACGGAGTCAATAGGATAGGGCGCCGCCTCGGCTCCATGCGCCATCAGCCGCCGCCGGGCACCTAACTTGTAGTGGCCGGGAGGAAGCAAGGTAGAATCCAATACAGAGCAGGCAACTACATCTACACCAGCGCCCTTGCTCGGAATGACTGCAATCTATCTTGGTTGCGTGCCATCTGCAGGAGATGTCCGGCCTCCAGCACTCATCCAAAGGTCCTCGGCGTCTGGCACGGATGCACCAGGAGCGGCAGGCGTGATCTACCACGTCAGAACGAAGTTGCAATTGGAGGGGACGTCTACGAGGCAGCCACCAGGCACCATCTACTATGCACTTGACAGCTGAAAGAGCGAGTTGCATTGGCTGTTTGCTGCGTCATTCGTGTTGTGCCACGCCACTATCATCGATCGAGATTCTGGAAGGACATGAACAACCATCTTGATACATGCAGCCACCATCGGTCCTGCCTAGAGGAGACGATGCCTTGGCATTGGCTTCAAGGCCGGCCTTCTACCATCAACGCATCAACACGACGGCACTAATGGATCTCAACCCCAGGTACACAAGGAAACGGGCATCTCATCTGACGCTCAGGCACAAATGCTGACCACGTCTTTGAATACCATGGATGCACACAAGCTGTCCTGCACGAGGAATACCAGGCCTCGGCTCTCCATGGTATGTTGTGAAAGACTGGAGCGGACACATTTATCAGGAGCACCAATTGCAGCACGAGCAGATCATGTCTAAGCCAGACAGACATAATTGATGCATTCAACAGCTTCTTCAACAACAACAGTTCTTCATCTGTCAGCGTCCGAAACATCCACGGCACGGACCATCGATGCACGGTCTGCACCGTCTGATAGAGATTGAATACGGCGCATTTTAGAAGCAAGGAGGGTGATGGCATGTGTACGTTGTCCTCCATGGGTGAGAAACTATTCTGATTGTCTTCCCTATTCTTGCATAGCTCCATGTATTCAGCCTGCAGGCTGGTATATATTGTGCCGCTCTGGCCATGAGATGGTGAGGATGGATGATGGAACACAGATGATGCCCAGCTCCAGTACGTAGGATCCATGAGTGTGTGGATGCATCCAGTCTACAAGGACGGCATCGATAATGGCTCCACATCTATATAAACGGCACCACTGTATTTGGCGACGTCGATACGAATATGTACACCGTCTGCAATGGCTTCTAGCCCAATGATGCTACACCGAGAAGACGACAGTACAATGAGTACCAACTATGCATGTGAGGCTACACCAACTATTTTTCCGGGTACCCCAATGAGGGAGGCAGGACAACACAGAGTACCTACCCATGATCAATATGATGAGGAAGGGAATGCCACACCGACGAGAAAGCCAACTTCACCTATACTTTGTCAAGCATGCAACACTAGATGACAAAGGTGCACAGCATCTGCGGTCTTGGCCACTTACAAATCTATCCTGAAATCTAACAGAAAATTTGTCAATTATGACCAAAGGAGGTGATAATTTCTCTCTAGCACTTGAGTGTACATACGGAGGAAGTTGGCATCTCGCCATGTGCACCAAGCACCGACCAATGACGTTCGATCCAGCCACATCGAGGGGCAGAAGAATTGGTGTGTACCAGCAACATGAGGACAACGAGAAGATCTATGTCAAGAAAGGGAAGATGGGGAACACACAGGCCACTGGTGCCTCAGTGTCCAGCGTCCATGCCATCTATGTCAATGCTAGCACCGGCTGCCACTATAGATTAAGGTATGGCCACTTTTGCAAGATAATTTGTCTCCCCGCAACGCATACATGATATGAAGCTTTTCGACCATTAGGTATAATATTCATTTTAATTTTATTGTCCTTGGATTACTTGACACAAATAAGTTTTGGTTTAATCCGTATTGAACATCAAGTATAATCTTTTTTATTCACTTATTAATAGAGTTGCTTGGAATTACATGCAATAATGATGCCAAAAAATAGGTGACCATGATCCGTTGAGATATCAATAAAGCCATGGAAAAAATCAAACCTCTACAATTATAAAAGACAATTAAACTAATCCAATAATATTTTTATAAATTATTCTTCTCTATCATTATGAAAGATAAAGCTTTTGAACCATAAATTTGCATTCAAATTACCCAAGCATTGCATTATGAAAACATAATCTAAAGTAATATATACCTATATAATTTGTACCTAAAATACCATATCAATCGTAATAAAAAAAATTAACAAAATACCCTCAATTTACATGTAAATACTAATATAAGCTATTACAAACAATAATTCAACATCCAAAACTTAAAACATACATTAGTATAAATGTTTGTTTGCTTATCAAGCGTGAAATTATATCCTATAGCAAACCGCTTAGTAATGATAGCTACGTAGTTCACTAAAAGCCTACAACCTTGAATATTATTTTATTTTAGAAAATAAACATGAAAATTATGAATAAATGATACAATAAGCATTAGAAATTTCAATTTAATACATGTAAAAAATATTACAACAACTAGATCAAAAGCTCAAGGTTAAAGTATAGATTTACATGATTTCAAAAAAGGATGAAATGAGAGTTTATGTTATTTAAGGTTTTTTTATGTTTCAATGAAATACATAGGGTGCTAATAACATTAATAGTAGAAATTATTAATCATGAAACAAGTAGAAATAAAAAAAATTGATCCTAATGTTCTGACAAAAATCTAAAGCATTGTGCCATAAAATGAGTAGATTGTAATCACCATTATAAATCATAGCTATTGATATGAGGAATTAAATAGCTTAAAATTGGGGTGAAGGAATCAAAATATAGGTTTATGATGTCAAAATATAAACTGTAGCTAAAATTATCATAGCTTAAGCAAATGTTTCAACTAAATATATATTTATAGAGGTGCAAAGCAAAATAACATATGGATATGGATAGAAAAATCTATGAACCAATATTTGATAAATTATCACAATTGAATCAATATAGACTATTATATTGATTATTTTAGAATTAGAACATTAGTAGTAAAGAGAAAAAAGATAATCGGTATAAAAAAAATTCTAATTAGTAGAGTTTCATAAGATTCTAACCCGTGTGAGAGCACGGGTTGGTGAACTAGTAGATACAATTTGTTTGGGTGGATGAAGTTTGGACACCTCAGTGGGGACATTTCTTCGGTGAACCAAAAATAATTTAAAAATCTAATTATAATAGAGATAAATTTATTATAAAAACATATTAAGATGTACCAGAGCGAATTTCTTCATCTACCAACTACGAGACTATGTGCCCCCAAGCATGGCATATGTCATTGTCACTGGTAGCTTTTTGAAGTTTTCCCCAAGACGGCCAAAACTATTGATTATTTGTAACATTATGCTAGAACAAAAAATCTAGAATGACTTAAAGTTTAAAATGGAGAGAGTACTAAATAACATATCAAAATCCCACATGCCCATGAGCCCTATGTTAGTAATTTCCATTTCTCTCCATCTAAAATAAGTGCATCTTTTTTTTAAGATGTCAACTTTTTTCAATTTGACTGAATTTATTGGAGATATTTATAAACATTGGTATCTCTTAATATATTTATAATAATATAATAGTCCATATTCTACCAATTTGTAAATATTTATTACACATATGAATAGTGACTTCTCTTATATTCTTTTTTTTGAAAATTACACAGTACAATGCAGACTTTATACCGCCAACTTAACTCTAATTAAGAAAGATAAAACCCATTTAAGGTAACTAAACATTTTTGCTCACCTAGTTCCACTTGTATTCGAGAATATTTGTTTTTGCGAGGAACAAACACACGGAAACAGTGAAAGTACGCCAAATAAAGAGCAATACGTAACTTCGGGGAAATACGCTTTGGCTAAAGGGGAACGTGGCAGGCCGAACCAGACCGACCGACCGAAGCACCTACGGAAGAGCAATGTAGAGCAGGCCACCAGCCCCACAGGCGAAGGCACGGCACCGAGGCGGGCCAAACTCCCCGGCCGGCCGCCCGCCCAGTCGCGGCGCCCGCCCGCGGCCCGGTGCCCGATCCCGGCGCCTTTGGCCTGTCCCGGCCGAGGAGTAGAGGCGGTGCATGGAGGTGTTTTTCACCGCTTTCCGCCAAAACCACCTTTCACTTGTGTATAAAAAGGAGGGTCACCCCCTCCATAGAGCATCATCCCTCATTCATTCACACAAGTCACATTCAATAAAGGAATCCCACATTCCTTCACCATGTGATCCATCACTTTCGCCCCACATTCCTTCGGGGAATTACACCCCACGCCTCACATATAGGGTGGTTTAGAGAGTGCCAAGACACTCGCTGGGAGTGAGAGAGAGTGCAAGGTAGAGAGGAAGAGAGGAGTAGCGACCCCGCAGCCTTTTCGCCGTCGGAGTGCCGGATCTGTCGGCTCCCGCCTCCCTACCTTGTACCTCACGGGTAACTTCTACGAATTGGCGGTTATTCGTGTCTTACTTTCAATATCATTCTTAAGTTCCATGCTATCATTTATTATATCGAGAATTATGGGATCCTTGTTTGCCCCCTCGTGGTAAATGCTCTAGTAGAGGGCCCCCGATAGAGACGGGATCCCCGATCGACGCTAGAGTAGTGACAAGTAACGTAGACGTGGTGTCTAAGTTATGAATCACCCTCGTTTGCTCCGCAATCCACGGTAGTGAGGTAGGGGATAGGTGGTGATAGCCCTATCCGCCCATTGTACTCCTCCACATCCCGGTTGCGCAAGAGAGCAAGAGGCGGCATCGCTGGCAGAGACCAAGTGCACTCCGGATGCCCGAAGTAATACTCGATTAATAGGCGAGTAGCGACTTAGTCTAAGTGTCGAAAAGAACACACGCTCCTAGGATCACCTCCTATGCTTGACCCTTGATATCTAGAAGAACAGACTTAGCACCCGTTCCCTGTGGAAATTCGACACCGGAATACTTCTAGGTGAAGTGCTACAACGGTACTTTCTTTCCGCGCTTGCGGACTTTTGCCGCTACGCTAAGAAATACCAACAAGCATTTTCGGCGCCCGTTGTCGGGAACGGTTGTCGTTAAAGTTTGTGATACCTAGTTATCGATGGTGAGCCCTACCCCTCGCCATTCTTTTTTATTTTCTTTTTAATTTATGGAGCAACCCTTTCAAAAACCTTTTTGCTCCTAGGGGCGAGCTCTTAGAACCATGTCAATCTTCGAAGCCAATCACAGCTTCGAGATTTGAGCTCCATACGGCTTTATAGCCATGGTTTAGGTCCAAACCTTTTTAGGTTTGAATTGGAAAACCCATTGATAGAGCATCCATCTTGGCTGACTTGTGACATAACTACCGGAGGGTCGTTTTCACATAAAAACCACCGGAAGGAGGAGCTTTCCTAAACCATATTTGTGAGAATACTCTCCCGCTAGAACCCATCCGAGTAGAACCCAAGCGGATCAAAGGGAAGTCTCTTCATTCGCTTTGCGAACCCGATACACCTATAGAGAGACCTTTGCCCGAACCAAAACCAAAGGGGACCGCATGGTAGGATCTCCTGTTTTTCAAGGCTGACCTTGCTGAGGGATTCAGTAACACCTCGAAATACGAACAATAGAAGAAACCACCAATCCCGACTGATCCGGAAACACCCTCAATGAACTTTTCTCCATGACTCTAGTAAGGATTGGTGGAGGTCATGTATAACCATGCTATGGGTATAAACATTCAAATCCCTTGCACTAAAATGTGACAAGGAATCATTTAGAACCCAAACAACACGAGTTTTTGCCAAGAGACCATACATGACCGAATTCTTCTACGCACAAGAATGTAAAAAGGATTTTTTACATTTTTGACATGTAAAAAAATCCTAGGTGCAGCTTGGGCCGGGTTCACTATGTTAATACACGCCGACCTAGACTTGTCATTACCCGAGAGTATGTTTTCACATATCTTTCATTCGGGTCTTGACATAGACAACGCCCTATGCCTTGACATGACCATTTGGAGGGATATTTATCGATAAAAATTACGATGGAAGCACACTTCTCCCATCGTAAAACACAAACCCCACCAAAACCAGGGCATGTCAAGCTTTGAGAAGCCCTCATCACCCCGAACCTGTACCCTTACCATCCTTAGGATCGATTGTTGAGACATCATGAACACCGAAGGAAAATTCATCCTTCGAAGTTTCCAATTGAATTCGAGGATTATGGCAATACCGAACCTCTGGCACGTAAAACCCCACAACAAATTAAGTTTTCCCTAAAGCTAAACCATCAACAAAATGGTCATTGGAAGTGAAACATTCTTTTGAAGCAATTCAGATTCTTTCACCTTCCAACATCATTACTTGTTTGTTAAAGGGAACTTAAAAAAAAAATCTGTCAGGACTTATTTTTGAGTGTTGTGGGATCTCAAGGGCCGTGCCATTAGAGATTGACAAAGCCAAGGTGTTCTTAGATCCCTATAACTTTCCCATCCTCAACTTCAAACTTTTGATAGGCTACCCACTCAAAGACCTTGTTCATAAAAAAAATACCCATGGGAACCTTGATGAAAAATTGGGAGAAGTTGCTTGTGCCACTCCAAACCCATATCCGAAAAGTCTAGTGGCAAAGCAACATCCCAACCATAACATGTTCGAGGAGGCGAAGTTAATAACTCCATTTGATTCACTTAAGTTGCTCTCGCATCTTTGTGAAACGAAACACCTGCCACTCGAACACAAGACATGTCCCTCCGGCCAAGAAAACATTGTTCTTGACAAAGGTCGAGATTCAATGTTAAGATTCTTCATGACACATCTTGGGAGGATAAGAACTCATGCGCCATGGACATGCCCGAGGCACCAACTCTAGAGACCAAGATAGAAACCACGATTGAGCATGAAAAATCTTCCTTTAAGATTCCTCATGTTTCATGCTCACCTCTTTGGATCTCTAAGCGCTTGCCTCACTTGTGACCATGTGCTCCTACTAGGATCACAACTTCCTCTTGATCCTCGTTTACAAACTCTCTAAGAGGATGGTTGTGTATGTCTTCATTGATCTTGTAGTAGCACGATGGCACTAACCTTGCAGCTTGATCTTAAACGATCAATGCTTAGTGGAGAAGTTGGGAACTTCACCACCCTTGATAGCCGCAAGAAGAAGAATTCGGTCAAGCTTATGACCATAATCAAAGCACTACCGAGATACCCCGGACTATCATAAAAAAACATTTTCTCGATTAATAAGCAACGGCTTGTTGTCAAGTTAGCATGCACCTTCGGGTATTCTTGTCGCTAACCATTTCAAAGGAGATCGACTAAGAAGATCAAAAGAGGCACGCGATACTTGAGAACGTGGGGACACGTCAACAAGAAACTTTGATGCTCATGGGTGGTGGAACATGCTCAAAGGGAGACTCGAACCTTGCACACTTGACTTTTACACAAAAGTCCAAGTGTGTGTGTGTGTGTGTGTGGGGGGACAATGTTAAGTTCCATCCACCAAGGGGTCATAAAAAAGATGATGTCACCTTGCCTTGAAAAAAAAAAAAAGAGAGAAAAAAAAAAAAAAAGAGAGAATATATATATAAAAATAGAAATCGAAAAAAAAAAAAAGAGAAAGAGAGTTGTCAAAAAAAATAGAAAATATATATATAGAAAAAAAATGTAGAAGAGAAGAGGAGGAGGTTGGCACCACATGATCAAGATGAATACAATGTGTCACCTAACTCCACCCTTCATCACTTCAATGAGCAAGAAGGGTTCGCCTCTCGTCCTGCGGCTATCATCAAGACCCATGGTCCGTACACACATGTGTGTGTGGCTTGGCCTTGAGGTGCACCCCGACGAGCCATCATACAAACCGCAAAGAACAACTTCGACGCTTCATCCATAGATCTTTGCTTAGGTAAAGTATATCCGTGTGCGCAAAGGTAACGTTCACCAAATCTCATACTCATTATTCATCTCCATAAGGTTATACAAATTCATACTTCCCTTGTTTATGATGTATGCTCTGGTTTGGATATGTCCCCATGTGATCACATGTGGTATATTCATAGATCTTTTAAATTAAGCATGGTGCTTAGGTTAAAATGATCTTCTTTAATCAAACTTTGACATGGTGTTAGAGTTTAGTTAATGAACTTAGAACTTCGTTATCATTATCCCCGGAAGTATATTATGTTTGAGATAAATCAAGGCTATATTTACATTGTTCCCTTTATGTTAGCCTTGCGTGAGTCATGTTGAGGTGAACAAATAAAAACAAAACAAAATAAAATAAATAAATAAAATAATCACAATAAAGGCTCCACGGTATTCTTGCCGATAGAGCCATGTGTTTTTCTTCTTTTGTTTTGTTTTCTTGCTTTCAAATAAAACCAGGTACAAGACCAAGTGTGGGGGAGATCTCTCAAACACAATGAGCAAACTTTTGAGATCTCCCCAACACAATGCACAAACGCCGAGCAATTCATGACGAGAAGGACGAGGCGAATGACTACCATGAACTCCTTCATCTTCAAACGGTGGTTTGTGCAAAACTCTCGCTCTCACATCTCCCCAAAAGTTTTGAAGTTTAAATTTTTGAACATATCAACAAGACAAAACTTTGTTGGATGCACACTTGTCCATTTTGTCTTTTCCATCCATATAATTTGTCAAAGGAACAAGTGTGGGGAGAAACCTACACATACTCTACATAAAGTAAAATTCAAATCCTCACACATTCCCCCTTTTTGAACAAGACTAAAATGTATGATCATTAAAATGATTTAATCATCCTTGAGCTCCACCTCATTAAATCTCTCAATATCTTTTCAGTCAACATATATTTTATTCCTCACTAAAAGAGAAAAATGTGGATGCTCCATCTCCATGCTATCCTTTGATAAAAAATTTGCATACTCTTTATTCCTTGCTAATATTCCTATGACTTGTGAATTATCTATCATAGGGACCCCATGTTATCTAAGTAATTGGAATATGTGATATAACTGGATAATTTGAACCTTGCTCTTTTATATGAACTTGGGATTTGTTTTCAAAAAAAAAAAAAAATTCAAAACTCAAATAGCATGCTCCTCAATGATATGCAAATTCCTACGAGCCATACTAAGTTTATCAAATGCAAAAACCTACCATACACATATATTTCGCTTATCTTTGCATTGAGCTTGTGTCAAGTCTTGTTGACCCTTGTTGAGATAGTTGTCATGCCCCCAAGATCAAGATTACGCATTACGCCACATATATCGCCTATTCCTACTTTGGGAATACGCTAAAACATGCTTCCATCCACCATACAAAAAGCTCTCGCTCCTACATTGGGAGTAGACAAAAAAAAAAAAAAGAGACATATCTTAGAAATGAATACTCCATGTTCTAAAAGATAGTGATCTCTCTTTAATTTAATAATTCAAAGAGACATGGCTATGAGAAAAAATATAGGGACACATGAAGGTCCCATGAAAAAAAAAAAAAGTTGGACACATGAAGGTCCAAGAGTTCAAAAAAAAAAGGGGATGAGCACATGAAGGCTCATGCAAAAAAGATAGCCATGTTCTCAAGAATAAAGTTTTCATAAGAGAGAGATCACTCATATCAAGGAGTATAGTATATATAGTATAGGTTCCACTATATCATATCCACACACATGCACTTCTTGATCTAGGGGTATGCCATCATTCTCCTTGGATCCAAGCTTTGACCTAGCAATATATGCAAAGTAAGTATGCCCTCATATCTTTTCCCTACCCAAAGATCCATATAAGCTTTTTACAAGTAGAAAAGAAAGAAGGCAAAACTCGATATGCCTCGGTGAGGAACCATACACAAATATTTGAGTGATCCGAGTGAATCATTCGAGAACAACGCTATATTTACATTTTCAAAATCATATGAAAACCCAAGTTCCCGCACTTATCTGAAGCAAGGGGGTTTGAATCCATGTTGTTCCATAAATCAATTACCCAAGATTAATATGGTAGACACATCAAAATTTCACAAGTGCTTGGTGAAGCTTGGAATAACTTGTATGCAGGTTTTATTTCATCGAGGTAAACCCACCTAGTCTTGCACTTTACTTTCGAGGGACGAGTAAAGACTAAGTGTGGGGAGTTGTTGGCGGCCACTATCACATACTTTATACCACCAACTTAACTCTAATTAAGAAAGATAAAACCCATTTAAGGTAACTAAACATTTACTACTCACCTAGTTCCACTTGTATTCGAGAATATTTGTTTTGCGGGAACAAACAGGAAACAGTGAAAATACGCCAAATAAAGAGCAATACGTAACTTCGGGAAATACGCTTTTGGCTAAGGGGAACGTGGCAGGCCGTAACTGGGCCGAATCGACCGAAGCACCTCTCGAAGAGCAATGTAGAGCAGGCCACCAGCCACGGCGAAGGCACGCGGCACCGCGGGTTAAACTCGGCCGACCGCCGCAGTGCGGCGCCCGGCCGCTGACCCGGTGCCCGATCCCCCCCGCGCCTTGGGCGGTGTCCCGGCCGGGAGGAGTAGAGGCGGTGCATGGAGGTGTTTTTCACCCGTTTTCGCCAAAACCACCTTTCACTTGTGTATAAAAGGAGGGTCACCCCCCTCCATAGAGCATCATCCCTCATTCATTCACACAAGTCACATTCAATAAAGGAATCCCACATTTCTTCACCATGTGATCCATCACTCGCCCCACATTCCTTCGGGAATTACACCCCACGTCTCACATATAGGGTGGTTTAGAGAGTGCCAAGACACTCAAGTGGGAGTGAGAGAGAGTGCAAGGTAGAGAGGAAGAGAGGAGTAGCGACCCCCAGCCTTTTCTTTTTGTGAGTGCCGGATCCGCCGGCTCCCGCCTCCCTACCTTGTACCTCTCTGGGTAACTTCTACTAATTGGCGGAAGTTATTAGGTGTCTTACTTTCAAATATCATTCTTAAGTTCCATGCTATCATTTATTATATCGAGAATTATGGGATCGTTGTTTGCCCCCTGTGGTAAATGCTCTAGTAGAGGGCCCCCGATAGAGACGGATCCCCGATCGACGCTAGAGTAGTGACAAGTAACGTAGGCGTGGTGTCTAAGTTATGAATCACCCTCGTTTGCTCCGCAATCCATGGTAGTGAGGTAGGGGATAGGTGGTGACAGCCCTATCCGCCCATTGTACCCCTCCACGTCCGGGTTGCAAGCAGAGAGCAAGAGGCCGGCATAAAAGCGGAGACCAAGTGCACTCCGGATGCCCGAAGTAATACTCGATTAAGACGAGTAGCCCGACTTAGTCTAAGTCTTTGAAAGAACACATCGCTCCTAGGATCACCTCCTATGCTTGACCCTTGATATCTAGAAGAACGGACTTAGCACCCGTTCCTGTGGAAATTCGACACTGGAATACTTCTAGGTGAAGTGCTACAACGGTACTTTTCCATAAACTGCGGACTTTAACGCTACGCTAAGAAATACCAACACACACCAACTACAAAGAACGACTTCAATTCAAACCAACCCCATCTCCCCACCCACCGAACCATACCCAATCCTATTCTCCTCAATGACCAATCGTTCATGCAACAACCCATCAACGTAACCAAGAGGAGGCGGTCAATAAGATCAAGATTTCAGGTATACTTACTCTACACCTACTCTGCAGAAACACAGGAGATTATCAAGGAAATAAGCAGCAATACAGCCCCAGGTCTTGATGGATTCAATGCGGGATTCTACAAAGCTGCTTGGCCACGGGCTAAGGAAGATATCCACAAAGTGGTAAAGGATTTCTAAACTCTAGGACTTCTTCCTTCCGATATTAATCAAACTTTTAATACTCTAATTCCTAAAACTACTCAGCCTACAACTCCTAAAGATTTTCGTCCTATTAGTGCAGGCAATGTCATTTATGAAATACTAACAAAATCTTTAGCAAATCGTCTTAAGCTTGGCCTCCCCTCGAGTAAATTGACGGCCTAGATCGGCGTTTGTTGCTCATGACACATATCCTCCAACATTATTATTACCCATGAGATTGTTCATTCCTTTAATTTACGCTCTTGGAAAAATCATGCTTTCCTTTTAAAAATCGATCTGGCTAAAGCTTTTGACAGGTTAGAGTGGCACTTCATTGTAGAAGCTCTTTGCAAACTCGGCCTCCATGACGGGGGTTATGAATCTCATCCATCAATGTATTTCCTCCCTCGAGTTTGCTATCTGGTAAATGACGAACCTACACATTTCTTCACTTCTCAAAGAGGACTCCGTGGCTGCCCCCTATCTCCTTACCTATTTGTCATTACCATTAATGAGCATTCTATTAGATTACATGAACAATTATGAACCAATAACCTCACGGGAGTTTCTCTAGGAACAGGGGAACTAGCTATACACTCACTTCTTTTTGCGGATGACCTAATCCTATGTGGAAAGGCTTCGATGCAGAGGCTCAACTCATCAAGACCATCCTCTACGACTTTCGCAGAACCGGGTCACATCAGCCCCTAAACCTACAAAAATCTTCTATATACTTTAGTAAAAATGTGCCTACCTATATTAGAAACGATATCAAAAATATTTTCTCGGTACAAGACCTCTAGCCCAATACCATGAACCTAGCCAGGATCTTTACTCATAGGGACAAAAACAAAGCTTATGAATTCATCTATAGGCTCCAATACATTAAATCTTTTCTTTCTTCTATTCCTATTTATTACATGTCCACAGTTCTTTTTTCCAAGACTATCATTGAAAAGATTAACACTATTATCAAAAGGTTCTGGTAGGCCAGAGTACAGAAAGAACATGACACTACTCCAATAGCTTACAGGTCATGAGATGACATGTGCAAATCAAAGGAGCAAGGTGGTCTTGGTATTAGAGATATGGAGACCATAAATTAGAGCCTCATCATCCACTCGGCTTGGAATGTGGTTACCCTTAAGAGTCCCTTGCTTTCTTCAATTCTAAATGCAAAATATTATCCTCACAATTCCTTTTGGACAGCTCCTAACAATACTTCAAAGTCTATCTATTGGTCCTCCATTTTGCAGGTTAAGCACCACCTCCACTCCAATGCTATCTACCAAATTCACGCGGGCGACTCCTCCATTTGGTCCACCCCATGGTCATCGGTATAGGAAGATATCCATGACCATCTCACCCTCCTAGTAACCACTAATCCTCTCCCATCAAAGGTGGCCGACTTTTGGATTCCTGGCACTCAAACTTGGAACCACAGCCTCCTTGAAGCCACCTTCTCACCTCAAGCTATCCAAGCCATTGAATAGACACAAACTGTCCCCTCAGATCACAACGACATCCTAAGATATGGATTCCAGCTACCAATGGTATATGCACCACCAAATCTGTCTACACTCACCTAGCCTCCCAACAGAATCATAACCTTCCAACTCAAGGCTCCAGGAGCATCACCCATGATGCAAACCACATTCTTCAAAAGATCTGGAAATCTAAGATAATCCCTCCACTTCTCAAAACCTTTGCATGGAGACTAATAAGAAGGGTGCTAGCGACGGGGAAAGAGCAGGTAGATTCTTGGTGCACATAGACCAACATTGCACTTACTGCGGTGCCATTGAAGATGATAATCACCTCTTCTTTAAGTGCCAGCTACCAACTCAGGTATGGTTAACTGCATCCACTCCTCTTCAGACCCAAAACATTACACATTCTGAGGATGGTATCCAACTCTCTTTACCTCTCTTACTCTCCCCCAACCCCTCTGATAGTACTCATTGCAATGTTTTATTTACCATGTGGTATATTTGGAAAGCGCGTAATGATACTAGATTTCAGAGGAAAACCTGGAGCTCCTTTCAGGTCCACAAGGCAGCTCAAGCCCACATGCAAACTCACTTCCAGGCTATGGGTCAACTCGAGGACGACGAGCGACAGCCCCAACCAGCCCACAAAAGACTTTCCACTTCAATGCAGACCACTCCAGTTTAGCAAGGTATGCCCCCAAGGTATGACTTCTCAAATTGCAGGTCATCAACAAGGATCTTCACAAGAACGCAGCTACGCTGCCAACTAGCCACATGATCAGATTTTCGGCGAACAGGCACACAACCGTGAAGTCCACAGGCGCCTTGCTACTTCACTAAACCGAACCCTGTCATCAACCAACTTGCACCAAGTTATCTCTTTTACCGTTGCAGGACATTTAGCATGCCCGTCTATTGAACATCTCTAGCCTGCTCCTCACCCATGGCAACAACATGCTCATCAGGCAGAGCCTCCACTCACATCATAGAAAGGTAATGACAGGTATCTACTTCACTCCCCCTCTACGTTTCAAGGTTTCAGTGTTATACAGACGCCTCCATCCCGCCGGACCTGCCAGAGACTACATCCAGACAAGCGGGACTGGGTATCTTCATGGTCAATACCACCACAACACCGCCAACCAGTTTATTTATCAAGGTGGCTACCAAGGAGGCCTCTTCAGTCCTCATGGCTAAGGCGGCAGGTTTGGCCTTGGCGGTTCGCTTCTCAACAAGATGAATTTGGTGGATGCACCTCTTCTTGCAGATAACCAACAGCTCATCAACTACATCAACGAAGCAGACCGATCCAATCCGCCTGATTGGAGAATCAAACCATACATAGAAATTGTTTTCAAAAATCTCACGGCAGGATGCAAACTTTGTAGTTTGTCATTCTTTAGTTTCTTTTGTAGGTTCTGAGTCATCTGACAATGTAGTGACAGTGACAAAATGTTGACCATATATAAATTAAGTCAATGCCTGTGATTGCGCTCTTCGTGTTGCCATTCGATTTATAATACCATCACAATATTTGACCGAAACTGAAGTTTTTGAAGCCGCTGCAGGGCGCCTCACGTTCTAGTCTCCTATAAGATGGCACGCATGCATCCACCTGAAACCACAGCTCACTCACTCTGAAAGACGGTGAGCACGCAGGATGACGAACCAAGTTCCAGCGTCGTCTATCCTTGCCGGGGGAGATGCGGAGGGTGACGCCGACGCCGGCCACACAAAGGCAGCGGCGCGCTTCGTGTTCGTCCCGCTGAGAGAACAGGGTCACCTCATCCCAGCCGTCGACACGGCCCTGCTGCTCGCCACCCACGGGCGCGCTCTGCACAATCGTGGCGCCGCCGTCCACGGCTGCGCTGGTGCGACGGACCGCCGAGTCCGCCCATCACACCGGGCTGCCGGTCCGCCTCGCCCGAGTTCCCTTTCGACTACGACGAGTCCGGCCTGCCGGAAGGCGCGACGCCGCCGCCCGCGTCCCAGCGAGGTACATGTGGAACTACTACCGCGCCATGGCGCTCCTCCGCAGCGCCGATCGAGAGCTACCTCGGCGCTCGCCACGCCGTACCCGACCTGCATCGTGTCGGACTTCATGCACCCATGGACAACGGAGCTCGCCGCCAACCTCGGCGTCCCAAGGCTGAGCTTCTACAACATGAGCGCCTTCAGCTTCCTGTGCCAGCACAACCTCGAGAGGTTCCATTCGCACGATGGTGTCGTGGACTCCAACGAGCGGTCGTTGTGCCGGGCTCAAGAGAAGGTTCGTGGTGACGAGGGCGCAGGCCCGGGGTTTTTCCGTGGGATCCCAATCCCGTGCTGGGAGGAGTTCCCGACTATGTCGGCCGCGCGAGCGAGCGAGGCCGGCGGTGTCATCATGACCACCTTCGAGGAGATAGAGCCGAGATCGCCGCGCGGCTACGCCGAGGCCGGGGGATGTCTGGACCGTTGGGGCGGTCTCAGCGTACCACCAGAGCCGGGAAGACACGGGCGTCGAGAGGGTTGAGGCCCTCGCCGTCGACCCGACGAGTGTCTCCGGTGGCTCGACGGGGCAAGGAGCCAGACTCCGCGTGTCACGTGAGCCGGGAGCCGCTGGGCGGACCCGAAGCAGGTCGCGGAGCTCGGCCTAGGGCTGGGCGCCGGGCACCCGTTCATCTGGACGGTGATCGGCGACGCGAATGCGGCGACGAGACGGTGCGCCGCGTTCCTGCGCGAGCTGGAGGTGTGCGTCGGCGCCGGGGCGCGGCCTGGTCGCCAGAGGGTGGGCGCCGCAGCTGCTGATCCTGTCCCACGACGCGTCGGGCGCGGTAGTGACGCACCGCGGGTGGAACACCACGCTGGAGGCCGTCGTCGCTGGGGCGTCACCTGGCCGCACTTCGCCGACCAGTTCCTGAACGAGAAGTTGGTCGTGGAGGTGCTGGGCATCGGGCGCCAGCTCGGGGTCAAGGAGCCGCTGGACGTTCCAGGCCGTGGAAGAAGGAGGTCCTGGTGGGGCGCGGCGAGGTGGAGGCGGCCGTGCGCAGCGTGATGGGCGGCGGCGTGGAGGCCGAGGAGAGGAGGAGGCGAGCGCGCGCGCTGGCGCTGGGCACGCGGCGCGCGCGCTGGTGGGAGGGTCGTCGCACGCCAACCTGCTGGATCTGGTCAATCGTTTCGCGCCGGGCACAGCACGTGGCTGATCAATATATAATCTCCGAATGTCGCTAGACATATTTATCTCGTTTAGGTTGTAAAGTACATGTCATTCGTATTATAATACACTCTCCCTTGCTTCACAATATCGTTCGCAAGGTGCACGTACTGGGGAAGATTAGCACTGATTCATAGTCACTTGAATATTTTCCTGCCATCCCTCTGTAGTGAGTCCCACCCCATATATCTCCATTCGAAATCACCAAGTTAGGGAATGGCATGGTTTAAAGTGGCTTCTAAGCTCAAGCCTGCGGAAGTGTTATCTGCCACAGCTCATCCTGCAAGTGAGGAATAATATGTTTATCGGAACTATGATTACATACACATAACAACGAATCTAGATGACTCTTACCACATCATCCGTGTTCTGCGTAGCAAGCTGTGCACAAAAGGTCAGCGTATCGTCGTAGAGGCCCGCAGCCAAAATTTAAAACCGAGTATTATACCCAATATCTAGAAGTTGAGCCATACAATCTCGCACAACATATTTTAGCGCACTAAGTAACTAAGCATAAGCGATGCCCGTCTTAGAGATAAGCACCATCTCACCTCCTCGGTTACCCGCCCTAGCTTGAATTCAGAAAGAGACTTGACATTGAGTGTACTATTTGGGAAATAATATGGTTCAACAAGCATGCCTTCAACTCCAAAGTTTGCAAGTGTATCTCTCAACCATTTTGCAGGGTGAATTGTCTACATTTAACAAATTAATATATGCATATGTCAAAACAAAATAATCTATCGATATAGGTGGCTATAAAGCATGTAACTTACTATATATGCTTGGATATGGTGGGAATCTTCGCCCCATCAATGTTGGTTGTAAACCATGATTACGAAACCAATCTTCCGGACTAGGTAGGTTTTCAGGCATGTCTTGAAGAGGTGGGATTTTTTCTTCCTCTTAATTTATGCTGGTTCTAGACTAGTGCCACGTATCCAAAAGGTATCAGGTAAGCTAACAACACAGAAATGAGAAATAGAACGTGTGTTTCAATTATAAATCGAGTTCTATTGCAGCAAATATATAACTGCAACATTTAAATAGTGTTACCCAACTACATTGACCTATCTCATCGACCATCTAATTCTATGCCCCGTTCCACTATGACGGGAACCACATTGTTGTCGAGCGTCATGAGGAAGCTGACAACAGGTTCTACGCCTACTACAGCATTTATGCTGAGATCGCGGCTGAGGACTTCCCCCTAGAGCACTGGAAGGAGGAGTTGGCGAGGGAGGCACTCGGCGCGATCGGGAACGTGTGCTGCATCGACCCCGACTGCTACGACGAGTACGACTACACCTCCATGCGTGCTGTCGTGCGCCTGGACCATGCTCGCGAAATACCTGACAGGCTGCTCGTCCGCAACCACAGTGGCCCCGCCTCCATTGCCAAAATCCGTGTGCTGCGCACCTGGCTTGATGCCAATCCCATGCCCGACTTTAGCAACTACATCTTCAGCACCCAGCCAGCGCTACACACCCCACCCTCCTACCACCCAATAGGCAACCCGCCCACGCAGCTTCCCCATGCTCCGCAGAACCTTGTTGCTTCCATTCTCGAGCTGGATCCTGCAAACCCAACTCCTCCGCTGCGCCCCGTGCGTACCAGGCAGCCCACACCCTACCCTACTGTTCCTACAAGGTTTGCTGCCCCCACCACCCGTACCACTCCACCCCCAGCACCCACCCTAGCTCTCCCATGGTATGGCAGCACTGGCGTCCCTGAGCAAGGAGGAGGAGGTTCCGGAGAGGACGTGGAGATCGAGGTGACTGATGGAGGACAGCACGGTGGGGATGCTGCGCAGGAGGCTGTCATGCCTCCCGTGGGCACGCTGGACATCGAGGCTCCGACCACCTCTCTGCGGGAGCGTCCACCGATGCTGAGCGACTCACCCGCTCCCAGAAGCGCCACGCCCTCAAGAAGCGTGCTAAGGAGACGGCTCACAAGCTGCGCAGGAGCACTCGGCTCCAGGCAAAGGAGGAAGCAAGCTTCGAGCTGCCGGAGGACAAGGCGGCGCGGGTCCAGCGGGCGAAGTTCGACTACTCTGGTGCGTCCCGCCGGCTGCGTCGTGCTATTTCTCGCTCTTACCTTCTTTCTGATCCTTATTACCATCCTTCAGGTGATGAGGACGTCCTTCAGGAGATGGCCGAGGCGTGCGGTACCAGCCTCGAGGGGGAAGGGTCCGGCTCGGGCGCTGCGATGGTGCCTGCTGGTGAAGAATGAAGATCGAGCCAAGATGGTCATGCGACGGCAGCAACGCAGCCTCACAGCAAGCTGCCGCTCGCGAGAAGACCCTGAGAGGAGCCCCATGTATCAGTCCTAGTTGTGTTTGTTTCTGTTTCAGTTTCTCGAGTTGCTTGTGTCAGTCTGTCGTAGATCCTGTCATAGCACCCTGTAAGGTCCCCGGTAGGAGTCGGGAAGCCAAGGTCACTGACCTGAGGAATAATGTACAGTTCCAGGGAGTGGCATGTAGCCACGGCTCTGATGGTGGTGCTGTAACAGTTCCCTTATGAATCAAAAGCTTGTTGCTTGCTGTTGGAATGTCCGTGGTTTGGGAGATAAAGAAAAATGTGATGCAGTGCTCATGGAACTTTTGTCTAATCGTCTTGATCTAATCCTCCTCCAAGAAACTAAACTTTCTGTGCTAACCCCAACCAAACTCTACAGCTTCCTCCCTAGACGTCTTAAAGGTTTTTGCTTCAAACCTTCCAGTGGCACCTCAGGTGGGATTCTCACCGCTTGGGATGACACTCTCTTCAATTTTCTCGGGCAAAGCTGCACTCAGCATACCCTTTCTGTTCACCTCTCGTCCACCGTCACTAATCTCTCCTTCTATATAACCAACGTCTACGCTCCATCAGTGCCCGAATTGAGGCCTGCTTTCCTCGAAGAGCTATCCAACATCGTCCTCCCCCCTGACACGCCTTGGATGCTCAGTGGTGATTTCAACATGATACGGTACGCCCATGAGAAAAACAATGATAACTTCCGGTTTGCTGAGGACGAGTCTTTCAATGATTGGATTAATAGCCAATGCTTAGTCGAGCTGCCTTTGATTGATAGAAATTTTACTTGGAGCAACAAGCGAGCATCCCCAACTCTTGAGCGGCTAGACCGCGTTTTCATTAATTTGACTTGGGACGGGATCCTTCCAAATACTGTCCTGAGCTCGTTCACTCGCTCCACCTCCGACCATGTTCCTCTACGCATCTCTATTGCTACCACAATCCCCCATGCCTCCATTTTTCGATTCGAGAATTACTGGGTCCAGAGTCCTGGCTTCATGCAGACTGTCACTGCTTCTTGGGCGTGCCGGACCGGCAACAGTGCAGCAGTTTTGTCATGTAATATCAAACAGACTCGTATTGCACTTAAGACCTGGAGGAAAAACTTCTCCTGTATCACTCAGCAGGAGAAGGACTGCCGGATTGTCATCAACTTGCTTGATTACGTCGAAGAACGGCGATGCACGCCTTCCAAGCGAGCTACGGCTACGCCATGTAATTGTCCGGCAACTGCAGGCCACCACACAAGCTAAACTCACCCTATGGAGGCAACGCAGCAAAGTCAGATTTGCACTGGAAGGGGATGAAAATACTAGATACTTCCACTCCATTGCTACCCAAAAAGAAGAAAAAAACAAGATTCAGGTTCTCGAGCATAATGGCCAGGAGGTTTTCAACCATGACCAAAAAGCAGCCATTCTTCACTCCTTCTACCAACAACTGGTTGGATCAGCTCGTCAGACCTCTTGGGGCTTCCTGCTTGATGATCTTTATCCTGAAGGGCCCCTAGATCTAGAGTGCCCGGGTACTGCTTTCTCCTTACAAGAGGTTAAAAGGCTATTCAAAATATGCACAACAACGCTAGCCCCGCCCGGATGGCTTTGGCCCTCTTTTCTTCAAAAAAACCTGGCATCTCACTTCTCCCGCCTTTTCCGGCTATTACGTGAATTTTCTTTCGGGCTCGCTGATCTTGAACGCCTGAACCGCTCCTACCTTGTGCTCCTCCCAAAAAAATCGGAGGCGCGTCACGCTTCCGATTTTAGGCCTATTGCTACGCAAAATACAACCATCAAATGCTTGTCTAAAGTCCTCTTTGCCGCCTGCAACCACACATCCCCAGCTGGTGGTCTTGATCGGCCGGCTTCGTTTTGGGTCATTTGCATTGCTGAAAGTTTTGGTTATGCCGAAGCTGCTCCCCTTCGCTGCCACCCGACGGCGAGGCACCCACTATTATTCTCAAGTTGGACTTCCATAAGGCGTTTGATTGTGTCAAGCTGGGACAGCTTGCTACACATTCTACGCCGGGGGTTTTCCTCATAAGCGGTGCTCCCGGATTAAGGATCTCCTTGTCACCGGCAAAAAAATTTGTCCTTCTCAATGGCAAACACAGGGAAGTGGATCAAGTGCCGTAATGGACTACGCCGAGGCGATCCTCGTCCCCTACCTCTTTATCATTGTGGCGGATGTCCTCAAGCGTGCCGCTTCATCACCCCGAGCTGTCCTCCGCCTTAGTCCATCCTCTAGATCCAACTGCTAAATGCCCGATCATCCAATATGCCGACGACACGCTTTATTTTCCTTCGTTCCTCCATGGACGCTGTGTCCCAAGCTAAACAAGTGCTCAAGCTGTTTGAAGAGGTGACTGGGCTATCCATCAATTACCATAAAACCACTTTCCTCCCCCATTTGCCGTCCCAAGTGACACCGCCGCTGTTCTTGCGACCACCTTTGGTACAACCGTCTCCTCCTTCCCTCAAACCTACCTTGGCCTCCCACTTTCCACTCACAAAATTGGTGTTGCCATTTGCATGCCCCTCATCTCCTCCATTGACAAGCATCCTGTCGGGTTGGTCGGCTTCCCTTCTCAACCGTGCCGGCCGTTTAATCCTATCCTTTGCTGTTCTTACCTCCATCCCGTTGCATTACATGTTAGTAATGGAAATACCCAAGACTATTATCCATCTTTGTTGATCGTCGCCGCCGTGCATTCTTCGGGACGGGGAAGACAAATGCCACGGTTCTAAGTGCTTGGTGGCGTGGGAAACGGTGCAGCTAAGCATCGATCAAGGTGGCCTAGGAGTTAAAAATTTGGAGACGCAGAACCACTGTTTGCTGATGAAGTTTGTGGACAAATTTTTTCTAACAGTGATGCCCCTTGGAAGGATTGGCTTCTGCGTGATATTCAATCAACTGATTCCTTTCCCTACTGGTGGGAATGGTTTCATTTCAAGAATTCTGATTGATGAGCTCACAACTCACCGCTCTCTCACCTCTGTCCAAGTGCACAATGGTGCATCTACTTCCTTTTGGTTTGATCATTGGTTGCCCGATGGTCCTCTCTTCCTTTCCCATGCTGCTCTTTTTTCACACACAACCAGGCCCAATGTCTCGGTTCAGTATGTTTTTTCAGACGAGTTTTGATTTGTGCCTACGCCCCGGCTAACCAACGCAGCTAGTACCGAATTAGCTGCGCTACTCTCTTGTTTGCAGGAGGTTCAACTTGATGCCATGCCAGATCAGCGTCTCATGAAACTAACAGGGAAGCGCTACAACACACGCTGATGCTTATCGAGCCCTACATGATACCGCAAGCAGCGATCTACATGGGACTCGAATTTGGGCGACCAAAGTACCAAACAAAGTGAAGCTTTTCGCTTGGCTTTACTTCAAGGACAGGTTAAGTACAAGATCCAACCTCTTCGCCAAGCACATACTGCCACACGCCAACTGTGAGCGCTGCTCCTTGAGCACTGAAGACAGGCACCATACCTTCTTCCAATGCACCCTCAGTTCTGCTGTCGGGACGAAGATTGGGCTAGATGGAGTGGCCTCCCTCGACGACGCGTCGACTTATGGAATGCCAGGGTACCTCCTTGTGTTGATGCCTCAATATGGCCGTTTGTCCTCCTAACCATCTTATGGCGACTCTGGGATGCGAGGAATGGAGTAATTTTCAGAAACGAGACCCACTCTTCCAGATCGGTCATTACAAGAATCAGCGATGATCTGCTAGTTTGGCTAAAAAGAGACTGAACGAAGCCTCAGCTGTCAGGCTAGATGGTTGGCGTTTGTATCTTCTTTCATGTAATAGTACTGCTTAATGCAGCGGTGTACTGTCCTCTCAACTTTCGCGTTTCTTAAATTTGAATGAAAAGGTTTAGGTGGGGAAGCTCTCCCCACCGTTTGCTTTCAAAAAAATCTAATTCTATGCCTAATTATTGCAGTTGCATTAATGGCTGCTCAAGGACAGCCTCATCCAAAGTCCAAACACCACCACCAAGAGACTGATAATTCACATTCTTCCAATAACCTGTCTTAGCACCACATGCTCAAAACAACAATGCCGCGATACAATAGTGATAATATCCTCCACACCTGCTGGCACTACCTGCCTAAGTTGGGGGATTGGTGGAACAAGGCTTCAGTACTCGATATTGTTCGGCACTCAGAGCATCTCCAATTATTAATTCCACATCTTCTAAAACTCTATATACTATATAGGTGATCTGCTATTATTATTAATGTATACGTTTTTCGTATTCTCTCCTGACACATTGTCAATAACTTTAGAGTGGATGGGGGCGAGAGGATGGATCTCTGACATTTGAGAGAGAAGGGGTAGATTTAAGTAACTATCGTACGTATTGCGAATTCGATGAGCAATCTTTTTGGAGCGACACAGTACCTTATAGACCTCGGTTTAGTATAGTTTGGATTTTGGTGTTTGAATGACCAACATGATTAAATGGACGAGGCGATGTGGTGATCCGAAGATCAACACCTCAAGCAAACCCTTAGAAGCTCATTGGAAGACTCCTAAGATCAAGCAAAGTCCAAGCATGAAGAAGGATCCAAGCCAGACGCGAAGAACACAAAGAAACAAGTTGAAAGGAGGATTTTCGGCTCCACTGGACGCAGGCAAATGCGGCCAGCCGCAACCTCATGCATGCATAGTGCTTAGTGATATATTTGGTGATTAGCGAACGTGCGAGTCAAAGATGCCGCGGCAAATACGGCCCGCCCGCAACCTCATTACACGACAAGAAAAACACAATCCATTAGATAACACTAAAGCGAAATAGGAGTAATGCTGAGTCAAAGATGCTGAGCACAACAGTTATAACACGTAATGACTAATGTTAGTAACGAGTAACTTTCAATTGTGGTTCTTGGTCTGACTAAACCTTAACTGCACTAGCAGTGATATTATATTCATGTCAACCTTGAATCGTGGTTTCCTGACATCAGTTAGTACATGTATACGGCTGCTACGGCGTAGACAACAACATAAAGATTTATATAAGACGAACGGTTAAAGTAAAGTCGATCATTATTTGAATAAAGTATATGGCTGCTATGATAGACAACAACCTCGGTTGCTACATGTCAATCTTTTTTTTGTAAATAATTATATAAATGAGTCATTATTAAAGTATAGTATGTCTAATGAATAAGTTCTAACAAAATAGATAATATTTATATAAAAATTTGAATAAGATGAATGGTGTAAACAAGATGCGTATAAGTAAAAAAAAAATCCACATAATTAACTTTTCCCTAATCTTATTCAAATTTTGAATATACTAGTTGTGTTTTTATACTCTTCTTAGGTATTTTCCTTTCCAACGACTTGTATGAAATTATTATTTTTTCCCCTTATTATTGTGTATATTCATTAACTGTGTAATAGCAGACTTTTAATCAGGATGCTAGGTTCTGTTTGTTTCAACTTGCCACAGTTAGTGGCCACGACAGAAAGCAAAAACAATATTCAACTAGTTGCTTAATAAAGCACTAAGACACCCAACTCTCAACTTATTGTGAAGTATAACCTTAGGGCATGTACAACCCGATATATATATGTCGTCTCTCTATGGCGGTATTTTTGCGAAAAAGAATACATGCACAACATTAAATAGCTTCGCACGATCGGATCATCTGTCTTTTGAGTTATATGAGTTGTCTTCGTGATCTGTCGTATGATAAATTCGAGGTTCTGCAGACCACCCGCCGTCTGCGGGTTGTACATGCCCTAAGGAACTGCCAACATCCTTATCTACATTGGAAAAAAAAATGATTGGATTGACTTCTTAACATGTTCATAAAGTAGGAATGCTTGAAAGTACTTAAGTCCACTTGAACGATTTGAGATCTACCCCTGAACGTACCAGAATGTCTAATCCACAAATTACATATTTTTTTATGGCTGCTACCGTTGGGTGACATCCATCAATACTTCAATAGCCATGTACTCTAATGACGTTAGCAATTAACTATTAAACCGGTGATAAACTCTTTTAAATTCTCGCCGGACAAAGACTAGGCATGCTCATTCTTGCAGCATTGTCAAATATCACAAAGTGAATAGCGATAAACTAGGGGAAAAAGTCTATATAACCCCCTGACCTATGTATGGTGTTACACAAAATCCCCGGACCTATAAGCCGGTTTTTCTGCCCCTTCAACTTTTAAAACCGGTCAAATAACCCCCTGGGGCGGTTTTGGATGAGTGGTTTTGCACACGTGGCACTTCATTCTCCCATGTGGCAGTCCAAATTGGCGCAACCTCTCCCTCTACACCTGTCTTCTCTCACCGACATGTGGTGCCCACCTGTCATCTTCTATCACCAGCCAGATCTCAACCATATCTTCCACTTGCATGGCCACCCGGCTCCCGGAGCTCAAGCCCTAAACAATCACTTTTCGTCCCAGGCTACACACGGGACAGGTGGGATGATGGCCCTGCCGCCCTCTGCCGCGGGCGAGCTCTGGCTTTGCTGCATGGTGCATGTTAGTAATCTTTGCGTAAACCATAGTTTAGAACACTGCATGACATGTTTAGTTTTAGCTCAATGCATGCACCTGAGCGCCAAACTTGTGGTGGCCGGGTGCGTAGGAGGTAGTGGCCGAGCTTCACTGGCCGTGAACCTGGACATGCAGCCATGGCCGGCGGGTGCGGCACATGGGGATGAACGTGCGCACATCTCGCACTCGTGGGCGCCGTGGACTGCACTGCTCCGCTTTGTATTCCAATAAATAGATCAATACAATCTCAGAAAAGCTGCGCTTCTGGCAGCACCAAAGGTCCAAAACACTCGTGTCAACTTTGTGTTGAGTTTCTGTGTTCGTGGCCACCGTTTCGGCGTTCGCGATCACCCCTGCCGTTCTCGTCCATCACCGCCGGCGTACACTGCCGCCTAGGGACTAACAGTGCATACACCCGATCGAGGTAGGCCCGAATGAAGTAAAAGCGCAGGTCCATCGACACACACCCGATCGAGGTCGAGGCCCGACCGATCGATCCGACAGGTCCGCTGGGCGGACGGTCGCCACCAGCCCCACACGCTGAAGCCGCCGGGATGGTGTGGGCGACAAACACCTACGCATGCTCTGGGGGCTCGTTCGACTCTCCGAACAAGTGCGGTCCGGTACCCGGTCGGTGTGGGTGCGTGCTTTCGGCGACCGCGAGCCTGTACTACGCGTCTTGTATGAACGGCGCCGCCGCCTCTACGGCTCTACCTGCTGCTGCACGGGGAGTTAGGAGTGCGACCGGACCCAGTCCACTCGGACGGCCAACGGGGGCGACAAGCAAAGCATGACCACCGTGCCACGCGCACGCTGCCTCCACTGCCGACGGAACGGTATAGCGATGCATATGAATTGAGATGTGGAGGTGGAAGATGACAGGTGGGGACCACATGTCGGTGAGAGAAGGCAAGTGTAGAGGAAGAGGTTGTGCCAAAGCGAAAAGCAGAAAAAAAAAAGTGCTTTGCGAGTGCCTAAACGAAAAAAAAAAAAAAAATACTCGGCAAAGATGTATTTTGCCGAGTGTTTTTTCTCGCACACGCATCTTTGCTGAAAGAAAAAAATGTTGAGTCAAAGATGGCACACAGTAGCTAAATGTTGTGGTGGAGGAGAGAAGAGAGGACAAGAGAAACAAGTTGTAAACTTACAGCTAGCTTGGGCACAAGAACCAAGACTATTTGTGAGACGGGTGGGCTGTAAAAATGTTGTAAGGGACCTTACAGTCGACTTGCTGGCTGTATTATTAGCCTAGCTTGCTCAACAAGCAAATACAATCCAAAACACTACAACGAAATAGGAGTAATGTTGAGTCAAAGATGCTGAACACAGCAGTTATAATATCTGATGGCTATTGTGCGCAATGAGTATGTAAGTTTCAATTGTCGTTTCTTGGTCTGACTAAACCACTAGCAGTGATATTATATTCATGTCAACCTTGAATCGCGATTTCCTGACCTCAGTTGGTACATGTTTACGGCTGTTACAGTGTTGACAACAACATAAAAATTTATATAAGACGAACGGTTAAAGTATAGTCAATATTTGAATAAATGTTTGTTGATGCCAGATGTACCGCCGCATTAAGGCAACCTTTGAATTGTGGTTTCTTGGTCTGACTAAACCTTGACTGGTTACTAGCAGTGATATTATATCCATGTCAACCTTGAATTGTGGTTTCCTGACATCAGTTGTTAGTAAATATATACGGCTGCTACGGTAGACAACAACCTTCCCAAAATAAGCAAACTTGTTTTTCTCACCCTGGGATATTTACATTATTATTTGTTTATGATTATGACGCCATGAATATGATCGAGCAGGATGGTGGCTTGTAGCTCTCAGACTTATTTAACTTGTGATTTCTCATATTGTAGGTCTCTCAGGGTAGGTCGACGTGGTCGTGCGTCAATAAATAATGCATGGCGGTGGTGTGGTGTGGTGTGGTCCGGTGGACGAAACGAGAGCGGGAGATGACAGCAGAGCAGGCGCAGTTGGAGTCCGGACTGTCCGGTTGGCCGGCCGGCGACCAGTCCGGGCTTGGTGGTAGTAATACTTGTGGCACAGTGAGTTGGTATGCTTGGACACGCTGCTCCAGGTCCACCCGCTCGTGGAGAATTTTTACAATTTAATCTTCTTTCAATAAATATTTCAATATTAACCATCCTAGAATTTTTTTCATCAGATAGCCCTTTTGGTCGCGCCACATGCATGCGTTAAGCGTGACCAAATAACATAGTCGTGCCACATGCGTTGGTAGCGACAAGACAAGGCACATTCGGCGACATTTTTGGCGTGGAAAAGCTTGTTGCGCCACCCCCATTGGCATGACGGTATTGTTTTGTCGCGCCAACAAGAGTGGCATAACAAGACTGAAATTTCAAAAATCATAACTTTTTCGATACGACGTCGGATGAAGATAAGTTTTACATTGTAGACCTTGATGAGATCTTCAACTTTCTAGTTTTGAGTGTTTTCATTTGACAACGTTAACACTACTACATAAATGATTTTGCACGATGTTTCCAAATGATTTTCCGTGGCGGACATTTGGAAAACCGCCACGGAAAAATGGCTTGATTTACCATGACGGTCTTTTTTAATTAACCGTGGCGGTTTTTTTAAAAAAAAACCATCATGGTAAATGAGGTCTAGCCCAATAAGCAAACCCTAGCGAGCGGGCCCATTGTGGCGCAACATCTACTTCCCAAGATATAACGAGCCAAACCCTAACCCACTACCCTCACTCCCCCCACCTCTTCTTTCTCTCTCAACTCTCCATCCGCCGACAGACTTTCTCTCGGATGCGACTTGGTGGGGCTCTGGCGCGCCCGGCGGCCGGCATCGGGGGCGCTGGGGCGCGACTCGCGGCGACCAGCGGGGCTTGGCGCCCGACGGCGGGGCGCCGGCGCAGCTCATTGCGGGTGCGAGGGCGGAGGCCCGGTGGCGATCGCGGCGCGAGGACGGAGGGCCCGACGGCGCATCTCGGGCGAGGGTGGAGATCCTCTCCCGGCGGGATCCCCTCCCGTGGTTCCCGGGCGGCGGAGCATGGATCTCAGCGGCGGCGGTCACGACGCGGCGGCTTTCCTCCCGGCCGCGGGCCCCGGGGCTCGGCGGAACGGAACGCGGCGCCTCGCGGAGGCCACGGCGGACGCACGGTCGGCGGCGGCAACAGATCTCCTCCCTAGACGATAGCGGCGGCGGTGGGCCCTAGAGACGGCGGGCGGCGGGCGGATTTCGGCCGGTGGCGGCCGCCGACCATCTGGTCCCGTTTGGGCCTGGATCCGAAGTTGTTCTTTTTTTTTTTGATAAATTAACCGTGGCGGTTTTCCCGTGGCCCAAAAACCGCCACGGAAAATCGATCTATTTTCCGTGACCCCTACGTGGCGGTTGCAAAAACCACCACGGAAATTCAAAAAAACCACGCAAAAATCAAGCGAGTAGTAGTGTAAGGTGCTCAAAAAATTATATAAATGTTCAGCGCCATAATAATCTCCTAACTCTCCCAGTCGTATTAGAAAATTAATATCCTTTTTTGTGTGTTGTCGATGAAGATATTTTTATACCAAAACTGTAGCACTCAAAAATGTCTAGATGCTTGTGGTTTTGAGTTTTTACAATTGAAGTTGTTAAGATGTCGAAAAAAATAGTATAAAGCCTCAATTTCATATTAAGTTCTTTGAAACTTTATGTTATTGTTTCGAGCATCATTACGATATTAAATGTAAAGACTCAAAACTACAAACATGTATATCACTTTAAGTGTTACAATTTGGGTATAAGGGAGTGTACACTTCACGAAAAAGTGATCCCAAAAAGTGCTACAAAGTGTTTGTCGCATCGAATCTTTTATCGCATGCATGAGACATTAAATATAGGTAAACAAAAATAAATTACATAGTTTAGCGAGTAAAAGTACGAGACAAATCATTTGAGCCTATTTAGTCTATGATAGGATAATAATTATCAAATACAAACGAAAAAAGTGCTACAAGTAGCGAACCCAAAATATTTCACCAACTAAACACCCCTAAGAAATGTCTTGATTTGATAGCATATAAAAAGATATTAATAATTTTCTAATACGACAAGCAGAGGTACGCGGTTATTATTGTGCTGAACTTTTTTATATAATTTATTTAAGCACCTTAGCTTTATCAAATAAAAGAACTTTGACCTAGAAAGCTGTAGATATCATCGAGGGCTACAATTTTCATATAAAGTCAACTTCATCCAATGTCATATCAAAGAGTTATGATTTTTCAAAATTACGGTGTTATCACGCCATTCCCGATGGCGCGATAGGACAATATTGTCACGCCAACGGGAGTGGTGTGACAAGCTTTTTCACGTCAAAAACGTTGTCGAATGTATCGTATCTTGCCGCGCCAATGCATATGGCACGACTATGTAATTTGGTTGCGCCATCGGAGTTGGTGCGACCAAAGAGGCTAAGTCGTGCAAATAATTTTTCAGAGCGGTTATTTTCAAAATATTGTTTAAAAAAGGTTAAAATAATAAAAACGCTCATGCATCGAGGGCCGGCGATGGTGCCTGCCTGCCCTGCACGGCTAGACCTTGCACAATCTTGGTCCGTCAGTCTGCGCCTCCCTCTGTGATTTGAATCTGCCGCAGGACGCTGTAAATTAACCTGCAGTGGACTTACACAATCCTGGCACTAGCTACACTTGGCTAAGTTGGACAATTGGAACATGGTTCGGGTACTCGATATTATTTGGTACTTAGAGCATCTCCCATTAACCCATATCTCCTAAAACTCTATATAAGTGCGGGGCTGTTTGGTTTAGAGACTTTTTAGTCCTTGGGACTAAAAATCTCTTTTAGTCCCTACCAAAACCAAACGGGGAGGGACGTTTTGAGACTTTTCCTCTATTAGTCCCTAAAAAGACTCTCTTGGAGGGACTTTTTTTTTTATTAGTCCCTAGGTCTAAAAAAAGTTTAGTCACTAGGAACCAAACAACACCTGATCTACTATTATTATTAGTAATGTACACATTTTTCTTTTTCTCTCCCAAAATATTATTATCAATACATTCCTTCAAAGTGAGAGGGAGATGGATCTCCTACATTTAAGAGAGAGGCATTATATTTTAAGTAACTACTTTAGGTATTAGGGATAGGATGAGTTATCTTTTGGAGCAAAACAATACCTTATATTGCATATATTTGGTATTGAGGACGGATATAAACAATCTGTTGTAGATGCTCTCAGTGTACCATATAGTAGCACCATCTACACGGCAGACCAAAAAAGGCTTGAAATGTGATAAATACTTTCACATTGTTCACTATTTCTGCTTTTCTTAAGAGATCATATCATTGGCATGACTAATTTAGAGCTTCCACATTAACAATTACATGCTGTATACATATCTTCATACAACAAGCAACCATACACATATTTTATCATACAACCAACAAAGAGAACATACATATGCATACATATAATTCGAACATAAAGACACATCTTTATGAGTTAGGTCCCTGTTTCACCGGTTCAGGCAACAATCTTAATCCCAGACGTCCGAAACCAGACACATAAGATTGATGGCATGCTGAGGCTGAAACCAAACAGGCCCTAGATGCTAGGAAGCTGACGCCTCCTGTAGCTAACCATTAATTTCCCTTTAACTGGCATCGTGAACGTGGTTCTGTCCGCATCAGGAAAAGGAGACTCTAATTTGATCTCAAAATTCCGCAGCAAGTGGCTCAACACCGCCTTAATCTGGAGGTAAGCATAAGCCTGACCTAGACAAGCATGTCTTCCACCACCAAATGCTGTGTAAGAGAACTTTCCACCAACTTTGTCCTCCTCTCTTCCAGGGCCAAACCTGCTTGGGTCATATACATTAGGATTCTTATAAATATGAGGTATGCTACCATTGAGGATTGTTGGGCTAACTATTGTATGTCCTCCTGGAATCTCATACTCGATTCCATCACTTGTCTGCACAGTGAATGATTTATGTGCCTTCCGTATACTCAGTGGTGGAACAGGGTGCAAACGTACCCCCTCCTTGATGCAGTTGTGTAGGATGTCCATTTCAAGGAACACATTGTAGTCTAGGTAAAACCCATGTTTCTCAATGATTTGTTTTTGCTCCTCAACGGCAGCCATAGACCACCTTACATTGTCGAGTAGGAGAGCTGCGGTCCATGTGGTAGTAGTGTAGCTTGAGTGTAGTCCAGACAAGACCATGAATATGATTAGCCCCACAACCTCTTCATTGGTCGTCGGCCGACCACCATCTTTGTACTTGGAGTCTGTCAGGATTTGCAGCACATCATCCTCTACATGGTTTGAGCCTCTTCGTGATTGCACAATCTTGGTAAGTATTTTGGATAGCTCGGGCACGCGCCTTGTCACGTCGTCGGTTGGATGGAAGTGGGGCATATGGGAATAACACGCTAGTTAGGCTCGTGGCATTATCAAAAAGTTGATAGAACAAAGTCCATGTCTCTCCCAGCATCTGCTGCCGGAACTCCTTCCCCACCAGGCATCTAGCGGTGACTGCCATGAGTACATGCCGGATCTCTTGTTTTAAATCAATAATGCCATGTTGCTCCCATTTTGCAAAGTAGTCCTGCAGAAAAAGAGTAGAATATAAATAAGTTACACGTTTCTCATTTCTTTTGGAAACAGCTGTGAAATCCTATGTGTGGGTTTCGTTTACTAAAATAACATTAGATAAATTGAAAATTGTTTTTGATTGGCAGAAAGTTTGAGGATAATTTTAAAGAAAAAGTATACTTCCTCATCAGTACCTAAAACGGTACACCTCTTTTTTAGAAGTCCATCAAATTTAAGTTTGACAAGGTTTTATATTTAAAATATGATCAACATCCATATTTTAAGATAGGTTTGGTATAAAAAATATATTGTGTAACCAATATAATGGTATTATTTGATATCATAACTATAAATAATATTTAATATGTTTGGCCAAATTTGAGAATTGCCTATTTCTCATAAAGTAGGTTTTTAGTTTTCATTGGCCTATGCTATGGCACTCTAGGAAAGATCTTTTTTACTTTCATGGCTCGAATCAACTATTTCATGGTTCATTACATGGTTTTGTACCAAAAAATTTCTTGGTATCGATGATTACATCCTAGTCATGAGAAAAATGAGGTGTATAAAAGATATAGGCATTACCTCAACTTCTTGAACCATGGGAGTAACGATGCTCCTCAACTTTCCTGATTTTAGGGCATCTTTCATGAACCCAGTAAGCCAATAATGTGTTGTGGTATCGAGTCCAAAGGTCTCTTTCCCAAGTATTGGCTCAAAAACTGTATGGCAGGACTAACACCAATCTCGGAAGGCATCCCTTCAAAAATGACCAGAGACTTCTGCTCCGACCAGAAATGTTGCCTTCAGTCCAAAGATACTTACTGTGAACACGCTTCCTAACTTGGTATATTGATCATGGATCATCTCGTGGAAGCCCTTAGTGAGAAATGCATGTAGAAGTCCAACGATGGAACCATTATGAGCCACAGGTGGAGGCAATCTGTCGCACACTGGAGCAGGCATGTTTCTTCCAATTACAGCCTTGGTGATTACTCCAATTATCAGAACAATAGCTAATGCGAGCCACACAGCACCGTTTGTGACATCCATATCCATAATGCAATACGGTACAACAAAAACACCGAGATTAATGGCGAGTTATCTTATCAAACGAACTTCAGCAACAAATAATGGCCTTACATGCAAAAGAAACCACTATTACAGACAAAGTTAGAGACAACTAAAATCGATCTGTGGAGGCAGCTGTCTCATCCACCTGTGTTTGTGTCTTTAGAAATCGTCAAGTTCTAGAGGTGGCTAGCTATGAAGCTGCCACTACTACACAACATGGATATTGTAACACTTTCTTGTAACATATTCATCAATGTGTTACAATGAAATCTCACAGTAACACAAAATAGAGTGTTCTGAGACTTCGGTTGTAACACAAAACACTTTTTTTCATAAAAATGTGTTTCTTGACAATAATTTTAGTAACACAAAATTAGTGTTACAAGCAAAATGTTATAATAGAGCACTATTTTGTAACACATAAATGGAACATATAAAGTATGTTACAAATATACGCCATGTAGTAACAGAAAATAATGTTACAATACAAGTGTTACAAAAGATTTGTAGAGCAATTGTCCGGTAGACTCTTCACTTCGCCCACACTCGTGCGCACATGTTCCCTCACGGTGGATACAGATGTCTTGAATCCCGCTCCCTGCTCGCTTGCTTTCCCTAGCACGAAAAAATTGCTATCTGGGACTGTAATTGTCACACTCCGTGGTTTTGGGACTCTAATCGTTAACTTAAAAAAAAATAGACCTCAAAATGTTGGACACTTGATTTTGTTGCCATAATGTATATTGTGTCCCTTTTTAGTATCCTCCATGTATTTGGCACATGACATGGGATCGCAAACGAGCAGGCTGACTGATCAGCACAATTGAGCTTAAAATTATGGAACAATAAGCAAATAAAATAATTTAATATTGAACACGATAGAAATTACGGGCATAAAAATTCTTGGCATGACACAATAATAAGCTCAATAATCGTGAGTTCAGCTCACAAATCCATGAATTGTCCTAAACATGTTTATCTCATGAAACCATAATTTTGTTCCAAAGGAGTTCCATCACATATCAAATAAAAAATTATAAATACATCTCATCACGGATAAAATCATTCATCCGATATGTAGCCTTTGCTTTGGTGTCATCTGTTTTTTGGTGCAGATGTAGTAGACATCCTCATAGGACTAAGTTTGTGAAGAGTTGCTCTCCTTACAGGAATGCAAGCTAGCTGCAAAAAAGTATGGTAAAACAATTAAATTTATGATAAGGCTTATCGCATGGTAAATGTGTTAATTTTCATTACCTTCTAGGGACCCTTGGTGGACCACTGAATAAATGAGCATGCACTTCAAGAGTCAGGTGCTGCACGACATGAACTAAGATTGGTCATTCAATTCATTGCCACTAGCATCTGCAACAATTAAATTACTTTTACTGTACTAGAAATGTCTGATATGGTTCAGAAGACTTTACCTATGACCCAAGTGTATGATCTAGTAATGAATTTAACATGTATTTATATTCCTGTACACACCCCTACTACCCTGCAAATTGCGTTGCGACGGAAGAACATCCTCAGACCGAGACTCCAGTTGTGCGAATTTCTATATTGTCGGAATTAATCTAATGTCTACAATAAATTTCAGAAAATCTTAACTTGGCTGAAGGACAAAGGAACTAAAGCAGGAACCTACAGTACCCACATAATCCATGTAAGATGGAAATTACAAATACTTAATAGCATTCAGGTGTTCCACATATAGGCTGATGGTTTGAGAATGATAACCCAAGACTGGAGTTACATCACAGAATTTAATCAATTTATTATTAGGGACAATTTATAGAACTATGAGCATCAAGTTGTTAACAAAATTCAGTGGTAGTTCATGGACTCATCAGCCGTCAACACTGAGCTTAAGCTCTGCTCTGAAAGGAGCATGGTAAAGCTCAGTGCACTAATGCATTGCCCAACCCAGTGCTTTATAACTGATGACAAATGTTGCACGGTCATGGATATGATTACCTCTGGAACACACAAGCATGGTTAATCTATCACCCGTTGAAGGAAAAAAAAAAGTAAAACAATCACGAGGGGTCGGATTCAGGTCGGATTCCATGAATGCATCCAAAAACGTGGATAGAAAAATTGCCACATCTGATCCTCGTCTAGAGGAGACGGACGAACCTGCTGGTCAGCCCAGATTTTGTTGCCGTCGTTGCCTTCACAGGAGTGGAAGGACGCGTAGAGGATGTCTCTGGCCCGTTGTTTTCGGCCGCGTCCGCGGAGGTGTCGAAGGCAAGCGGGTCTGGGCGATGGCAGCACTCCACGGCGGCGTCGAAGGAGAGCGATCTAGGCGATGGGGAGCACCATGCGGCGGCAGCGGCGGCGGCGGCGAGATGGAGAGCAGGAAACGCAGGGGCGGGCGGCTGATGGAGCAGGGCATCTGGGTGTGCGAATTGGGCGAGGGAGTTGGGTGCGCCACGGGGTGCGTGTCGTGCATAGCGCCGGTGTAATCTTGCTAATCTTTCCTGATGTCAGCATATAAAGATGACGTCGTATACCACATTTTCCTTTGTAAAATAAAAATCTAAAATACACTACAAATACCGGCCGCCAGCAATGGTCACGGTCCATACTGTACCTTATCTCTTCCACCACTTTCGGTCTACAATCCGTATTGAGGTCTTGTATCATTTCTTAAAATATTATTTCCATCATAAATGGTTATGCTACATCAAGAAAAATGTTTTTAAGTGCATAATTATTTATAAAAATCCACGTTGAATTTTATTTTTAATCCCTCAAATTTAAAATGTATAGATTTTTATACGAAACTTTGTTTTCATCCGATCTGGTTACATCATATCTTTTGGATATAATAGATGTCTATGCGGCCCAAAATTTTAGCCTGACAAGGGCATGGCCCGACCTGGTGATGTGCGGGTTAGGCTGGCCAAGTCCCATCGGTCATGCGCCGCCACGCGGCGCTTCCTCTTCGCGAGGGCGGGCGCCGCCCTCCGTGATGGGTGTGTAGTCTCGCCCCGTCGTCGGTAAAGTTTATGTAGATTTTTTTTGACCAAATCTACATACTATGTAGATTTTTTTGACCAAGTCTACATATTATTACAGTTTATTACATGGTAATTCGATAAATAATTCTAATAATATCTAAATCAAGTAGGATAATTCCCTAAACTGACACAACAACATATTTTAGTTCCATAAGCATGCCAAAAAGTTTCAAGCCATTTCAATGAAGTGAGACTACACACCCATCACAAATAGTTACATCTCTCACAAAAACCCATTGTCAATGGAGGCAACATGACCTTCTTTGAACAATGTGTAACGCTACTTTTGTCGAAACCTCATGAATTTTTTTGGGTGATCGTACTTGAAAATCATGAAGTCCTATAAGTTTGTTGATTTTTTGACCAAGTCTACATATTATTACTGAGTTTATTAAGTGATAATTCAATAAATAATTGTAATAATATCTAAATCAAGTCAAAAATTCCGTAAATTGACACAACATCATGTTTTGGGCCCATAAGCATGCCATAAAAGTTTCAAGCCATTTCAATGAAGTGAGATTACACACCCATCACAAATAGTTGCATCTCTCGTAAAGTCCCATTGTCAATGGAGGCAACATGACCATCTGTGAACAATGTGTAACGCTACTTTCTTTGAAACCTCATAAATTTTTTTTTTTTTTGAGTGATCGTACATGAAAATCATGACGTCCTGTAAGTTTGTAGATTTTTGACCAAGTCTACATATTACTACAATTTATTACGTGGTAATTTGACAAATAATTCTAATAATATTTAAATAAAGTCGGTTAATTCCATAAATTGACACAACATCATGTTTTCGGTCCATAAGCATGTCATAAAAGTTTCAAGCCATTTTAATGAAGTGAGACTACACACCTATCAGAAATAGTTGCATCTCTCACAAAGTCCCATTGCCAATGGAGGCAACATGACCATATGTGAACAATGTGGAACACTACTTTGCCGAAACCTTATGAATTTTTTTGAGTGATCGTATATGAAAATCATGATGTCCTGTAGGTTTGTAGATTTTTTTGACCTAGTCTACATATTATTACAATTTATTACATGGTAATTCAACAAATAATTGTAATAATATCTAAATCAAGTCGAGAAAATTCCGTAAATTGACACAATATCATGTTTTAGGTCCATAATCATGCGATTAAAGTTTCAAGCCATTTTAATGAAGTAAGACTACACACCCATCACAAATAATTGCATCTCTCACAAAGTCACGTTATCAATGGAGCAAGACCATCCGTTAACAATGTGCAACATGAGATCGGGTGGGTGGACGCCGAAGCGCACCGGGTATGCGGCCGACATGAGACAGGCGAAGTGGCAAGGAGCACCGGGGTGCGAGTGGTGAACGCAGCAGCACGTGTTGCGTAAGTGGGCCGCCCAATAATTAGCGCAGCGCCCAGCACATCGACATGAAAATTACCTCGGATGGACAAACTATCAAAAGCGAAAATTATAGATCATGAAAAGTTATGCAGCTGAGCTTTGTATTTGACAATACTTTCATTTGATTTTTTACAATCCCAAATACTCGTATCAAGAAACTATTTCCAATATACATGTCACTACTCATAATATAATTTTTACATAGCCAAATTTATTAGTATTTTTTAGACACAAGGATGTCATCAACCTTTTTAACTACTCGTACTGAATATAGCCAAAAATTGATTCTAATAAAGAATGCATTAGTTTTCCAGAAAAATTTTTGGGGAAAATATTTCCCACCAAAAATTTCCCTCCTAACATACATCTGCAGCCAAAACACTCCGCTCTCTGTGACTCGGTCATACCCAATAATCGGATCTATTCCCACGGACTGATTAACTGACTCTGGCTCCAAGACCGGCGGCGCTTGGGGCTTAACGGAACGGAGGCGGCTTAAGCGGCCAACACGCCGGTCGAGCTAGCTCGTCGTGTTACCGATCCATGCGGAGAGGACCGACCCGCGGTAGGTGATCCATGCTCTTGGCGTCCGCACTAGTACCTAAACACTTATTGGTGGCGGGCAAAATATGTTTTTGGTGGCGGCAAGTGTGCCCGTCACCAAGTAAAGGTCACGTAGAAAATAAATTTTTACCATCGGACGGGCGAGTGCCCGCCACGCTTATTCAAGATTGCGTGGCGGGCGAGTTACATGTGCCGCCCACGGTTAACAATTTCAAAAAAAAAAAAACAGAAACCCTAGATAGGCCCGCCGAGCCCATCCATAGGCCCGCCGAGCCCATCTAGGGTTAGGATCCGCCGAGTGGATCCGGCCGGCGCCCGCCACCTGCTCCGCCGCCTTTCGTCACCTCCGCCGGAGGCCACGCCCGATCCGCCGCCCGTCGGGAGGACCCCCGCGCCCCGGATCCGCCGCCGGGGGGGAGGCCACGCCCGACGCGCCGGGCCGGAGGAGCACCGCGGCCGGATCCGCCGCCGGGAGGGAGGCCACGCCCCGGATGCGCCGCCGGGAGGAGCACCACGGCGGATCCGCCGGGAGGGAGGCCACGCCGATCGCGCCGCCGGGAGGAGCACCGCGCCGGATCCGCCGGTTGGGAGGACCGCCACGCCCGGATGCGCGCCGGGAGGGTCGCGCCGCCGGATGCGCCGCCGGGAGGACCACGCCGGATCCGCCGCCGGAGGACCGCCACGCCCGATCCGCCGCCGGGAGGGTCGCGCCGCCCGGATGCGCCGCCGGAGGAGCACCGTGGCCACCACACATCACCACCGGAGAGGGAGCGGAGAGAGGAGGGATGGGTGGGGTTGGTGGGAGAGGGCGCCGCCATGGGAGGGGGAGGAGGAAGGACGGGGTGCGAGAGGGAGAGGAGGGGAAGGGCGCCGTCCTCGCGAGATGAGGAGAAGGAGAGAGCGCGGGCGTGGAAAGGTGAGGGCCTAATGTGATGAGGAGACCGAGAAGGAAACCCTAACTTGTCATATATATAGTCGAAGATTGAAATCGGGCCTTGTTGGGCCTGGGCCTAGGCTTTACCGCGGACGGTCGCCGAGGATGCCCGCCACGGAAAATTTATTTTGCGTGGCGGGCACCTTTAACAAATCCGCCACGCAAAAAGATTTTATTTTTGCGTGGCGCGTCAGCAAAGTGCCCGCCACGTAAAAAATCTTTTCCGTGGACGCAAAAAAAACGTCCGTCACGTAAAAGAAAAAACCGGGCGTGGCAGGGGTATTTTCCGTGACGGGCAAAAAGTGCCCGCCACGGAAAAGATTTTGCAAGTGCTCGCAAAATCATTTCGTTACTAGTGCGGATCAGTTCGTCCCTGCCGGGATTGCTAGGTACGCACTCATCGCTGCTCGTCTCTTTCTTCATCTCCTCTGTTCGTTCCCTTTCTTTCTCGACGCATGCCGCCTACCAGATGTCCGATGCCGATGTGCTTGCCTGCCTGCCGGCCACCTAAGGGCATGTTCAGCGCCTAGTTGAAAGCCGTCTATTTCATGCTCACATGTCATGTCGCCCGGAGGAGGACAGCATGCCGCAGGGAGAAGCAAGCCTCGCGCAAGGCACGGGAACGGGATCCCAATCGCGCACATGGCAGGACGGCCGCGGGCTTGGTGGCTGCCGCGCCGCGTGCTCCCCTGATCGGGCGGCTGTGCGATCCGCTCCCTTGGCCCGGCGGGCGTCCTTGTCCCCTTCAGCAGCGCACCGAGGTGCCATGCACTCCTCTGGCCTGGCGGCCATTGCATTCAGTGGCGCCTGCCTGAATTTTCTCTGAAACAGCATGTCTGAATTTTTCTAAAATAGCATGCCTGAATTTTCTCTGACAGCATGCCTGAATTTTGCTCGTTCACATCTGAATCAGTTTCATTTGAAGCTAGCTACTATAATGAAACAATAGAGTATGCTACTATGAGTATGGACAGTGTGATCTTTTTTCAGTTCTGTTTTTGCAGTCATTTTTACAATGAAACAACATGCCTGAATTTTCTGCGGAAGGTTGGCGCAGATCCAAAACTCTCTTGATTTGATGTGTAAATAGTTAGATCAGTCATAACAACTTTTGTTCATGGTCTAAAGATCTACGATTGTTGCTTAAGAATACACATCAAATTCTAAACAAATAACTAGAAACATGGCCTAGAAGTTTGGAACGACCATATGGGCGTCATTACAGAATTGTTGCCTGTTGGCTGTATTCTAGCTTGTTGCCTATTGCAAATTTCTCAGTACAGAATTGTTGGTCAATACTTCTGTACATGTTGTCTGTTTAATCGTTATGGGCTGTGAACTTATTTATCCTTATGGTACTTTTAGTCTAACTGTTACTATTCTGTTATCTTTATTCTAATTTTCTACTACTGCTATATTTATTTAGATTGAGCAACCATGGCGGTGGATAATTGGACCATAAATCTTGAATTTTATGGAGCAGCTGAAAGAGAGAAACATGTACAAATGGAAATGGATAGAGATAAGATTTGCTACTAAGACTTTTTAGAGAAATGGTGGCTACTGTCCAGTTGGTACCAAAGATTGGAGAAAAGTTAAGAAAGACAATGGGAACACCATCATTCAATTTGTACAGGTTAGCTTTCCAGGATATAACGTGGTGAATTTAAGTACTTGTTATCATGTCATGAAGTCAAATTCATTAATTGGTGACTTCCTAATTATTTTAGACAAAGTTCCTATATCCTCGTTCATGTGAGAAATGGATATTCAAATCAATTGAAGAGATTGGAGAAAGTACAAGGCAACGTTAAAAAAGACACTATTTAATCCAAAGAAGAAAAGGTCTGTATTGAACAAGCGTTGTCCAGATGATATTGTTGAAGATGAATGGAAGGCCCTAGTAAGCTATTGGAAGTCCAAAGAAGGAAAAGTAAGGCACCACTATTTACACTATTTGATACTTTTTACTATCATTATCTATACTATTGTTGATTTCTACAAGTATAATGGTTCATTATTCATTATCTATACTATTGTTGATTTCTACAAGTATCATGGTTCATTATTCATTAATTTACTTTCTAGAGGCATGCCTCTATAAATTAAATTTTGTGACGCTTGGTGGGTTTCTTGCTGACCACCTAAGAAATCGTTTTCTTTTTGAGACATGCCAAACCCATGCAGTCCTTAAGTCCTAGAAAGAATTCGCAAAGCATAAAAAATGGCAAGAATGAAATTTTTAGCCTCAGAAGAGGCCCAAACCCAAGAAATCAAGAACTAAGGCGACCTGACACAAAACCACTACATGACTAAGTCAATGATAGTATCCTTTTTTGTAATAACTATTGAGCTCTCAGATAATTCCAAAAGTTTAAGATCTTGTACTACAACTTTTCGTTTAAGCGTCTCTCTAGGTCATTGAAAAAATGAATTCCCAAGATTTAAAATAGAATTTTGAGCCCTGAAAAAATATCAAGTTAAAAAAGATGTCAACTATAAAGTGGTAGATCTATTTGATCTCCAAAACTTAGATATAAAGTTTATCAACCAACTTGATTTCGGATGTTTTTTTATTGGTTGCACCTATATCAAATGTTTGTCTCCAACCAACTTGTCTCTGCAAGTCAATTTCTAGAGATAATTGAGTTTCCAACTGCCTCTTGAAACGCCACCATCATCTAGACATGAGATTTTTTCAACCGCCTAAGTAAATAGAGGGCATCTTTTTAACTCTAGAAATCGATTCCAAAGCCTACCTGGGAAAATCTTTTTTCAGTAGTAAATGTTGATGTGAAACAGTTTGTGTTTATGCTGTGTTTGGTTGGGCTTTTTGAAAACTGCTTCTGCTGCTAAAAAGTAGAAAGCCAACCAAACATGTGAGACCTGAGAAGTTGCGTTTATGTAGTATAATTTTGGAAGTACCGTGTATCCTGCTTTAGGATTCTGATTGTTTGCTTTCAGAAACGAGTGAATAGAGAGCTGTTATAAAATGGAGATGGAGGGATCGGAAGTAGGTTTTATACTTATCTTATCTAACCAATTTATAGTTTTCACATAACACGTATCTCACAGCTACACCAAACGGAGCGTTGTATTGTAATGAAAACAATTTCCTCATAAAAAAAATTAATGAACGCAATTTGGGCAACTTAATCAGTAATGCCATTAGTTCAAATTCATCATTAAGACGTTAATAAGTTAAATAATGTATAAAACAGAACCTTGTTGCATAATCAAACAACGAACTCGATCAATAGCAAGGATGAGTATTGTCAGGGATATCTTATTCATTCTTTGATAGTACAACATTTGACTGCAGACCCTCTGCAACTGATGAAATCCAATACGTACTTAACCCTTTGCTACATATAAGAACAAGAAGAGTGCTAGTTACCTTCAGATGTAACACGAAGCTTTCCTGGCCTTGCTCCTAGCTATGGCAGTACGTGTGAGACGTAGGCATAAATGATAAATCCCAAATGTGTAGGTTATAATCTCCCTCCTGCACAGGTTTTATAGACACTGCCCATATATGTCAACCATTTAATATACAAAGTAATGGGATTAGCCCATAGATAACGAAAAGATAACTGAAGTATAGTAAATTAACATGACCATACGGAACAGAGGAAGGAAATATACGCCAGAAAGTGTTTAGGAGGAAAGGGTTGTAGATGGGGACTTTGGAGCTGCAGGCTTCATTGGGATAGTATAGTACAAACATAGTCCTGGCATGATATGTCAGCCTGATTGATTTTTATACAAGATACAGAATAAGTTGGCCGTAGTGAATGAAATCGAATGGTGGCCTCCAGATCTGGTTTTGGATAGCGTCATGCAAATAATACGCGAAATTACACCATCCCTGTAAACAATGCTCCACTTGATCTGAGATAGTGTCGGGATCTGGTTTTGTGTGCATGATTTGATGCAGTATCATCGTTGCATTATTATATCGAAAAAAATCAATTTATAACTACCACTCCTAGTTTGGATTCAGTCCCAAAGCTACCGCTATTAGTTTCATATGATTTTCTTTCAAGAAAACAGTTACATAAGTTTTTGTAACAAATCATGAAAATGGAAATTCTTGCCAAGTTCCAGGCCTGTAGCCCGGGTTATTCCTGTAAATCAATCCCCCTCATCTTCATGAGGATCTCCTCATCAGTGCAGATTTTTTACTGGACCAAGGTTTATCTAATGCTGGTGGCTGCTTTTCTGGACATGAAATTCAGCGGAGTTGGATGTTCGGTATATGTTTCATATAGATAGGTTCATCTCTTTGTCTTATTAATTAAGTGACTCGACTGATCTTTCTCATTAATTTGCAGCTTCCACTAAACAATGCCAGTCGTATCCATTTGTCAGATTTGAACAAGTTTTGGCCTTACACGAGCTTTGTTCCGTGTATGCATGATGTTAGCAACGAGTCTGAAACTTCGAATTGTGGTTTCTTGGTCTGACTAACCCTTAACTGGTCACTAGCAGTGATCTTCTATTCATGTCAACCCTTGAATTGCGGATGCGGATTCTTGACATCAGTTAGCACATGTATACGGCTGCTAAGCTCTTTGACTTACCCCAACCACCACCACATACATTATGATGATCGAGCATAGCAGCCGTATGCATTGTCAGCTACATACATTATATTGGACGACGGAATGATGATCGACCATATGGTGCGTTGTATCTGTCCAAGACATATTTTTACCTCGCCATCTGCATGACAGGCTGTTCATTATACACTACTACAAATTTGATTTTCAGGGCTAGTATCATCAGTGCGGGTTTTTTTTATATAAAAAACACACTATAGTGCCTGTAGACACATCACTGTCAGTTTTAGCTACACCGACTTTTGATAGGACGAACCGACACCAATATCGAGTCTTCAATGTTGATTCTAACCGACTCACGATAGTTTTAGCTACAAAACCGACTCGATGGGGACGAACCGACACCAATATTCGAAAGTCTTCGGTGTTGGTTCTAGCCACGAACCAACACTATCACTAGGCCATCAACGGCGGTTTGTGCCACGAACCGACAATGATACTATCATTGTCGGTTTTGTCACGGACCTCCACCGACAAACTCAAATTTCTCTTTTTATTCTATGGATAAAACTTGTAACTAGTCTTTCTCCCTCATACTAACTTCAAACTTAATGTTTTTCTAAAGATTTCTAAAATCATACTCTATCAATTTATTATAATACTTCAGCAATTATTTTATTTATCAAATGGCAACTTCAAACGTCATTCTAGAACAATAAATGATTTTAGCTAAAAGATTCATAAACATAGAAGTTTTATAACTCATTAAGATGTAAAACTTTTATTTTTGTCATTTGTTCATTTGACAAAGTGACAATAACATTGTTCATGGGTCTCTCGTATAGTTTATGAAACTACTAGAGAGATATATAAGAATTTTCAACAATGTTTCTACTATTTTTTTAGATGAAGAAATGACCAAAATAAAAGTTATAGATCTTGAGAACTTATGAAGCTTTGTAGTTGGTAACTTTTCCATTTGAAATCACCTTGTCATAGAAAACTAGTTTCAATTTTTTTAAAAGATAAAATATGAATTTTTTTAAGTGATCTCGGTTGGACAAACAACAAAAACAAAGGTTGTGGATCTCAAAAAGTTAGGAAAAATTGTAGTTGAAAAGAGTTTGATTTGAAATCGACTATCTTGTCATGACTACATTTGAAATCTCTTACTATCAAATCCAGGGTCCAAGCTCGGGCACCCGAATAAGCCACGTCACCCTTATCCTCAGCCCGTCGGATCAAGCCAGAAGCGATCACTTCCGTCCGATTGCGGGTCGGTCGGGTCTCGCCCTTTTTTCGACGACCGAGCCATCGCGAACCTTCGCGGACGTTCGTTTGCCCGCTCGTCGGCCTTATCCGCCCGCACCCCGCCCCGCCCGGCGCTCCAGCGACCATGGCGCAGCGGCGGGTTGGGCGCTGGCGGACCGGGCGCTCCTCCCTCCCACTGCCCTTTGCAGCTCCCGGCGTGGGTGGAAGTGATAGCGGCCCGGCGACGGTGGGTTTCGGGCGCAGTCCTCGACGTTAGCGGCGCCCCGACGGTGTCGCGTGTCCATCCATGGGCCCCGGCGGCAGCTGACCTCAGTCGGCATGGCGTGCCGCCCCCTCCCTGCAGCACCGCGGTGTCACGCCTCTCTCTCTCTCTCTTCCCTGGGCGGCGGCAAGACTGGTCGGACCCCCTCGCTGGCCGTCCTCCGTCCAGCGGTGCACCGTCGCGGCCGGGCCCCGATCTTTGGCGCAGCCGCTGCGCTCTACACACCTGCGCCCGCGCATCTCTTTCTGTCTCTGTCTCTCCCGAATTGGCTGCTTGGGTGCCCGTTCAGGTAGCTCCCGACGGCGCCGTGGCCTCACAAGGGTCTACCGCAACAACACCACAAAGCGCTACTGGCGTCAGTTTAATTTTCTCTAGCTCCATCTCCATTGCAGCATTCCCTCCACCTCCATACATGCTCAGTAAGCACATACAATAAGATGGCATATCTCGGTGCTTTTCTTCTAGGAAAATATCTTATGACACAATTTTTGATTGGCCCAATCAGTAAATTATACAATATTCAGAAGTGCAATGATCCTCAACAATAAATACTAACGTGTTGAATTTCTATATAGTAAATTCTAATGATTTATTTATACATTAATGCTATATAGTTCAAGTATCCAGGAAAATAAAATGGGCACCTTAATCACAGGTGAACCGGTTTCTTGAGCTAGCATAGTGGTTAGTGGATTGTATTGATGCACACTGCATTCCATTCCATTTCTTTTCTGATCATCAGTTTTGTTACATTCTCAGCTTTGTTTGGATTTAACTTATCTCCTTTTGCCCCTCACGCTCTAGCCCCTTAATTTCATTTCCTGTATGTATGGATTTATTTTGCTTATGATAGAGTTCCTGCTGTATGTTTGGATTTAACTTATCTCCTTTTCAGCATACATAAACGTTTACCTATGGTGCTGCTTTATTTATTTTAGTCTCAGCATTCTCCGTTTGCCATTGCTAATGATGTACTTATTCCAATTTGATCACAAGATTGATACCTTTGAGGTGTTTCTGATAGACTTTGTATGCTTTTGTTCACCATAGATTCATACAAATGATGCTAAAAACAAATATCTTTTTCTCAAACATTGCATTGCCATGTGTTAAGCATTATCATAATTTCCATGTTATTGCTAACAAATACTAGAAAGAGGTACTAAGATACAAATGATACCGCATAGGAGGGCACACTCCAAGAAGTTAGCGGCAAGGCCGCGCCGGATTTTCTAGTTTTAAATTTGAAATTCAAATTTTATAAACGATTTTGGATGGAGAAACTACCAAAATGAAAGATTTACGTCTTGGAAATTTATGAAACTTTGTATTTGACAAGATTTTCATTTGAGTTCGTTTAGGGCCCCAAATAATCAATTTACACTCACTTTGTAATAATATGTGTGGAACGAAAATCTAATATGACACAAGTGACGAAGGAATGAAGTGGTAGAGGAGCGTACGCATGAGGGGGCGTGGAAGCGGAGGGCACATGTTTGAATCACAGTGTCTGCAAAGCGCACGACTTGTGACATTGGCGGAGCGAGGGCAGGTGGTTGATCGGTCGGGTCTACTCGAACACAAAAGAATATATCTGCTTTTTCGACTATTTTTTGTTATATCCTAGAAACCACATCAATGTCGGTTTGCTCACTGACGATTTAGTTGTGTCGGTTCAAAATCCGCACTGATGGGTGTTTGAAAGTGACACTGAAGACCAAATCTGTAGTAGTGATATCCTTTGTTTTTTTGTTTTTTTTTTTTTTGAACAAGTGATATGCTTCTATCTATTCACCTCTAGTACCTCGTCGACTCTAGGAAGCTCCATGGTTGGCTCACATATATCGAATAATAAGTTTCGAATAATAAGTTCACTTATCTATAGTTATTCACTCTGACTTTTTTTGTTAGAGTGTTAGAAGAATTGTTCTGTGGTGGTGCTGGCACTACCAAAAATTAGCGATGAAAACAGTCGAAAACGATCGTATGGACGCCAAATGACTTTCATTTTCATTTCCTTTTGTTGAAAACGAAATCGATACGATATTGTTGGAAACAAATACGGCGCCCGGTACTCACGGAATTTAAAAACGATATAGTTAGTCAGAAAATACAGCAATAACGGTCGAAATCTATGATAACGGTATATCCTAAAAACGATAAACAAACTAAACTCATGCGAAATGAGAAGAGCCATATAACTCGTAACATCACCACAAATCTTGACAATGATACAAATAAACGGTCAACTTCTATGCCGACTTGACATAGCGTAGTTCTATGTCAAAATCTATGATAATGGTATACTTGCCATATAGTTAGTTTCTAAAAAGTATTTGCCTTATGTGCATGTTGGTTATGTGTGCCTTTGATTCGATAATTACCAATGGTAAATTACCGCTTTAATACGGGAATCTTTGGAAATAATTGGAAGAGGGCAAAATTGTTTCCACTTTCATTTCCATTTATTTTTACCATTATTTTTTTTTTTGGTTACCACTTCCATTTTTGTTTAGGCAAGAAAATAGGAAAAACTGGAAAACAACTTCAGGAAATCAGAAACTATCTCATTTTCGTTTTCATCCCTAACCAAAATCTTGAATTGCCCCGGGTGCCAAAACCACCAAGGATAGGGGTAAAACCGATAAGAAAATGATCCTTGTCTACAAACCATCAAACAAACACACTCGAGAAAAGAGGGAAAGGGAAATTAGTTTTGGCGGTCAAGGATGATTTTCTTGGAGGCCGACCACCAAGGAAAGTATGACCTGACTTAATTTGCCGATGGTCGAGGAAATGTTGCAAATGACCAAGAAAAATAGTTTTCTTGAGGGGCAATTGATGCCAAGGAAAGTAGTTTTTCTTGGACGTCAAGAACCTCCAAGGAAACACTATAGACCCCCAAGGTAATTGTTGTTTCCGTGGCTCCTCTTCGCCTCTAAGGAAGTTATAGTTTTCCTTGACTCTCATTAACGGCCAAGTTATTTTTATTTCCTTAAGGGTCAGCCTCCAAGGAAATATATACCCATAATAAAAAAAATGCAGTAATCAAGATATTCTAATATTCTAGTCACTATCACTACCTCAATAAATATTAACTATGGCAGTTATTTTAGATTAACCGTGGTGGTTTTTAAAACACCATCAAGCAAAGGTCACGGTTGATCCTCCGATTTATCATGGCGGTTTCTAGGACACCAAATAACCGCACGGTTAATGAAATACAATTAAAAACAAAACCCGGATCCAGCCCAAACGGGCCTAGATCTAAAATCATCGCTAACCCATTAGGGTTAGGGTTAGGGTCCCGCTTCCGAGATCCGCCGCCGTCGGATCTACCGCCGGCTAGATCTGTCAAGCCGCCGTCTAGATCTACCGCGCGCCTGGCCGAGCCACCTGAAAGGTCCTAATGGCTAGGGGGTGAATAGCCTATTAAAAATTCTTGCAACAACACTAAACAAACCGATTAGTAAATAAGATGACGTAGTGATTAAGCAATGCTTCAAACTAGCTATGTAAGCCTCCTAGCAATTCTAGCAAGTCTATGATCTCTAATCACACTCAAGAGCTAGGTTGCTAAGTTACTCCTAGGTGAACAAAAAATGCTAACTAATTCTACCTCTAGGAGCTAACAAGGCTAAGCAATCTAAACAAGCTACTCAAGCTAACAAGCTAATTAAGCACCCAAACAAGATATACTATCAAAGTAATGCAAAGAGATGCTTAGGATACAATACCACCGGTGTAGTGTCGAGGTTGAAGCCAATCAACATGTACTAGAAATCTCCAACGAGCAAGAATAAGTGACACGATGATTTTTCACCGAGGTTCACGTGCTTGCCGGCACGCTAGTCCCCGTTGTGGCGACACACTCACTTGACGATTGCTAAGCTTAATGGCCGGAGCCAAATCCCCGATGGGAGCTCAAACAAATCGATCACAAGAGAGGGTCCAACAAGCCACGAGCAATCCACTAGTGCTCCTTTCGCGAATCTCCCGCGGGGTAAGGAACGACCCCTCAACAAGCCACCGGTGTGGGCTCGAACAAGCTCCAATCGAGCTCAACACCGCCTCTTGCTCCAAGCCGCTAGGGAACTGGGCAAATTCCCAAGAAAACAAGAATCCCGCGGCTTCTCCAAGGATGAAGTGCCTCTAGATGCAACCGATGCAAGCAATGCACTTCTATCTCTCTCAATCTCACCAAAGATTCGAAGTTTGGATGAAGAGATGAGTGGAGAGGAGTCTCACAAGCTCACTAGCAAGTTAGAGTGTTCAAATGTGCAAGAGAGGGCTCACAATACCGGCCATCCAAGTATATATAGAGCTCCTCACGAAATAGAGCCGTTGGGCTTTGAAATGGGCATTGGCGGCCGCCAGGACGCACCGAGGCCGGACTCACCGGCGAAGTCCGGTCAAGCCGGTCCGGTCGCACCATTTCGGCGTCCGGTCACAACCGACACGCCCCTTGGCCCCACGGTGACACGCCCCGCCGGTGCTTCGGTCCGAGGGTCCGGTCGACCACACGGGAAGCATCCGGTCATCGCGGTCCGGCCGCGCCACGCCGAGAGCCGAAAACATGCTCTCGCCGGACGCATGTGCCGGAAGCGCCCGGTCAAAGACCGCGGCGTCCGGTCGCACTTCCGGTCCACAAGGTCCGGCCGCCAAATCCAGCGTGTTCTTCATCTTGTTGCCGCCCTTTGCTTCAACCAACCTTCGCCTCTTGCCGTATGTTGCCAACACGCCGAAGATGATCACGTTATCACGTATGTTAGCATGTCGTCGATTAGGCAAGACCGAAGTTAGTGCTCTCATGTCCTAAAAAGCAATATGCAAGTCAATTGGACCTAGAAGCACTTCATCAAAGGATTGTCGCGGCATCCCCTCTTGGTAGTCGGCTATCTATCCTATAATATGATCACACGCTCTATCGTGTCTTGATCACCAAAAGGAAAACCCTATCAAGATACATTTGCCTTGATCTCCCGGTTTCCTCTCAAGCCGATCACCGAGCTTGACGATCCACCATGTCCATCATCATCGCCCATGTTCTTGATCATCATGCTCCTCGTCATCAATCTAACCCTATCTCTTAAGTAACACTTAGAGCAAGAGATTAGTGCCACAAGTGTGTCATCAATTTCCAAAAACCAAACATGAGATTTCAATCTCCCCTTTTTGGTAATTGATGACAACCAAAATCACAAAGATATGAAATAAAATTCAATTGAACTTGAATTGTTTGTCCATAGCATTTTGATCATGAATCATAGGTTGGTCAAACATTTCAAGGTTCGGTTTTGGTAGTAGTAGCTCCCCCTACATATGTGCTTCCATGTGTTTGGATCAATTTGGCACATATGTATGGATAGAAATCTTGGGGAGAGATACTAATACCAAAAGGGATGCTAAGGTTCTAGAATTCGGACCTTTGAAGCGTGAAACCAATCGGAGTCCTTAGCATCATTGTAACTAGACATTCATCAAAAACTCAACATACCCCATGAGATCAACATTATAGGCTTAATGTGAGCAATGTCTAGATACATCCTATGCATGCTAGTTGGTCAATACATCAATCAATTTTCAAAAACTAGCATACACCAAGCAATCATGTATATTGAATTTAGATTGCACAATGCAACATTTCATCATGATCATGCACATATAAATGCACAAATAGTCTATGAGCTTGCTCCCCTATTTGTGTGATCCTTTCCTAGCATCTTTGTGACTTATTTCTCCCCTTTATCAACAATCACCAAAAGGTGTAAATGAGAGAAATCAAGTCAATCAAAGTATCACATGTGGTCTCATCTAGATCACTTGCCTTAACATGTATTCAAGTTTGAACCAAGGACAAGCTTTTTTTTTTTCACACCTCATATGCATAAGGGTTATCTTGCAACATGTTAGAATTGTTAACACCAAAATTTGGTAGAGCCCGGATGATAGATGGGCCGCATACGATGGTTCGGTAAGAGGTCATTCTGGCTAGCAAAAACAAGATGTGCTGACGCCAGTAGCGTTCGAAGCCGCCGTTATTCGGCTAAGGAGCCTAAGTCCGAGAAGGAGCCGAGCGTGAGATGGTTCGGCAAGCGTGGAGCATCAAGGAAGATATTCAAGACGCAGGGCCCACGTAACGTGCAAGTCCACGACTGGTGAAGACTTGGAGAACAATGTATCTTAGCTAGATATTTAGTTACATTTATTCGTAATTAGTTAGGACTCGTCAAAGCCCGTGGTATAAATATAAGACCCCCAAGAATCGTAAAACATCTACCAAATCAATACAACCAACCTGGGCTCGTGCCTTGGCTCCCGCCACCCTTCGAGTCCGCCGTGTCGCCGATCTATCGAGAGGATTCATCGACCGCCGACCTCGTAAGTACCGGCAACCTTGCACCATGTCTAGTATCGCCAGCGGATTTAGATTATTGCAAGAAGTCTTGTTCACGCTTAGTATCGCCACGCGGATTTAAGCTATCGAGGGGCAAGAGCGTTCTTTTGTCGATCATGAGTCATCCGGTGGGCTAAGGTCCGCTTAGAGCTAGTTATCGCCTTCATTAGATTTTGGCAAGATCTAATGAATTCATTAAGTTACCATGTGTTGCAATGCTGTTATTTATTATTTAATTATGTTTGCATACACTTTTTGCCCAAATTAGATTGAAAAGTCTCGGCTTTATCTTATCATAGATCTAGTTGCTTTTACTTGCTTTCATTGTTTATCTCATCGTGCTACTAGATCTATCGTTCATCATAGCCGAGATAGATCAACCTAAGTTGTCACATGTTGTGGGTTAGATATCGTTTAGATCTTGACAGATCGCGGTCATCCGGTGGATACGCATCTTTGGGTTATTCTAGAGCTAGTCATCCGGTGGACTAGAGATCGTCTAATCTCGATAGGTTTCTACGTAGGGTAGTTCCTTCTTCATGGACCCCGATTCGGCAAGCTTGCCGAACACGGTTGCGCTTTCACGTGTAATAAGTATCTATAATGATATTTATGATTTACTTTCTTTTATTTATCATGTTGTCAATTAATTCGATCTATGTAATAGAGCTTTATGATAGCACATCATGATGATCGACTTTACTTGTTCAAACATGTCTTTTACGATCATTCGGTAACTGTTATTATATCACATCTTTATACATGTTTACCGAATGCGTTCATTATTTGCCGACAGATAGCTCTCATAGCTATATGTCTTTATATCCGCCTTAGAGCCATACATGAATCGACTTGGTCTCACCGTGCATGTTCCAGATCTCACGTTTACCTCCTTGTCAATTAACAGGTCAAATTGATCGGCACGCCTCAAGACACTCGAGGCAAATCGAGTAAAGCCGCCTATTCCGGCTTGTCGATTATTGTGCTTGGCGCAGAAGCGTGATTTTTGTGCCTACACACTTTTTGGGCACGACTCGTGGGACAACTCAAGATCAAAAACACGATGCCCGACGAAGTCAACAAGAACAACGCCATTCAACTCCGGATGGATGACCCGCCTCCCGACTTAGAGGCCATGGTGAGAGATATGTGCGCAGCCTTCTCGCAAAAAGTGCATGTCGTGCTTCTCCAAGCACAAGAGCGCACAGTCATCCGTAAGACAGATCTTCCAAAAGATAGTGATGCCCGGTGACAAGGGATATGCCCAACAAGTATCGATGAAGAAGAGGGGGCAGAGAAGGAAGATGAAGAACCAAGTCCCGAAGAAACCGGCCGGATGGAGGAAATTGTTGTACCGCCGTTGGGAGAGCAATGACTAATCACAACACGGCGTTCTTCAACACTTTTCCGCGATATCATGAAGGCTAGCTTTGGACCCGAGTTTGATCAACACTTTGAGGCTCGGCTTGGTGAGCTTTCGGGGCCAAGATACATACATACGCCTAAGCCACCACCAAAGAAAGGAGCTACAAATCAAGAACGGGGGAGAGAACAAGACACCGTAAAACCGGAGGGATCCGGAGCCAAGACACATGGAGAAGCGGCGTTCGTGCACCCAGGAATCCTCTAGTATACAATACATACTCAATAGCTCCAATGGCCGATGGGTTGCAGAGGAATCCCTTTGGCCCCGGTTACACAGAGTTCGTTGACTACTCCACAATTCATGCTATGCCAAATCCTCGGGTATAGGCCACCGATACCGATCGGGACAATCTCATGGACCACAAAATTCAAATATGGATATACTCCTAGCGAGGATGGCCGATATGATGCAACACCAATTTGGGATTAAGCCCAAGAATCGGCCCTATGTGTATCACCACCATATCCCCGATTGGTACAACAGAGTGGCGCTTCCTTCAAGATCGAAGCCTCCAACCGACTTGACCAAGTTTTCTCGGACAAGATGACACCTCTACTACCGAACACATCAGCCGGTATCTCGATTCAGTTGGGAGAGCTTGCCAATGATGAAGCATGGAGGATTCGCTTCTTCCCATTATCCCTCACGTGGGTCGGCTTTCACATGGTTCGCTACATTGCCGGCCAACTCTATTGGAACATGGTCCGAAATGGAAGATAAATTCCATTCATACTTCTATAGCGGTTCCAATGAGAAAGAGCTCGTTGACTTGATGGGGTTGGACAGAAATATAATGAGACACCACAAGAGTTCTTGCGCAGGTTCGGGGAGACGAAGAATTCTCGCTACTCTTTGAGCTTGCTAGACCATCGCCTGGTACAGAGCCATTCGGGGTATGAATCCAACCATTAGGGAAAAAGCTAGCCGGCATGGAGTTTGATGACCTAGGACAACTCTCAAGGCGCTTGTCACTCATGGCCAATCAATTCCAGAGCATCAAGAAGGACACCCGTTTTCTGAAAGGGGGCAACGTGTCTTATCAGACATACAACCACTTCCTGGAAGAGGGTGAAGATGAAGATGATGGCCAGGAGGACATAGTAGCCGCCGAATTTGCTTGGGGCAAGGAGCCTGGCCTGTGTTAACCAAATACCGGGTGAAGACACTCAAGGGGGCATATGACTCGACGTCTCCAAGTCGGAAAAGCTCTTTGAGTTCTTAGTCAAAGAAGGACGATCAAGCTGCCAGAAAATCATTCTATGAGGCGTCCAGATTGGGTCAAGACTGGCAAATATTGTGGCTTCCATGATATGATCACTCACAACATCACTGATTGCCGAATCTTCAAGCAGCAGATTCAGAGGGCTATACGCCAGGTCTCCTCAAGTTCAACAATAGCATGAAGGTGGATAAGGAGCCCTTCCCTGCAGGCATGGTTGCTTTCGATACATGCATGGTTTCGCCGGCTGATCCTAAGGGCAAAGGCCCAATGAAAGTGCCGACTTACGAAAGGGCAAAGTAAAGTGGTTCGATTTGACCCTAGTTGGCAAGTGTCCGATGTGGAGCTCAAAGCAACATCATGTTCGGTTTCCAAATAGCCGAACAGAGAAAGGAGAAACCTCCAAACCAAGGGTGACATCTCGTATACCGCTGAACAAATGGCAAAGACAAAGCAAGAAAAGCAATATCAGAGATCGGCAGCCTTGCTAGGGAGAGCAAAGCAGAGGTATGAAGAGGAGATGTACCACCGAGAAAGGAGGAATACATGAAAGAACAAGAGGAGTCTCATTGGGATTGTCCTTTCTTTAGGCAATGCCGAATGAAGGCTTGAAGTCGCCGCTAGGAATAATCGCCTGAATGCAAAGTGAGCAATACCACGGGTACAGACAGCACGAGTCAACCGCCGCCCCATCCAAGAAAGATCGGGGGCACGCTTCCCGGAGGATGATCGGCGCTTAAAAAATGAAGACAAGAACCCTCACGCCGATAAAAGAATCGCAGCATCAAGCTTGGGCTGATGTGGAGGATTCTCGATGATGATCCGGACTCTCCTCAAGAGTATGTGTGGCAAAAGGGACAATGGTGCCCTCCCCGGTCTAAGGAAGAGCCGTAAGAAAAGAGTCCAACGCCTCAGAACAAGGAGCTCAAAGAATAAATGTAACGCAAATAAATGTATGGCGCCCAAAGAAGAAAACTGAAGAAGCCGTCATTCGCGTAAGAGTATTCGCAAGTGGGCGTTCGCGAGATGTTAGCATGGTGTTCTACATCCCTATAGAGTTTGTAGCTCCTACAGAGCAAGCCACCGATGATCCGTGAGGAAGAAGATGCTTATTCGGATGAAGAGGTCTATTCTGATTTTGATAACAAAGAGATGATTGATCTCCTAGGATAGTTGGCTCTATCAAGACAAGCCGCGGTTTGGATGTGCCTAGGAAGCACAACCATCTAAAGCCTCTTTACCTGAAGGGATATGTTAATGGAAAACCTCGACTCATATGTTCGTCGATGGGGAGCCGCAATCAATATCATGCCATATACAACTTTCGAAAGTTGGGGATGACTAAGGAGGATTTGCTCAAGACGTACATTGTGCTCGGGGACTTTCTTTGGAAATCCTTCGTGATACCCATGGAGTCGCTCACGTTGAGTTGATGATCGCTCAAAGACTTTGATCACTACCTTCTTTGTGGTCAACGGAAGGGTCCTACTGACTTATTACTTGGAAGAGATTGATCCATGCTAATCTGCTATGCGTTCCATCCACCATGCATCAAGTCCTTATCCAATGGAACGGTGATGACGTTGAGATAGTGCAAGCCGACGATTCGGTAAGCATTACAGCCACCGAGCCATCATTGCGGGAATATGAAGGCGTGGAGTGTTTCTCGGGGAAGAGAATGGGAAGAAGGTCCCACAAGACTCGCTATTAAAAGACCCGGCGACCGATCGAAATAGTCGGCTCTCATAGTAATTTCTAAGGAAAGATTTCGCGGTCGGCTTTTTAAAGGATCGGTTATTGCAAAATGTGATTGGCCGACACGTATGAGTTTGATGGTTTTGAGCAAAGAGATTTGTTCTATTCATAAGAAATAGCCGATGTGTAAATCATCGCCTTTAGCGTAAAAAATACTCCATAAAGAATTGGAGAACAACGGCATAAATATTGTTATGTCGCTTTTAGAGCAAAAATATAAAAACATCAATATAGAAACGAAGTTCTTTATTCAAGAGACAGTCACAAAAGTATTGCCGAATACATTACAAAGGATTTTTACTTGGGATATATTACAAAAGATTCCTACTTGGTCCTAATCCTAAGTACTGCTCGGCACTATCTTGGTCACAACTGCAATTCTTCACTTCTTCTTCATGGCATCCTTGATCTTATCGACGATCTCTTGGACGCGCGTGCCGCGGTTCACTAGCATGTCAAGTGCTCGCACCAGACTTGATATCGCTTCACGAAGGCGCGTTGTGGCGCCGGACAGATTCTAAAGGAATGAGAAACAATCAGTTCACCAAAGCAGCAACGTATGAACAGGTCAAGATTAAAACTTACCACCAATGTGGAACTCCAAGGCCATACGGCGTTCACGCTGCAGCGGCATATAAGGGTCAAGCCACGTCTAGATCTCGCTCGAAGCTCCCTACGAGGGCGTTTCTCTTCACGCAATTGCTTGCGGAGAGTTTCTGCGTCCGCTGGAGAATCCTCATCAGAAGAATCTGATGAGATTGGGATTGAATGCGTCTAGTGCCAAACAAGAAGTCTGGGTGCATTGGTGATCTAGAGGTAGAAGGGTTAGAGTACATTAAGATAAGAGAAAAATAAAATCTGCGGGGATTCTATCTTACCCGAGCGAATGCGAGCCAAGTGGTGGAAGACCTTGGATGTTGATTCTCGACAACTTCTTTGCCTTTGTCCGCCATTGGATTCTTGGTGCTAGTGAAAAGTGCTTGATTGAAAGAGGAAGGAGATTGAAAGACGTAATTGCGGTTTGGGGCCATGCGTTTGGACATATGAGGCCGGTACTTGATGGAAAGGAAGATGATTGGCCGAGATATTTTAAATTATATATTTTTAGAGATTGCTTATTAAGGAAGCCATCTTTACTGTTCCATCTCCCCTCGACCGACATTTTTGCCCCCTGGTTGGTTTATTGGGAGAAGAGAAAGGCGGGGGCACATTTAATGATACAAAGGAATGTATCCGCGAGTTTTCTGGAAACCGAATTTCTTATATTATTTGAGGATTTGATTGATAATGACGTCAGGCAAGATTCAGCTGCTTTGTTCAACAAGGATTCCATCCATATTTACAAGAATAGAGGGCCAATATACAAGGGCAATCAATGTGAATAAAGAATTTCATTGATCATTCAAACCGGTAAAAACAGAGTCATGGAATTTAGTTCCTTTCGTCAAGCATATTTTGTTATCATCAACGCCACTACCTCTTGTCAATGCTTATCGGATTTGAGATTTTCTTCAAAGAAGACAAGGGAGATTGACGCGTTTTCATAAGATCTATTCGGTTAAAGGTTTGTTTGGTAGTAACATTCGGCACGGTGATGATTCGGCATCAAGATTACTTGATTTAATTCAAAAAGGACACACGAGATCACGCAGATGCGAGAGGGAAAAAGACTGATTCTTTATTAACAGAGGAAGGGAATACAAGTCCATTACATAAGTGACTTTTTTTTCCCTAATCTACAACAATGTTGTAGATGGTCTTCTAAGCCTATAGGCTTGCCGAATCCTACGGATACGACCAGGACTTGAGGATCATCCCTTTCGAGCTCCCCTCGATTAGCCCGCCGTTAGCAAATTTCAGGCGTGTGGAGTCGTTGCTAGGCCCGAGACATAACAGTGGTTTGAGTGAGGGAGTTGTGCTCGTAAAAAAAAAAAAGTAATGCTCGGGTATGATAAAACTTCATGCTGCTATGGTGCATCCGGGCTTCATTCTCTCTCGTCCAGCGAGTAATGGCCTCCCTCCGCATCCTCCAAGATCTAGAGCGTCACCCGGTGATCTTCCTTCTCCTCCCCGGAGGGTCGCTTGTGCCGCCGCTAGCCGACGACGGAGTTCAATATTCTCATCATTGCTGAGAAATTCAAATCAGGATTAGTAAGTGCAAAATGGGATCGGATTGAGATGTACGAGACGCACTTACCTTTGGCGCAGCCCTTCGAGGACGTGGATCCGCCGAATCGGGCCGGATGCTTGCCTCGAGCCCGCCATCCGGGTGCTAATAGATCTTGAGAAAATGGAGAAAAGATTGGAAAATGAGGATGGGATCCGGATGATTGCCACTAGCTAAGGGGTTCGGGCTTTGTATTTATACAAAAAGGGGGGCCTAAGAGGTGCAATCTGAAAGGACTATTCAAAGGCTTATCTTGAGAAGCGGAGTTTACCCGGCTTGCCGATTCATATTGGTGGAAATTTCGGCAGCACAAGTCCCAAAAAGGAAATTGAAGGGTTACACAGTGCTGCAGGAAGCTTCTAGAGAATGGGCCTCAGTAATTTTAGCCCAATTAAAGGCTTGGCCCGGTTTTTTAGTCATGGTCAATTCGAAGCAAAAGGATATCTTTTTCCAAAATTGAGGGGGCATATGTTAACACCAAAATTTGGTAGAGTCCGGATGACGAGATGGGCGGCATACGATGGTTCGGTAAGAGGTCATTCGCTAGCAAAAACAAGCGGTGACGCCAGAGCGTTCGAAGGAAGCCGTTATTCGGCTAAGGAGCCTAAGTCCGAGAAGGAGCCGAGCGTGAGATGGTTCGGCAAGCGTGGAGCATCAAGGAAGATATTCAAGACGAGGGCCCACGTAACGAGCAATTCCACGACTCCGAGAAGACTTGGAGAACAATGTATCTTAGCTAGATATTTAGTTACATTTATTCGTAATTAGTTAGGACTCGTCAAAGCCCGGTATAAATATAAGACCCCCCAAGAATCGTAAAACATCTACCGGATCAATACAACCAACCCCGGCTCCGTGCCTTGGCTCCGCCACCCTTCGAGTCCAGTTCATGTCGCCGATCTAGTGCGAGAGGATTCATCGACCCGTCGACCTCCGTGAAAGTACCAAGCAACCTTGCACCATGTCTAGTATCGTCGGCGGATTTAGATTATTGCAAGAAGTCTTGTTCACGCTTAGTATCGCCAGCGGATTTAAGCTATCGGGGGCAAGAGGGTTCTTTTGTCGATCATGAGCCATCAGGTGGGCTAAGGTCCGGCTTAGAGCTAGTTATCGGCTTCATTAGATTTTAGCAAGATCTAATGAATTCATTAAGTTACCATGTGTTGCAATGTTTGTTATTTATTATTTAATTATATTTGCACACACTTTTGCCCAATTTAGATTGAAAAGTCTCGGCTTTATCTTATCATAGATCTAGTTGCTTTTCTTTGCTTTCATTGTTTATCTCATCGGCTCTTGTATCTATCCATTTATCATAGCCGAGATAGATCAACCTAAGTTGTCACATGTTGTGGGTTCGTATACGTTTAGATCTTGACAGATCGTGTCATCCGGTGGATCTGTATCTTTGGGTTATTCTAGAGCTAGTCATCGGTGGACTAGAGATCAGTCTAATCGATAGGTTTCTACGTAGGGTAGTTCCTTCTTCATGGACCCCCGATTCGGCAAAAGCTTGCCGAACACGGTTGCGCTTTCACGTGTAATAAGTATCTATAATGATATTTATGATTTACTTTCTTTTATTTATCATGTTGTCAATTAATTCTGATCTATGCAATAGAGCTTTACGATAGCACATCATGATGATCGACTTTACTTGTTCAAACATGTCTTTTTACGATCATTCGAGAATGTTATTATATCACATCTTTATAC